>CM033474.1:41731412-42263133 GCA_019447015.1 Hymenochirus boettgeri
GCAAATACACACCCCTAACACCACACAGACAGGTACACACCTACTGATACACCCTCACACTCCAACCTACCAACCGTTTCCATGGTAACCATACTTAAATTATGGTCTGGAATGCAAATACACACCCCTAACACCACACAGACAGGTACACACCTACTGACACACCCTCAGACTCCAACCTACCTTCCGTTTTCATAGCAATCATACTTAAATTATGGTCTGGAATGCAAATACATACCCCTAACACCACATAGACAGGTACACACCTACTGACACATCCTCACACTCCAACCTACCTTCCATTTCCATAGCAACTGTACTTAAATTATGGTCTGGAATGCAAATACATACCTCTAACACCACACACACAGGTACACACCTACTGACACACCCTCAAACTCCAACCTACCTTCCGTTTCCATGGTAACCGTACTTAAATTGTGTGTCTGGAATGCAAATACACACCCCTAACACCACACAGACAGGTACACACCTAACGACACACCCTCACACTCCAACCTACCTTCCATTACCATGGTAACCAAACTTAAATTATGGTCTGGAATGCAAATACATACCCCTAACTCCGCACAGACAGGTACACACCTACTGACACCCCTCACACTCCAACCTACCTTCCGTTTCCATAGCAACCGTACTTAAATTATGGTCTGAAAATGCAAATACATACCCCTAACACCACACAGTCAATCGCAACCGTCACTTAACATTATGAGTCTGGAATGCCAATACATACCCCTACCCACATAGAAAGGTACCACCTACTCACACACCCTCACGCTCCAACCTACCTTCGTTTCATGGTAACCAAACTTAAATTATGGTCTGGAATGCAAATACATACCCCTACACCACACAGACAGATACACACCTACTCACACACCTCACACTCCACATACCTTCCTTTCATAGCAACCGTACTTAAATTATGGCTAGAATGCAATATCATACCCCAACACCACACAGACAGATACACCTACGCAACACCCTCACACTCCCCTACCTTCCGTTTCCATGGCAACGTACTTAATTATGGTCTGGAAGCAAATACACACCCCTAACACCACACAGACAGGTACACACCTATGACACACCCTCAGACTTTACCCTACCCTCGTTTCCATAAAGCATCATACTTAAATTATGTCTGGAATGCAAATACAACCCCTAACTCCGCACAGACAGGTACACACCTACTGACATACCCTCACACTCCAACCTACCTTCCGTTTTCATAGCAACCGTACTTAAATTATAGTCTGGAATGCAAATACATACCCCTAACACCACATAGACAGGTACACACTACTCACACACCTCACACTCCAACCTACCTTCCAGTTTCCATGGTAACAAACTTAAATTATGGTCTGGAATGCAATATCTACCCACCACCACACAACAGGTACACACCTACCGACACACCATCCCCACAACTCCAATCTACCTTCCGTTTCCATGGTAACCGTACTTAAATGTGATGTCTGGAAGGCAAATACACACCCTACCACCACACAGACAGGTACACACCGACTGATACACCCTCACACTCCAACCTACCCACCGTTTCCATGGTAACCATACTTAAATTATGGTCTGAATGCAAATACACACCCCTAACACCACACAGACAGGTACCACCCTACTGACACACCCTCAGACTCCAACCTACCTTCCGTTTCATAGCAATCATACTTAAATTAGGGTCTGAATGCAAATACATACCCTAACACCACATAGACAGGTACACACCACTGACACATCCTCACCCTCCACCTACCTTCCATTTCCATATCAACTGTACTTAAATTATGGTCTGGAATGCAAATACATACCTCTAACAACCACAACACACGGTACACACCTACTGACACACCCTCAAACTCCAACCTACCTTCCGTTTCCATGGTAACCGTACTTAATTGTGCGTCTGGAATGCAAATCACACCCCTAACACCACACAGACAGGTAACACCTAACGACACACCCCACACTCCAACCTACCTTCCATTCCATGGTAACCAAACTTAAATTTGGTCTGGAATGCAAATACCATCCCCTACACTCGCACAGACAGGTACACACCTACTGACACCCTCACACTCCAACTCTACCTTCCGTTTCCATAGCAACCGTACTTAAATTATGGTCTGAAAATGCAATACAACCCCTAACACCACACGACAGTACCACCTCGACACACCTTCACACTCCACCTACCTTCGTTCCATGAACCTACTTAAATTATGTGTCCTGGAATGCAATACTACACCCCTAACACCACACTAAACAGATAACACTACTGACACACCCTCACACTCCCACCTACTTCCGTTCCATGGTAACCGTACTTAATATGGTCTGGAATGCAATACACACCCCTAACACCCACACGACAGGTACACACTACTGACAACCCTCACACTCCACCTACCTTCCGTTTCCATGGTAACCAGTACTTAAATTATGGTCTGGAATGCAAATACACCCCCCTAACACACAGACAGGTACACCCTACTGACACACACCCATACTCCACCTACCTTCCGTTTCCATGGATCCAAACTTAAATTATGTCTGAATGCAAAATACACCCCTAACACCACAACAGACAGGTACACATACTGACACCCCCTCACATCAACCCACCTTCCGTTCCATGGTCACCAACCTTATACACCCTCACACTCCAACCTACCTTCCGTTTCCATGGTAACCATACTTAAATTATGGTCTGGAATGCAAATACACACCCCTAACACCACACAGACAGGTACACACCTACTGATACAACCTCACACTCCAACCTACCTTCCGTTTCCATGGTAACCAAACTTAAATTATGGTCTGAAATGCAAATACACACCCCTAACACCACACAGACAGGTACACACCTACTGACACACCCTCATACTCCAACCTACCTTCCGTTACAATGGTAACCGTTATCCCATATATATATATATATATTGTTGTTTTAAATTTATTCATAGCAGTATTAGATCATATCACTATTGAGACGCTGATAGTATTATACATATTTAGATATGTGATCTGTGTTTTTTGCATCCATATAGAATAATATTTATATTTGCGCATACATTGTAATAAGTTGCAATAATACTTGTGACATTATTTAATCATGTGTTTGTGAAAGTATGGTTTTTATCTTTTCATATTTCCACTGTTCACATTCTTTGCGGTATTTATACATCATTTTTTACATGTTGCTGTAAATTAGCTACAAATCTGTGGTTGTCTTTTAATTGTATATATATATTTTAATGCAATTATTCTTTTTTGTATTGTTTTTATGCATCTTTACAACCTGTGTAGTAATTACTCCCCCCGATATACACCCTTTTTTTCAGCACTGCATTAACCCTCAGCATGCAACTTTGTGGTAGGATGTGATTAGTCTCTATCTCATTAAGTTGATAGGTTACAGGTGATGCTTGTTTATTGTTGGGTATATATGGTTATTTTCAAGGTGGGGGAGTATCCCTCTGATGAAGTGACGGGGTGTTCGTCACGAAACGCGTCAGGGTACTGTGTTTGTCTCCCTCTGTGAAATATGCTCAGTTCGGCAAATAAAAGCTAAGTTTTATCTGTAGCTGTTGGCAGTCCATCCCCTTTTTTTC
This sequence comes from Hymenochirus boettgeri, assembly GCA_019447015.1. Taxonomy (NCBI): domain Eukaryota; kingdom Metazoa; phylum Chordata; class Amphibia; order Anura; family Pipidae; genus Hymenochirus; species Hymenochirus boettgeri. The sequence goes on from CM033474.1 coordinate 41,735,075, forward strand.
TTTTTTAAATACACACCCCTAACAACACACAGACAGGTACACACCTACTGACACCCCCTCACACTCCAACCTACCTTCCGTTTCCATGGTAACTGTACTTAAATTATGGTCTGGAATGCAAATACATACCCCTAACACCACACAGACAGGTACACACCTACTGACACACCCTCATACTCCAACCTACCTTCCGTTACAATGGTAACCGTTATCCCATATTGCACACCATTTTGTTGTTTATTTACTATCGTATAAATATTGTTTTAATCTATTTGCTTTGCTTTCCCTTATACTAAGAAATGTCTACGACGTACAATCAGGTCTACGCCCAGGCGGTCGGGAATCCCACTGCCGTGGACGTTGATGCTTTGTGTGTTCTAGTCCGTGGGATTCTGGATAACCTGGATCTGGGAGAGAAACAATTTACAGTAGATCCAGGGAATATACAAACACAGACGGCCACCACCCAAACTCTGCTCCAGCACAGCCAGCAGGGACAGAAGCCTGTGCTGGACATGTGGAACTTTCTGTGTCTGAGAAAGGAGTTCGAGTCCCATAAAGATGGTGTCGCTATGGTAAGGGGATAAAATGTACCCAGAACCCCCTTGTTTTCTAGTGTCCTCCTCGTCCCGGATGCACATCTAATGGTAAGAAATAAAGATTCTCACGCTCGTCCTTCCTTTTCCAGGTCATGGGGAACCATCAGGATCTTATGACCAAAGTCAACGCCATGGATGACTCCATTAAACAGATGCAAGAGAATTTGAAAGCAAAAAAAGAGGAAAAGAAGGTAAATTTCTGGTAGCAAATGACTGAAGTCTATGAAGGTCTTTTCACTTCTAATTCCAGTAGATTGGTGGTCTCTCGATTTACCTTCCGTTGTCTCCCATATTGCCATAGAAACCAGTAAGTTGTCCATATTTACACATTTTACTGCAGCTCATGTCCCATTTTCTCCTTCTCCCTTAGATGGACATGGACGTCATCGAGCGGAGACTTCAGACTATGGAGGCTCAGAGCAAGATCCTCCCCAACATCTCCGAGTCATTGGTGAGACCATTATTGGATCACAGTTATGTTGCCTGAATTATCCCAAGATCCCATTGTAAGAAACTTACATAAAAATCCTTTATTCCATTTAGGAGACGATGTCTAAAAAAGTCAACGCCATCACAGACGCTTCCGATACGATGACATGGGCGACCTTTCATGGCGCCCTTCATCCAAATGTAAGTGTCCCCAATTGACAGGTGGATGGACCCGACTCTGGTTGTTTAGTTGTGACTGAGGAGGAGTAAAATGTTTATCTATAGGGAAGCCGTGTTATTAGAGGAAGGGTTCCTATTAACAATATATCATCATGGTACACAGGGTGTTTCATTTAATCCTTTACATATACAATATACTGGTCATTTCCATTTATAAGTACCACCCTATATGGCTGGGTCCAGGGGCATAACTAACAGTCTCTGGGTCCTTCCAGCAAAACTATGATGGGGCCCTTTCCTGCTTCATATACGGCAGTTTCCTGGGGGAGGCTGTAACTGTCATAGGGAAAGTAAGAAGATGGGGCCCCTGTGGACGAAGTGTCTGCTCCCCTGGTAGTTACGCCCCTGGCTGGGTCCTCACCTTGCAGTACAATCAGTGGGATATAAAGAGCAAAACGTCTTTATGGTTCATTTTAAATCAATAAAGACTTTGGTGCCCTGGGTCCTTGTTTGTCCCATTGACATTATCTGGCTAATTCTTACCTTAGGAATCCAGTAGAAGTGAAGATAATTAATATTCTAGGCGGCTCCACCTGCACAGAAACCACGCGACACGTAGACACGGCACCTTCCTCACTTCTTAACATTTATTTTCCAGGTATCGGAAGGGGAGATGAGTGCTGAGGACAAGAGAAGGGAGGCTCAGAGCCTCATGCACAAGCTGGCCCAGCAAGCAGAGAAGATGGAAGAGCTGGCAAGGCGAATGGAGAGATTGGAGGAGGAATTGAAAAATAAAAATTCAGAGATCAGTAAGTATATGAATGGGAACTGATTGATTCCATGTGGATTGTGTGATATCACCGGTCACCTTTGCTGTCTTTTTTACATTTTGCATTAAAGGGGATGTAAAGGCTAGAAACAATAATTTAATGGTTATTGGCCATATTAGCTGAATACAATTCCGCTGTCTCTTCTGGATTTTACGGCTGTGTCATTCTATTATGGCGCTGTTCTAAATCACCATGTGGCAGTGAGAGAATTGTGTAATGGTGATAACGGCACGGTATATTGCAATACTGCCCCTTAATGAATATGTCCATTGTATGTAAATATGTATGGTAGAAATGTGGCTGGTAGTTTGGATTAGTGTCTATGATATGGTGAATGTTTATTCACAATCAACTGTGTTATTTAATTTTCAGAGAAGAAAGTCAATGAAGAAGATTATCGCCAAGAAATACAGAATCTTCGAAAGGACCTGGCCAACCTCTCCAACCAGAAGGAGGTCTGTAATAGATAGAAAATAGAAATTCTAACCCTAACCTCACTAGCCCTTCACTGCTATTAATGTGTTCTATTGGTTCCACAGAAATCCGACAATGATGCCTCAGAGGAGAAGGAGAGACGTCTCCAACTAGAGGCCACTCTAAATGTCCTCAACGCTAACCTGGAAGATGTTAGGAAGAAACAATCTTCCCAGGAGACGGCATTCCAGGCTATAATAGATAAGATGGCTTCGGAACTTCAAGAAAAGGTAACCCCCCTTTCTAATGCGGGGACCCCACTTTACTATTAGATGGCAGGACAATAAAATAAACTGTAACTGCTGTATACATAGAATTGGGCAGAATATGGTATACACTAAGGCTGGGGACACACAATACAAGTCTACTGGCCCTTATACTTTACTATAAAGCACAGAGGAAAGTTGGGAGGTGTGGCCAGTTATAAATGTGATGATTGACACCTTTCAATGGAATCTTCCTGCCATTGGCTATTGTTCTGCACTGTGTGCATTTCATTCATTTATAAGTCGGGGCAGACTGGGTTTATCTGTGAGTATCAGCCTGCGGTTACCTTCCCAGTACACACAGACACTGTAATGGTTGTTACTGGTTTTCTCCCTCTAGTCGAACTGCATCGATGAATTGAAGAAGGAAATCACCGAACTTCGGAAAAATGAAAGTGACCGTCAGCGTGAAATGACCGGAGCTGCTGGAGAACGTCAAGGCCCAGGTGTCTCTGCTGAGAATACAAAGTACGTGTTCCCACCGACCACATCATATTACAGGGAACTCTGGGAAGGGGAAGATTCCATTAGAAACCAGAAATCTAAATCCCTTGAGCCCTTAGCACTATGAGTGATGTAGTAACATGGAATAGACTGGGTGGTATTGAACATTAGCGATGGTTACTGTAGAAAGGAAGGATTACTTGGGTGATTATGTAAGTGAATGTGACGTCTTTATTGTGTGATAATAATCACTTTCTATTCTCTATACAGTGGGCAGGGTGTATGCCATGAGGCAATCAACATGGCAGCTCTACAGTAAGTAATCTGTATCAGTCAGTTCCCCGTATCAGTCCTTTCCCCACCCCCACTACTGTCTCCCACTGGGTATCGCCTCTTCTGTCCATTATTATTACTTATTAGCCATAAACATGATGCAAGTCTCTCTGTTCCTTTAGGGACCTGGACTCTAAGGTGCAGACCATGGAGATAAGGGTAAGTAAAGATCCATTGGGTTGGATATAAGGGAAGGGGAACTAGAGACAAGTCAGTATTTAATACCCACAATTCCTGTTACAGAGAAAACTCTCCCTGCAGAACAGAAGAGTCTCCCAGGATCCAGTGAAAGTAAGTCCACCTTTGGCCAAGGTCACTGAGCAGCCCAGCAGAGACTCCCTGGAACCATTGATAGTGCTTCCACCTTTGGCCAAGGTCCCCGAGCAGCCCAGCAGAGTCTCTCCGGGATCAATGACAGTGCGTCCACCTTTGGCCAAGTTCACTCAGCAGCCCAGCAGACCCGGACTAAAAAGTCTTCGACCTATGGCCAAGGACACCAAAGCAAGGTTCCTAGGTTAGTATTAGTTCAATCTGGTACTAGTCGTGTCTGAGAGAAAGTCATTTGGCAGCTCCCATTCACTCTGATAAATCTTATAAACGTTCAGTAGATTTTATCCTTTTAATAAATATTCTCATTCTATGTCTGTCTTTAGCAAGACCAACGGAGAGCCATAAAATGCACACGTATCTACAGAGTCTCGTACGGTAAGTTCCCAATGGGATGTACACCTACTCTTCCCTCTGCTAATAATATAAATTATTAACATGACACGGACCCCAGTCTGGTATGTGTTTGTTCTCACTCTGTAATATTATTATTATTACTGACATTCTATTATTACTTCCTAACCCTCTTTATTGTCTCTTCCCTCTTAGCCCTGCACTGTAATATGGATACAGCATGGTACAGCACGGGGGCTCAGTGGTTAGCACTGATGCCTTGCAGCAATGAAGTCCTGAGTTTGAATCAGTTTGAATCATCTTCGGCGCAGAGCCTGATGTGAATTTGTACATGTTATTGTAAATTGTCAAACCAATAATGGGCCGTCTTAATTAACCCTTAATAACTATCTGTAAAGGTTTGTTCACACGTGAGATTGTGGGACCTACCTGCGACGCACAGTGTATAACATGGCCAATGATCGTTTAGTGCGTGAGCACTCGGTCAACTGATGTGCCCTTCGGTTGGGGCTGGTTGGGGATCTGACCGGGCAGATCATCAACAAGACCCAATCGAACAGCCATTACATAATGTATAACAAACATCAGTTTTGGCCACCAATCCTTTAGTGTGTGAGCGCTCGGTTGGCTGATGTGCCTGTTTGGTTGGGGCTCTTGGGGATCTAACCGGGCAGATCATCAACAAGACCAGACCGAACAGCCATTTTGACGACCGAACACCCACACACCAAACGATTGTCAACCCATAGTTATTAAGGGTTAATGTAGACTTGTTTTAAAGGTCCAAGTTGGTCCAGGGATTAGTCCGATTGCCACATGGAGTTAGGAAGGAATTTTTCCCCCTTCTGTCCCTTGCTTCCGAAGGGGTTTTTCGCCTTCCTCTGGACCAACTTTCAGGGAGATTCAATAAAAGTTCTTATTGTTAAAATTTTTACATTTGAAAGCAAACATCTGATTGGTTGGGGCAATTAGCACCATTTTTATCAATAAAAACTTTTATTGAATCTCCCTGTATGTGTTCTAAGAATTAAATAAATAAAAAATTATCTAAACATTCGTGTCTGGAGTTTATTTCTCACTTTATAATTTATAATATTGGGATCAGGCTGGGATTGGAAAGGGATTTCACATTCTAGATCGGTGTGGACATGGTTATTTATAAAATGTCACTTGGGTACCCAACGCTAATAAATTATTCAGTAACAATAATAGAAGTCAAATGAATTGGCCAAAAATACACAATATGTACATTAAGGATATATAGATATTATAAGGGGGGTCTTGCCTTTCTGTATCAGGAGTGATATCCCTGTCCTGAAGGGATTATAACCTAAGAAGGTGGGTAACCATACAGGGGAAAGGGGGATCTTAACAATGTTATGAAGGAGAAAACAACATGTGATGTCAGAAGGAGAGAGAAGAGTGAAAGATTAACACCAGACAGTGTACTTACTGAACAACCCTGTCTTTAGAAATGTGGGGTGGGCTAGGGTCCGGTTTGGGATCAATTTTAGATGGTGGGTTTACGGTGGTGATGTGCCATCCAGGAGGAGATAGTTGAGGTCTGGGACTGATCTACAGGGATGTAGATTTGGGTATATTATCTTTAAACACAGTTACGGTACCTCCCCCCAGCTCAGTGAGATCAGACATGCTCAGTGGGACTCACTCAGGGAGAGAGAAATTCTTTATATCTCCCTGTGCTAAAAAAACTATTTTTTATTGAGGATAAATCGAAATTAGTATTTTTACTTTAGTTACCCTTTAAGTATGGCTGCCACTGTAATGGATAAGCAGTGGAGACTGGGAGAAGAACCCGGAAGCGGCGGTGGAGCGAGGAGCTTGTGAGTATAATAACTCTGTGTGGGAGCTGATTAGTAAATTGTGACTAAAACAAAGTTAAGGTTTTGGGGGGTTATCTACATTATGTCAGTTTTTGGAAAGAGGGGTGGACACTCCCTTTAATGCTATTCAGCCATGGAGGGATCCAGAGGGAGGGAGGGAGGTGGGGGGAAGGGCTCCCCTGCACGTCACAATCCCTCCTGAAGGTCAAGGAGGAAGAAACTTTTTGACAGGAAGACAGCTCATTTTCTTCAGTTTCTTGATCTTTAGACAGTCACTGCAGGAGAACCATAAGGAGCAGAGATGTGAGGGTAAAGATTTTTGTAAACTTTACAGTGGGGCCAGTAGTTGGTTAAATGTTTGTTTTGAGAGGTATACATGTCCTTTAAAATATGTTGATATATCCTCTGAATTGGAAATGTGCAATAAATTTACTAGGAGAGGGTATGATGCAGTCATATTAGCAAATGAATGTGATAGAGTTATGCAAATTGAAAGGTCCACGCACTAAAGAAGAAGGAGGCCCGGATACCCCTAGTCGCATAAAGTCAGTATAGTGTCCACAATAATCCCGAAAATCGGAAACCGTAATGAATATTCGATAATTTTCACTACTACAGGGCTATATTCGTTAATTTTTAAAAAATTGTTTGTGTCCCACCCGGATCCCATCTCTACCCTTAAACTGTGCCCTCCATTATAGTTTCCTTTACTATTTATTTTTTAGTGTTCAATAGATTTTTATTGAATGCTTGGTAATGCATATATATAGAATGTCATGACATTACATTTCGAGTTATATCAAATCATATCTTCACATCACATCATTCGTATTAAACATTGTGTTCTGTGAAACATTCCAAGCATTTTTTTTCTTTCTGCAAAGTATAACATAATTGAATATATAATTCAACCGAAATAACAGAAAAAGAGAAATAACAGTTTAATAACTAGCATATTGATATCATTTGTTTGTACCATCTTTTTTTCCTTAGGTAATGTTCCTTAGGTAATGTTAGAGTGTTGATTAAGGGCGTTGGGTCTCTGATATAGGTTCTGGGCGGTCGTTTGTTTGTTTTGCGAGGAGGGGCTGGGGTGTTGGTGTAGTTAACTTTTGGAGCTGTCATTGTATTGGTATATATCTATTGTATAGGTGCTTGCTAGCCATGCCATCCATATTCTGTCATAGAGATGCATGGTGTCAAGCTGCATGTGGAACATGAGTTCATAAGTCATAAATTCATAATGGAGTTTATCCTTTTTATTACCATTTCTATAGAGAGTGTCCTTTGTCTCCATTGAGCTCTCACATGAGTCTTCGCCACCAAAAGCATATATTGTATTAAACGGTTGTGGGGTTTGGACAGACTCTCTATTTCACGTCCCAGCAGTGCGATCTCAGGGCTTGGGGAGACTTGTATGAATAGGATTTCAGATATATTATTATATTTTATATATTATTATAACTATTTATTTTTTAGTTGCAACAAAGTCACCCACAGTTCCAATTCCATACCTGATACACACAGGGCCGGATTTCCCACTAGGCCACCTAGGCCGTGGCCTAGGGCGGCACAGCCACCGGGGGCGGCAAAATAAAACAATTTTGTTTTTATCAAGTTAGGCAGTATTGCATCTCCATATTAAATTTACACAATGCACATTATTTGGCACACAACAGAGCCTTACCGGTCTCTGTTAAATGTGCAGCGATTGCTGATTTGCTATGGGCACCAGGTCCCTCTCCCACTCACAAAGCTCCGCTTCAGCCAATGAATTACCACGTACGGGTGGGGGGTGAGGGGAAAAGGAAGTGCAAGTTAGCTGGCCTAGGGGAGAAAAAAGTGTAAATCCGTCCCTGTATACACACCTTCACAGTTCAAGAAGCCACTACTTCTGGCCTACTATAAGGCTCCGCCCACTCCCCTCCTCTTTCCCTATCTCCATGAAAATTGGCAATGGCTGGTTGGACCAATCAGAATAAGCTGAAGACACTGCCCTGCACTCCCCTGGGTCCAACAGTCTGGCCTTGTTCAGAGACTAACACTGGCTTGGGAAAGACAGAGACTGTGTATGATGAGTATATCAGTCTGTGGGGATTCTGAATTTTTTTTTTTTTTAAACGTAAAATAAAGAATCCGGTGGTGGGGCCCCCGGGGCATTTGCCCTTTTGCCCTTAATACGCCCCTGCCTGCTCTACTAAAGGGGTAATATACCTATTAAAATGAATTAAAAAATCTTTATTGAACAGGAAACATATTGGATAGACAAACTACCAGACAAGGGGGTGGGAAAAGGGGGTGTGGCACGGGGCGCAACGTCACGCAGGGGGCGAGGCGTGACATCACACGGAGCATGGCCAGTTGTCTTGGATGATTGGAGAAGGGTTTAAGGGCATTCTGGGGCGTGGCCCTGCAAAGTGGGCGTGACTTGGGAGGAGACTCAAGTCTCCTCTCAAGTCCGGGAGTTTGGGGTGGTCTCACGGAAGTGCGGGAGACCACCCCAGAATGACGGAGACTCCCAGATGATCTGGGAGGGGTGGGATACCTGAACTACAGACAGGGAATCCTAAAGGGATGAACAAAGACTCGATCAGGACTAAACAGCTTCCTATGATCCTGTGCGGTTACCTTTTCCCATGTTATAACCAGAACGAGACAATAAAGGAATAAAGAAAGAAGTGAGTTAAACTTATATATAAGCACATAGTCTTCATTAATATAAAATCTAATTGTCTTACATATTTTTGTACTTTGACTCAGGCTTCAGACTACCATCTAGAATGGGAGAATGAAAGGAAACGTAGGACTTTTTAAAAAATACTTGGAAATAATAATATAATATGAAAGCAAGCACAATTTTTAATATAGCACTGGCTTATGATACTGTGGTATACTGATTTTATTAAATGTAGCACTTTATATTATACACACTGTTTTAACTTGATTATGCACTTTATATATGTTAATACCTGATACAATATTGAGATATATGTATACACTGTATAATGACTTATTTAAAACACATAATACATATGTATGATTGTTGTGTTTAACTGAATAATGTTTTAAGCATTGATTCTCTGTCGTTTAGATTGCACTTTAATAGTATGGCTCTGTTATATAATTTTGTTTTGCACTTAAATACCATATGGGTTGGGAGTGAGCAGAGTTGCCTCACTTTGGTCCCTCACCCATCTCTCAAATTTATGCAACACTGGTGGAGGAGCTATAAGGGTATAAATGGTTACAGGGTAAAAGCACTGGTTATACCTGAGGAAGGAGGCAGTAAGCACCGCAAAACTTTGTTTTTGCACTAATAAATTGTGAAGTTCACCAAGAAGTAGTGTGCCCCTCTTACTTTTATATACTTCAAATCCATAACTGAAAGTTGCTAATTGGAAGAACCAGGAAGCAGAAACAGGGGCAACAGAACATTTTGCAGGATTTCAGGTTAGACTTATATATTTCAGATTTCAAACTATTACAGTTTAGGGTTTTGGGGGGTGATTTACCTTTATATAAGTCAAGTTCATTTGAGGGCTGGACTTGCCCTTTAATAGAATGTGTTATCCTCTCATCAATATTAATCTGCAACTGAATTTTCTTTTCCCACTATATAAAGCAGCTGTCACCATAGTGGTGGGGGTGGCTAGGGTCTCAACTATTAAGGGGTGCCCAGACCTTGATACCTTGATGAGTTAATGGCTTAAAGAGGCCCTTAACACAATGTTTTGCACAGGGGCCCCAACAGACAACAGACTTGGATAAGTAAAAAGGAAAGATAGTTGAAATTAGATTTTTGGCTCAGGTAAGTTTGAGGATTTTTTTGTAGTTATAAATATTCATTTGAGAATCTGGTAAACATAAATTCATAGGTTTTATTTGAATTTAAATTAAGTATATATGTTGTATTCAATTAGATCAACTGGACTTGAAATGTAGTTCTTGAAGACGTTTCGCTAGTCATCCGACTGGCTTTCTCAATTCAGAATGACTTGTACAAGAATCTGTGGCAATTATGTACCCTGGAAAATCCCAATTAGCATATCACAGCCAAGCGTTAAAGGGCATGTCCACCCCCAAAACTAAAATTTAACCCCTTACTGGCCACATCAAGTAGTTTAAAACAATCCTTACCTTACATTCCTGCTCAAAATAGTTCCCCTGCTGTGCCCCTCCAAAGTCCAGGAAACTGCTGTGTAGGAGCAGTGTGTGACTCATGCTGTTCCTGAGACTTCCTCAACCTCATCAAGGTTGAGGCATGCTCAGTGCAGCCCTCCCTGCCTCTCAGCCAATCACGGACTCGGCTGCCGGTCCCGCCCCCTGCTTGCAATTCCATGTAAGCAGAGGGCCTGAACACTGCGGCGGAGGAGAGAGGGCAGGTAAGTAAGAATCGGGGGACTTTCTAACAATTATATTAATGCGGTTGGGGCTGGGGGAGCATGCCCTACCACATATCAAAAGTTAAATTTCGGGGTGGACATGCCCTTTAAGGGCGTGATTGGATAGTGGCTAAGAGGTGTTATAGGAACGCCCAGAGTAAGGTGTCAAAACAGCATTGTACATGGCAGACAGTTGATGTCGAACCCCCCCACCTCTATTTAGGCTTGGTTTCTTTATTTTCACATAAATGGCCTCCTTAACACCTCTCTTGAACCAGTCGCGTTCCTTCGCCAGTATGTTAACATTACAATCTTCAAAGGTATGTCCTTTATCCTTAAGATGCAGATACACGGCTGAGTCCTGACCCGAGGAATTGGCTCTTCTGTGCTGGGCCATACGTTGATGCAGTTGTTGTTTGGTCTCCCCCACATACAAATCAGAGCATTCTTCACTGCACTGCACTGCATATATGATGTCGCTTTTCTTGTGTTTTGGTATTGGGTCTTTCGGATGTACCAATTGCTGCCTCAGTGTACCAATTGCTGCCTCAGTGTGTTGTGTAAAGAAACCAAGCCTAAATAGAGGTGGGGGGGTTCGACACCAACTGTCTGTCATGTACAATGCTGTTTAAACACCTTACTCTGGGCGTTCCTATAACACCTCTTAGCCACTATCTAATCACACCCTTAACACCTGGCTGTGATATGCTAATTGGGATTTTCCAGGGTACATAATTGCCACAGATTCTTGTACAAGTCATTCTGAATTGAGAAAGCCAGTCGGATGACTAGCGAAACGTCTTCAAGAACTACATTTCAAGTCCAGTTGATCTAATTGAATACAACAGATATACCATGACCTGGATGAATGAGAACCTTCACAAGCAATTTAAATTAAGAATTTGTTAAAGATTAGGGGGCATATTTATAAAGGTCCGTTAACTTATCGCCGGCGTTATTAGCAAAAACGGACTTAGCGCTATTGATAAAGTAGGTAAATATGTCCATTTCAAGTTGCCAAGTTTGGGGTGTCCGAAGTTATCACTGTGGGGTGGGAGGGGCTGCTGGGAAGGGGGTGCCGCACCACGGGGTTGGGGTGGTGGTGGGACAAGGTGAGGTGTAAGGGGCTGCTGGGAAGGTGCCCTTGCAGCACTTAGAAATGCCCTTGTCCCCAAAGAAGGAGTGTCCTGGTTTTGAGCTGTGGGATCCCTTAAGCCCCCAAAGGCTCTTTTAATGACATCTGATTGGGTGTGGGTCCCTGCCTGTGGAGGTGGGGGGAGGCCATCCCACCCCCCATTGCCAGTGTCGCCTCTGCCAACCATACACCCTATCGTTGCCTCCACCCCCACCCTGTCGCAAAACTTTTTACAGCAATAATGATTGGCTTTCTAAATATGGCAATAATAAAGATTGCTTTGTGGCGATGTGCGACAATCTGCAATCGCTGATGTTAGCGATCGTTTAAATATGTCCCTAGCATGTTACAGCAGCAATTCCACTACCACTACTGCACACTTTCTGTACAAGAGACTGGAATAGAGTAAAGATTTAACACATAACAATCTTGTTGACCTTTGAAGACAAGGAAGTGGAGGTCTTTTGCTGGAAGTAAAATATTCCCAACAACAAAATGTCAAAAAAAATTACCTGACATTAACTCGAGAACTACTTGAAAGCTGTCTATAGGTACACACATATAGTAAATGTATTTCCTTTAATGTATTCCAATCTTTGCTCCCTTGGGAAACTATAATGCTTGAAAGAAATTTTTTACAATATAGGATTACTTGTTCATTATAGACCTCATCAACTTCAAAAGTACTTAATAAATTTTTAACCTCAAGTATCTCATTCCCAATTCCCATGAGGGTTAAATTTTTATGTTCCACCACCATTTTCATTAATCTGAAAGAACAATCTGAAAGTACCAAATTTCAATCCTTCATACCCGTGAACTTGTATCTGCAAAAGTGGGATATTACTTAATCCGTAACCCTCTAGGTATCAAACATAAATCAATATATTTTTCCATTGATACAATATCCCACCAATATATTTCACCAACAAGATTGAAAATATAGTACTCGGTGCAGAAGAAACTATGTTGTCCTATGATGTGACATCTCTCTTCACTTGTATACCCACCAAGGAGGCTGTTGACATGGTGAGAAAACGGCTGGGCCAAGACAGCAATCTTACCAGCAGAACTGATCTCAACCCAGAACAGGTGTGTTCCTTACTGGACTTGTGCCTGAATACCACCTATTTCCAATACAGGGATAAGTTCTATAAGCAAAAACACGGATGTGCTATGGGATCTCCAGTTTCACCCATTGTGGCCAACCTTTACATGGAGGAAGTAGAAAAACAGGCGCTTAATACCTTTAAGGGCATAGCACCCAGCCACTGGTTCAGATATGTGGATGACACCTGGGTTAAAATCCACCAGAAGGAAGTACAAGCTTTCACAGAACACTAATGCGGTAGACCAAAATATCAAATTTACAAGGGAAGAGGTACAAAACAAAAAACTGGCTTTTTTGGACTGCTTGGTAGAAGTTAAGGAAAATGGTAAACTGGAAGTAGAGGTTTACAGAAAACCAACACACACAGATCAGTATTTGATGTTTGACTCCCACCACCCTTTAGATCACAAGCTGGGTGTCATCAGAACCCTGCAACACAGAGCTGAGAACATCCCCACTAGCACAGAGGCGAAGGCTAAAGAAATGAAACATCTCAGAGGAGCCCTTAAAACTTGTCAATATCCAGACTGGGCCTTTGTTAAGGAAAGAGTAGAAGGAAAGAAAAGCACACAAATACCAACAGTGAAGGGAAAAAGCAAGACAGGAGAAAGAACATGGTCATCCCATATAGCAGGGGTCTCCGAGAAATTAAGAAGAATTTTCAAAAAACACCGTATCCCTGTGGGCTTTAAACCGAACAACACACTGAGGCAACAATTGGTACATCCGAAAGACCCAATACCGAAACACAAGAAAAGCGACATCATATATGCAGTGCAGTGCAGTGAAGAATGCTCTGATTTGTATGTGGGGGAGACCAAACAGCAACTGCATCAACGTATGGCCCAGCACAGAAGAGCCAATTCCTCGGGTCAGGACTCAGCCGTGTACCTGCATCTTAAGGATAAAGGACATACCTTTGAAGATTGTAATGTTAACATATTGGCAAAGGAACGTGACTGGTTCAAGAGAGGTGTCAAGGAGACCATTTATGTGAAAATAAAGAAACCAAGCCTAAATAGAGGTGGGGGGGGGTTTGATACCAACTGTCTGCCATGTACAATGCTGTTTTGACACCTTACTCTGGGTGTTCCTATAACACCTCTTAGCCACTATCCAATCACGGACCCACCAAGTTTTTGTTTCTTGTGTAGGTAACTTTTCATATCTTTTAAAGACACTATGTATAGATTCAGTATCCATATTATCATACCTTGTAAGCCTGCCACCATGTCAAGGTAGACACTTTCAGCAGGACCCTAAGTAACCTAACTAGTCTAACCTAACCTAACAAACTAACTAAAGCTAACCTAACCATATAACAACATCATATCTGTTACTATGGAAAATTCAATAAGCTAGAGCTAGAAGTGAGTGCCTACTAGTCTGTGTATATATATATATATATACAGACTAGCACTCACTTCTAGCTCCTCCAATATGTCCGGGTGCCACCAAAATGGATCACCATATGTACAAAATAGAAGAAAATTGGTGCACTCCTGGGTCTTGTTTCAGACCAAAATCAATTTATTTTTGTGCAATCGTTTGGGCAAGGCACCTGGGGCCTTTATCAAGCCAAATGAACAGTGCACTTTAGTGAACATCATATTTAACAACAAAAACTTGATTTCTTTTGTTCTGTATTCTCAAATACATAAAAACAACAAACACTTGTTTATATCCATATCCAAACAAGACCCAGAAGTGCACCAATTTTCTTCTATTTGTGTATATACACATAGCCCCATAGCAGGTGGAGACTTGGAGACTGCTCAGCTCTTTGAAATGAGGATCCCCTGGAAAGGAAATTTTAGTAAAGCAGTGGACATACAAGTGTGTATACGTATGTGTTTGGTAATGCAGACAATGTCTTACCATGAATGCAAATGGTTTCTGTTGTTAGCCTGCCAGTGACATCACCTCCCGAGTTGATTGGAGAATGTATCTTTTCCTGTGGATGAGGCTACAGCAGGTAGATGTCTTTTAGTATTCAGTTTGGGCCCAGGCACACCCCATGGCAATTTGCCAGTCATTTATAAGGTGCTACATCAGTCAGTCCTTAACCTAGGGACTGTAAAGCTATAGCAATAGCATCACCAAAAAAAGTACTTAGATACACACTATTCAAGTGGATTTCCTTTTATTGGTGAACCACTCACCAAACACAGAAACTTCTGTAAAAAGAACATAAAAACAATTTCAAATATGAATATTAAATAGTGCAATAATGAAAAATAAAGTGCAGTAATAAAAAAAAATCTTTCAAAACAAGAGGTATTTAAAGACATTGTTCAGAACACAATAACTGACAATGTGTCAAAACAATGGCAAGACTTGTGAATGTTTTCTATAGAATATTGGCTCACAAAGGTGCCCTCCTTGCCTTCTGAGAAGCAAACACTTGAATTGCATCATCAAGATTTAAGCTGTGAGCCAACTCATGTTCAATAGATATTGTTGCAAGTCCAACAAGCCTATCTTGTGTCATCGTAGACCGTAGATAAGTTTTTATTAGTTTTAACTTGGAAAAACTGCATTCACCACTTAACTACCCACAACAGTAACTGGAAGGGTAAGTAATACGAATGGCAACACAGACGTTTGGAAAGATTGTGCTCATTTTGTTTTTGTAGCTATACTGTAGAACTGCCCATGGGGTCTTACAGTGCATATAGCTCATAGCACAACGAATCAGCATCAATATCTCATTGGCCATTATGAGAAAGTGCTTTTTCCAAATGATCACACTGCTGACGAATGTCTTCCCTCGTGGAATCCATGACTTTTGGGATTGTATACAGTAAACCAAACATTCAACTGTGCTCTTTGAGCTGCTCAAAACAATCTTGTAGTGATTTCCATACACAATCTAGAACTAAGTAAAAAAAAATCCACTTTAAACCTTTGCTTTGGATCTGTAATCTGTTCATCCCGTGATTCATAGTCAAAGTGTCTCATTATGCCTAGTTCTTCAGCTAATTTTTGAGCAGTCTTGATGATCTTCACATTTTTCATCTGACCGATAATTTTGCAGGTACAGACTGGTATTTTCTATCTGTTCTACTGCACCATATAGATCTGCCTCCATTTCCTGGAGTCTTTTACTTGTGACGTTAACTTCAAATAATATGTTATACCACACAACTAATCCACATACATATTTAAAGTTGCAATTTTTTTTCTGGAGGCCTCCAGCGTCAGAAATGGTTTTAAACTTAGTTGTTCCTGGAAGTTGGATCTTCCATAACAGCAGTGAGGACATCATCTATATTCCCAGGCTGGTTTCAGACAGCTTTAACAACATCTATGCGGCTTTCCTAGCCAGTGGTACTAAATGGTTTAAGGTTTTGCTTCAAAACATTCCACTGATGTGGTGATGCAGAGAAGAACACATATAGGCTCTGGATTATACCCAAAAAACCTACTGCCTCAACACAGGAGGATGCAGCATCACTAATATCAAGATTCAATGAATGCGAATTGCACGGCACATAGAAAACTCTAGGGTATAAGCCTCATACCTGAGCCTGTACACCTTTGCTTTTACCTTGTATGTTAGACCCGTTGTCATAGCCTTGGCCCCGCATATCTTGTAGTTCATTCTAAAAGCTTCTAGATTCTTAAAGCAGCACCTTTGTTATCCCTGCTCCTGTTGTGTCATCCACTTATAATAAATGACAGAAAGTGCTCTTTGATGGAAACATTTTCTGAGCCACTTTCAGGATCTTCCATCGCTGTAACAAAACGGACCATCAACATAATTTGTTCTATATGACTGATGTCTGGAGTGCAGTCCAATATAAATACTAATATTTTAATACTTTTATTATTACATTGCACCAAAATCTTCTCTCTTATTTGCAGAGGCAGTAAATCAATTATTTCATTCTGGATGCCAGGACCAAGATAGTGATTATGTGTCTCCTGGTTGACAATTCTTTTTACATGCTTCTCAAGAACTGCATCAAATTCACTTATAACTTCAACAAATTTGAGAAAATTGCTGTTGCTCCTTTCATATACCTTTGACTTCCCCCGAAATGCGATGTTCTGCATAGCCAGAGTTCTCACAAGTATAATGAGTCTTTTCAAAACTTTTCTCCAGTGCTGAGTTTCAGATATGACCAGTTCTTTATTTGTTTCTTCAATGGTTAAATGTAGTCGTATTCTTGTCTCCAGATCTTTCCATTTGCAGAATGACCTTGTGTGGTATTCTGCTTTTTCGTGAGTGGACAATAATCTAATTATATTGTCAGCCTTGGAAGGAAATATTTTGCAGCAGAAACAAAATACCGCATTTCTGCTTTCCGAGTACAGAAGCCACTGTTTCTCAACGGTCTCTAAATATGGTAATTCCTGTCTGTAATATCTCCAATGAAAACTTCTTTTTTGTCCTTTGGAAATTGAAACTGGTTGACCTGCTGTGGACCATGTGACGCCAGAAAATGCCTTAGTTCGTTGCTCATTTCCATCCACAGTGCAGGGTCTGTCAGTAGCCACAAATTGAACTCAATGCACTGATGACTTGGCTCATTTGTTTCCACCTCGGGCATGTTTTTCTCAATCATTTCCTCCTCTGGCACAGGTTGCTCAGTTACTGCGGTAGCATGTTTTTCCATTTCGGCACCAAGTGGTGTTGGAGAACTTAGCAATTTTTCATTGGCATCACTATTGGTTCTGACAGTGTTGTGATACCAGAAGATTCTTCTGTTCCCTGACTAAATCCGGCTCCGGCTGCATCCCCTGATCCCCTGGAACTTCAGGATTGCTCCCTTTTGCTTAGCTAAAGCAGCTGCTTTACTTTCACATATTTTTTTGTCTGCTGCTCCACACAGCTTCTTACGCTTGACCATGGTTCTGGTATTCTGGGGGGGGAAGAAAAAGAAAAAAAACGCACAGAAAAAAAACATGTGAAAATGTTAACTTTTAATGAGAAAATTACCTTTACACAACACATCATCTAAACAAGTGCATACGTGTATTAGTAAGCTTCTGGTACATAATGGGTTAAATCATTTTAAAAAAGCACTGTTGAGGTGAAATTACTTTACATGTAGGCATTGTCAGAAAGCTTAAATGAGATATTCAGTATAAAAATGATGCACAATATGTTTAAAAAAAACCCAGAATATTATTTTTCCATCCCAGTTACCTTAACCTGCTCATTCAGCATTTTGTCTGTGTATAAATAAAGGCATCCAGGGGGGGACTGGCCCAGTAGGCTGAAGGAAAAAATGCCCCCTGGGCTGGTTTCCAATGAAAAACTTGGGCTGCCACAGAAGCAATTACTAAGTGCATGAAAGGCACAGCGCACGCCTCTAGCTCAAACATGGGGAAGGAGCAGGAAACTCATCCTCCTTCAGATCGTTTACAAGTCAGCCCTCAAGTTCATTAGCAGTGCTAGTCAGCCCCCCAGTTCATTAGCCAGTGTTGTCAGTCCTTCAGTTCATTAGCTAGTGTTGTCAGCCATCAGGTGATTAGCCATTGTTGTCAGCCATCAGGTCATTAGCCATTGTTGTCCGTCCTTTAGTTGGTTAGCCAGTGTAAGTCAACCCTCCAATTCATTAGCCAGTGTCGTCAGACCCCCAGTTTATAGACCAGTATTGTCAGCCCCCCAGTTCATTAGCCAGTGTTATTCAGCCCCCCGTTTATTATTTAGTGCCAGCGCTCCATTTCATTAGCTGGTGTTAGTCAGCACTTTCGTCCATTAGCTGGTGATAGTCAGCCCTCCAGTTCATTAGGAACAAAGGAAACTTTGGATAAGTATGACTTAGAAAATGGGGTGAGGACTTTGCAATTTAGGTCCTCACCCCGGGTACTTGTAATGGGGGGGAGGGGGGAATTTAGGACTACAATTGTCCTACAGCCACACCATACCCCAGAAAATGTTGCAGGCAACAATGTAAAATGATAATAGTGGTCTTACAAATGGGCGTAACTTAAACATAGTGTGTGACCATAGCAGGCCAAAAGGTCCCAGTCCTCCCCTTAAGGCATCTAAAATACTGAGTTCCTGTTTGCAGGACCCCTAATATAGACCGTTATGGTCTTGCCCTTGACTCTTGTTCATATTTTTTCTCAACAACTGAGGGATCGTTTGATTCACCCAACAGCCAATCAGTAGAAATAAATGTTAGGAACATAAGGAAGGGGAAAGAAGGGCTGTTTAAGAACATAAATGGCAGCGCACTACCAACAAAGAGCAAAGTGGATGAAATTGAAATCAACAGATTTTTCAAAATGAAAGAATATGTAGAATAACTAGGTATTTTGCATACTCTTTAAGAAGAAATAGAAGGCCTTTTTAAATTTAAAGGGAAACTAAAGCCTCAGAACACTGAATTAGATTTATTAGAATTATTATAATCTCACTTATAATATTCTGAGATGGAATTAAAAAGACTGACAGGCACCCAGCAAGGCCCACCCCAAAGGTTTCCAAAAACCGACACACAAAAAGGCGCTTTTTTCCCCCCCACAAAAAACTCACACTGTCACTGTGTAGCTGTGGTCCTGGCTGCCCTGCACATGGGAATTGAGTATTTCGGAAACATTTATTTATGAGGAATACATTAATCATCATTCAGGTACATATAATATAATATATATGACAAAATCATGACCACATACCCCTCCATATACCGAGACCCATCACCAAAATCTACCAGCACCCCCCATGATGGTACACCCCTAACCTCTCCCTATACAGAGACCCATAACTAATATCTCCCAGCAGTCCCTATGACTGCATACCCCTAATAATATCTCCCCAAGTCCCTATACATTCATAGGCCCATGATAAGTCCCCAGGGAGGGCCCAGACCACTGAGGCCAGCCCCATATAGTATATAGTATTTGAGGTTAAATAAAGACATATGTCCATCCAGTCCAACCCATGTAGCAATATCCTCATTTCCTGCCTAACTGTTGATCCAGAGGAAGGCAAAAAAAACCCCACCAAATTTATGAAGGGGAAAAAAATTCCTTCCTGACTCCAAGTGGCAATCGGAAATTTCCCTGGATCCCCCCACCATTAATCCATTTCCCCCAGCAGTTTATGGGTCATCCTCATTTATTTAATGTACAAACAGCTACGCATTTTGGCTACCATGAAGCCATCCTTAAGATGTACAAACTTGGTAACTCAAGGCCGCTTTACCTTCCCTCTGCCGCGACTCTTCTGTGCAAACGGGGAACTCTCCTTTCCGTGCGGTCGATCGGGCCCGACTCCTCTCACTCGTGTCTCTTACCGGAGCTGAGCTGCTGGGCGTGCTTCTGCCTGGGGCTTGTCCTGTCCCCACTTTGCTAATCACATCAACTCCTCTTTCCTCCTCCAATGGACAGCTTAGCACTGCTCCCACAGACCTTCAAGAATTAACGGCTCATGTCCGGGTAAAAGTGTTACATTCTTTATTAGTGCATGATAAAATTGCCAAATTGCAAACAAATAGAGCACAGCATGGTCTTCTTACGCGTTTCGGATTTCACATCCTTACTCATAGAGACCCCAAGATGTGCTAGCCAAAAAGCTTTGTTTGTACAAACTCAATATTGAATTACCCAGAGCCAAGTGGGTAAAATGTCCAAAAAAATGCTTGTAGATTCCCCCAGTCAAAGGTTTAGGCTACACACACCCCATTTATAGGTTTAGACACCATAAATTTCACTTTAAGCTCCAAATCCCCCTGGCTGGTGGAGTTGTTCCCCCCTCCCCCCCAAAAAACCCTGCTCCACAGTCTGGCTGGCCGCTCCCTCCACAGTCTTGCCACGCAGCTTCTCCTGACCCCTGAGTCACCTCACCACATGACTTTGCCGTGTTGCGTGGCTGCCTATCATCCACCGTACGCAACAGGGTACAGGGAGTGGCGGCTCCACGACACAGTATGTGCGCACTGCTGCAACCGCCGTAAGTTTTGTCTTAAAGGGCATCTATAGTGAAAAAAACACATTGCCCCTTTGCAAAGTTAAATTCATGTACTCTGTGCTGCCTTAATACTATCTCTGTCAGTGACTCTGTTTAACCATGGTGTCAGATCTGTGTGCAGCACTCTCCCCTTCCGCCTCCCCTCTGTTACCTCCTCCATGTCTCAATTCCGACTAACCGACAAGCTTATCATGTGCAGTAGGAGTTAAAAGTTCAACATCCTGAAAACACACCCACACACAGTGGCCAATAGAAAGCAAGCTGTCCTGGAGACAAGAAGAAGAAGGAGAACAGTACAGTTTACGATCTCTCACTTTGTGACCCATCATCAATCAGTGAAAGCTATTAAGAAGGGGGGTCAAGTGCAGCCTTATATCTACCATCAAAGCTACCTCTCTTCCCCTGCTAATGCTCTTATCTCTATGTTTATTACAGAGCAGGAAGGGGGGATCAGGTCACAGGGATTTGATTGACAGTCCAAGTTGGAGTAGAGGAATGCAATCACGTATTCTTCTAACTGGTGTATCTCAGGACAGAGAGGGAATCTGAAAAAAGTGAAGACACTCTGGGGGATGTGGGGAATTATAGAACACATGGATAGAAAGGAAAAAAAGTTCATTTTCCCACTATAGATGCCCTTTAAAATCACGTTAACCCTTGGTACATAGGTTAACGTGACTTTTAAACGGGAATAGACATTGGTACCTAGCCTTGTAGGTGCGCTGCAATCTATTTATTGGAGCGCATGTGATCGCCAATGCGCACTAGCGCACCAGAAAAGTGCATGTTAAGGAATGTGTTGTAATGTGGCCTCAGCCTTAATTATGTGTCAACATTTGATCCATAGAAAACTATACTGAATATAGGACGATAAGATAAGACATGATGGGTTAAAAAGTAGGAACTGGATTCTACTGTATAGGTTATACGGAAGATAGAAGTATAGAAGTATAGGTTATACTTGAAGACTGTGTTTTACTGTTAGAGACTAATATGCCCTCAGTCTGTTGCCAATTTCTGATTTAGGTGCAAAGTTTGGTAAGTGCAGTAAAGCTTCTTCTAATTTCTATTGATATCTGTATGACCCCCACTAAAAATTGCTTTTCATTTACAATTCTATTTTACGATATGGGAAACATATTCTTCAATTTTCGGTTATTCACAACAGAAATACAAAGGTGTAGATGGCGTTTCCCCTGCACATTTAGAGTGTATAGGCCGTTTCAGTATGCTTGTCATTAAGCTGTTCCAACATCTATTAAATAGAATTATAGTGAAGGATAGGGTATGAAGGACAGAGTGGGCTCTACAGGTTTATTAATAATGTTGGTAAGTGCAAAACAACCTGTTTGAGT
Organism: Hymenochirus boettgeri; assembly: GCA_019447015.1. NCBI lineage: Eukaryota > Metazoa > Chordata > Amphibia > Anura > Pipidae > Hymenochirus > Hymenochirus boettgeri. The sequence continues at coordinate 41,757,065 of CM033474.1, forward strand.
GATTACCTTCCCAGGATGATGAAGGCTTCAAATAACAGGCCTACAAATATAATAATAATGTGCAATGAAATAAAATGTACTTCCATAGATGGGCAATTCTAGTTAAAGTAACATCTACAGCAGGACATCATCATTAGAGAGCAATAAGCATGCACACAGTGAGGTAGCGCATGAAGGTTACATATGACTCATAGCAAACCTGCACTGAAACAAGATTATAAAAGCCTAGAGCCTATTGAACCACTGAATGCCAGAATGCACAACAAAGTATCAGGACTAGCGCAAATGCACACAGAACAAGGACACAAACTCTGCATAAGATTATTGAGAGATAATAAGAGACAACTAGAAAGGGAAAGTTTAAAGGGTATGTCCACCCTCGAAAATATTTTTTTATATGTTATTCCCCCTGTCCCCCCAGCCCAACCGCTCTATTTATTTTATTAGAAAATGCCCCAAACTTCACTTACCTCCCCTCTCACCTCTGCCGCGCTGCCAGGCCCTCTGCTTGCGAGAAAATGCAAGCAGAGGGGCGGGACCGGCAGTCACGTCTGTGATTGGCTGAGCGGCAGCCAATCACGGATATGGCTGCCGGGAGTTCATTGCGGCGGAGGAAAGAGGGGAGGTAAGTAAAGTTTGGGGCACTTTCAAATAAAATAAATAGAGCGGTTGGGGCTGGAAGGACAGGGGGAATGACATATGTAAAGGGATTAACACTAGGGGGAGGGAATCCTAATCGGGAGGGAGAGGGAGGGGGAAAAGGGCTGCAGTACGCATGCCAAACTTCTCCCGGAGGCCAGGTAGGAGGCAGAGTCCTGTATGGACTTTGGCAGTTTTTGGGACTTTGGGGGGGGGACTACAGGAGAACCATATGGAGCTGGGATGTGAGGTAAGTATTAAACTACACTACATGATGGGGCCAGTAGTGGGGGGGATTATAGTTTTGGGGGTGGACATGCCCTTTAAGTATAAACTTTGAATTTGGCTTGAAAGACTGCATTTTGGAAGGGAATTTGTGTGTTTGTGCTGCAGATTTTAAAACTCAATAATGTCAATGAAGAGGACATTGTTGTTTTTTACTTACCCTTTAAATATGTCACATGCATTAAAGGTAGGTCAATTGGTGTGTGTGTATTCATATCAGGTTGGGGGATAAAATACTAACTTTTTTGATGATTGGTCAAAATGAGTTTTTGTTACTTTAGTTACCCTTTACGTATGGCTGCCATAGTAATGGATAAGTATATCAGTAGGTGTGTGTACCCGTGTTGGGTTGACAGTTAAAAAAAAACTTTTTTGATGATTGGTCAAAATTAGTTTTTTTGACTTTAGTTACCCTTTAAGTATGGCTGCAACAGTGATGGAGGGGTAGGTCAGTAGCTGTGTATACCTGTATCACGATAGGGGTTAAAAAAACAAAGTTTTTTGATGATTGGTCAAAATTTGTTTTTTTGACTTTAGTTACCCTTTAAAGTATGGTTTCCACAGTAATGGATAAGTAGATCAGTAGGTGTGTATACCTGGGTCTGGTTGAGGGGTATGTCTTTTTTGTGTTTACAACCATAAAACTATTTTTTACTGAGGATAAATCTAAATTAGTTTTTTTTACTTTAGTTACCCCTTTAAGTATGGCTGCCACTGTAATGGATAAGTAGATCAGTAGGTGTGTGTACCTGGGTCTGGTTGAGGGGTATGTCTTTTTTGTGTTTACAACCATAAAACTATTTTTTACTGAGGATAAATCTAAATTAGTTTTTTTTACTTTAGTTACCCCTTTAAGTATGGCTGCCACTGTAATGGATAAGTAGATCAGTAGGTGTGTGTACCTGGGTCTGGTTTGAGGGTGTATGGTCTTTTATTGGTGGTTATACACACACATAAAACTATCTTTTATTGAGGATACTAGCTAATGCTATTTTTTTTTTTTTTACTTTAGTTACCCTTTAAATATGGCTTCCATGGGAATGGAATGGTAGGCGTCGTAGGTGGTGTACCTGGTCTGTGTGGGGTTAGGGGATCACCATTTGTATTTTGACCATGAAAACAAAAACTTTTGAAATATCCACATTTGAGGATTGTTCCATTATAGTCTATGGGAAAAAAGTCCGGAAATTGCAGATACACGGTAATGCTTGCGGATTCCTTACTAGAAGATAGCCACACTTCTCCTATATGCCCCGCTCTGTAATTTCATGTCTCTAGCTCAAAAACTGTGGGAGGAGATACGGTCCAAAAAAGCGGAAGAATAAAACGGAAGAAAAGAAGAAATAGAAAGAACAGTAATTTGGCTTTTTCAGCCAAATAATAGATAATATAATAATAATAGGTCTGATAATAATAATGTAAACTCTCTGTATAAATAGGGGATAATTTCCCATATAATACCATACCTCGACCCTGTATGTTGTTTTAATGGTGGTCTCTCTAATACATACAGAGGTGGCCGCTCCAGAAAGCATGGGGAGAAGCATAGAGGGAGTGTATGAGGTAAAGCGTTAGCAAGCTCTGAGGGCAGGTCCCGTGCAGTCTCGGTAACCGCCAGTCCAATCTAGGGGTGAGAATACGCCACATCATCGGGGTCAATACCACCAAAAAACTTTATTTGGAACAGACGACGCATTCAAAAACAATAAAATCCGCAAGGAACAACAGCACCTGATCGCCATTCTCTGGGAACCACCCCCTTAGTCATCAGCATGATCGTCATAGTCTCAACACACATCCAAGCCCCCCCATCAACCATTACATAGGAAAACCAGGGTATGTAGTCCCATATTAACCCCAGTGTTTACATTAATAAATCCTAACACACACATATGCACATATATTATATATAATATACTATATAATACGCTTATACTGTTAATCGTAAATTATAAACAACAGCTCCATGAATCAAAATGACCCCAAATGAAATAGGTCGATCCTCATCACCCAACAGTACTGAGACCCTGTCACCAACATCTCGTTTGCGGCAACTGAAAAAAATCCCCAATTCGTTTCCTCTTCTCACTATTTTGAGAACGTTGCCCCCCCTCCCTTAAAGGGGAGGACACTTCCCAATGACTTTCCACCACTTAATGTTTTCCGATCCGAGTTTACACACACTGCAAAAAAAACGTTTCAATTGGGTGATTAAACTATATTGTATTCTCTCTAATCCTACATAAGGCTACGTGTGGGTACCCACCCCCAACTTATTGTACACACTTAGGAAGGCGGGGGTTTTGGACCCCCCGAAACGTTGTGTACCTGGCTTGTATGTTGAGCACTTAATAAAGGACTTTGTTATTAACCCCTACTTGAGTGTGGCCCTCCCTGCATATTTTTATTTGGCTGATACTTACCTGATTTGGGCACAGCCTCATGGGGTGCACCTCAATCTACCTGTTGTGAAACCACAAAGTTGTTGAAAATTGGGTCCTATGCTATTTGCCTTAATTAATGGTCGATGATAAAGATGACAGTTGAGTCCATTATAACCCCCCATATCTTGTTGTATTAATTAAGATCAACTGACTTTGAAATGTAGTCTTGATACTGTTTCGCTAGTCATCCGACTGGCTTCTCAATTCAGAATATTATACCATCGTAAATGGTACATTCCCTTTACCTACAGGATCCCCAATTATAAGCCGCTCTAGCCCCTGTAACTTCGCTCATCCAATTCTCTAATCTACGCTGCTACATTTACACCGCCTTCCACCACCAGTGTCATTGACACATCCATATATACACAGTTAGGACCCTAACGAGGACAGGTCATTTGAGTCTTCTGTGTGGCAGTCGGAAAGAGTTTAATGGTTCTGGGGGTCTGTTCTGATAGAACAAAGTGAACTACTGTCCCCTATTAACATTAACAATCATTATTCAACTACCACATTTCCCATTTTACCCGTGTTTTAACTTCCCCTTTTTGTGCTTTAGTGTTAAAATCTGGTGATGTCACAAGTGATGTCACAAGTGATGTCACTGGGGTATATAAGAGGCGGCTGATGACGCACACTCATTTCCTGGTCTGTTCCTCGCAGATCAAGTAAGTGCGGCTAGCTCTGTATTTTCTTTCTTCTTCCCTTTTATTGTGACTATTTATGGAGCTAGACACATGGGGACACAGGAGAATGGGACTATTACCTAGAAAGGAATCGTCGGAAATGTCCCAGACGTTCTCCAAAAAAATTCCCCCATTGACTAAATGGGGGGTCCAATCCCCAAACATGACATTGGGAGGTTTCAGGTCTGGTGTCAACCGCCCAACATTCACTTTGTGGTGGGACATGTGCCTTGCACTGGTCACTCACTGCACTGGCCCAATCAGATTTACCGCAGAATTCAATTATTATTTATAAGAGACAATTCCGCTCCTTTCTATTTCTCTTCTTTGTCTGGTTGGTTTTATCGTATTTAGAAGGAAGTATGACCATTAGGTTTATATCAGGATGTCCATTCTTGTGCAAACTACAACCCCAGCAACATCATCTGCTATTATGAAAAGCGAGAGCTGTAGTTTTCAAACATCTGCAGAGGGCCACAGAACGACACCCATACACACCACCGAACACCACACAGACCAGGTACACCCCACCTACCGACTCACCCTCACACTCCAACCTACCTTCCGTTTCCAATGCGTACACCCGTACTTAAACATTCATGTATGGAACTTGCCAATACAACACCCCTAACACCACACAGACATGGTAACACCTACCAGACACAACACACCGAAACCAAACACCCCCGCACACTCAAACTCCCAACCCTCACCCTTCCGTTTCCACTGGTCACCGTACATAACTTATGGTTCTGGAATGCAAATACACACATCCTACCCACACAGACACACGCCACACAACCCCACACAATACACCCTCACACTCCAACCTCCTTCCGTTTCCATGGCAACCGACTTAAATTATGGTCTGGAATAGGCCCCAAACCTAACACCCCTACACACCACACACGACAGTTCCACACCTACTGCGTCACCCCATCACACAAACCCACCTCACCACTCCCAAATTACCATTCCGTTTCATGGCAACCCTTACTTAAATTAATGGTCTAGGAAAATGCAATACATACCCTAACACCAAATAGACAGGTACACCACCACCACCACACCTCACACTCCACACCTACTTTCCGTTTCACATCCAACACTCCGGTAAACACAACACTAAATTATGGTCGGACTGCAAATACACACCACCCCAACACCGCACAGCCACGGTACACACCAATACTTACCCACCCTCCACACTCCAACTACCCCCTTCCGTTTCGCATAATGCAACCGTCACTTACAATTTCTTCGTCTGGAATGCAATACTACACCTAAAACCACAATATCTAACAGGCACACACCATACTCACCACCCCCCCCATCAACCACCATCCACCTCCTTTCCGTCTTCCCACGCCAACCCGGGTCCAAACCAACAGAAACACTTAAATTCATGCTTCTGGCACCAATGCAAATCACAATACCCCTCACACACACCACAGACAGCACACACAGCCTACCAACCCCCACCCCCTACCCTCACCTCCAGCCTACCTTACGTTTTTCATAGCAAGACCGTACTTAAATTATGGTCTGGAATGTCAATACATACCCCTAACAAACACACATAGACAGGTACACACTTCTCACACATAACCTACCCCACCCTCACACCTCCACCTACCTCGTTCTATGGTAAACAACAACTTAAATTATGGTCTGGAATGCAAAATACACAACCTCCTAACTCCGCACAGACAGGTACACACACCTACTGACACACACCCCCTCACACTACCACCTACCTTTCCCAGTTTCCAATATGCAACCCGTCACCTTAAATTATGGTCCTGCGAACTTCGCACATTACACATACCCCTACACACCCACATACGGACAAGTACAAACCATACCTCACCCCCAACCTCCCCAACCCCTCAACCACTCCAACCTATACCTTCCGTTTCCATGGTAACCAAACTTAAATTATGTCTAGAATGCAATACATACCCCTAACCCACCACACAGACAGATATACACCCACTCACAAACCCCCACACACCCACCCCCCACACTCCAGCTACCTTCGTTCCCCTGGTCTGCAAACCCGCCAAACTCTAAATATGGTTCTGGCTGCCAATGCCAAATACAAAAACCCAACCCCTAAACAACCACACAGACCGGTACACCACCTACTGACAAACAAGACCCCTCAGACTTTCACCACCTCCCTTCCCGTTTTCAAAGCAATCATACTTAATTATCGGATCTGGAACTAAAGCACATAACTACCCCCTCAACACGACCACAGAGACAGCGTAACAGCACCTACTGACCAGCACCCCTCCACAACTCCCAACCTACCCAATTTCCGTTTCCATGGCTCAACCCACCTTAAACTAATGTCTGGAATTCAAATACAGCCCACCCTACACATCCCGCAACCACAGGTAAAACACCTACGACACTACCCTCACACTCCCCAACCAACCTTACCGCTTTCATAGCCCCCGTACATTAAATTCATAGTCTCTGGAATGTCCCAATACACCTACCCCTACACAACACATCGAAAATGTCACAACACCTACCACACACACAGCCCTCACAGCTCACAACCTTCCCTTCCGTTCACATGGCAACGATACAAATTAACTGAATGTCTGGAATGCAAATAACATACCCCTAATCAACCACACACGAACAGGTACACACCTACTCACACCCCCTCCACTCACCTACTTCCGTTTCATTAAATCCACTACTTAACATTAGGTCTGGAATCCCGCAACTACCATACCCCTAACACCACAACAGATCATCCATACACACCTCCCACATACAACACACCCTCACACTCAGCCTAACCTTCGTTTCACTAGCAACCGTACTTAAATTTGGCTAGGAATCAAATACATACCCCTAACAACCACAACAACAGGATTTTCATACACCTACTACACACCCTCACGACTTAGCCTACTCCCGTTTCAAGCAACCTACTGACAATATGGTCGGAATGCAAATACAACCCCTAACACCCAGCAACAGAACGGTACACCCTACTGACACTCCCTCAGACTCATACCTACCCTCCTTTTCAAGCACCATGACTTAAATGGTCTTGGAATGCAAAATACACCTAAGACACACATAGATCAGCACCGACAGTACACACACTAACCAACCCTACACAATCCACCTACATTACCGTTATTACTACAATTCCGTGTTGACTAAATTTAGTCTGGATGCAAATACATTTACCACTAACCCAACGAACCCACCTACAACCGTCACACTCAAACCACTACCTTTACCTGGTAAAAAAAACAAACAAGGTCGGAAGACCCAATCACCCAAACACCACACACACAGACACCCTCGACACCCCTCCACTCCTAACTTTACCTTCCGTTTTCCATGGTAACCGACTTAAATTATGGTCTGGATGTCAATACACACCGCCCTAAAAACACACCCGGACAGATCGGTACACAACTACGTGATAACACCCCTCACTCAAACTCCAACCTACCAACCGTTTCCCATGGTTAACCAACTTAATTATGGTCGGAATGCAAATACCCCACCCCTAAACACACACACAGACAGGACACAACCTACAGCCAAAACCTCAGACTCCAAACTCACCTCCGTTTTCATAGCAATCATACTGAATTTGGTCTGGAATGCAAATACAACCCCTAACCCACATAGACAGGTACACAACTAAAACTGACACAATCCTCACACATCCAACTTACCTTCCATTTCCATAGAACTGTTACTTAATTATGGTTCTGGAACTGCAAATACATGACCTCTAACACCACACCACAGGTACAACAAACCTACTGACACACCCTCAAACTCAACCACCTTCCGTTTCCATGTAACCGTACTTAAATTGTGCGTCTGGAATGCAAATACAATCCCCTAAACACCACACAGACGGTACAAACTAACGACCACACCCTCACACTCCACACTATACCTTCCATTACCATGGAACCCAAACTTAAATATGTCTGGAATGCAAATACATACCCCTAACTCCGCACAGACAGGTAACACACCTACTGGAACACCCCTCCACTCCAACTACCTCCGTTTCCATAGCAACCTACTTAAATTATGGTCTGAAAATGCAAAATCATACCCTAACCAACCACAAGACAGTTACACCACCTACTGACACACCTCCACACTCCAACCTACCCTTCGTTCCATGGCAACCATACTTTCACTTATGTCTGGAATGCAAATACATACCCCTAACACCACAATAACACGATCACACTTACTGACACACCCTCACACTCCACCTAACTCCTTCCGTTTCCATGGTAACACCGTACCTTAAATTATGGTCTGGAATGCAAATACCACACCACCTACAACACACAGACAGGCACACTATGACACACCCTCACACTCCAACCTACCTTCCGTTTCCATGGTAAACCGTACTTAAATTATGGTCTGGAATGCAAATACACACCCCTAACACCACAACAGCAGGTACACACTACTGACACACTCAACACTCATACTCCAACCTACCTTCCGTTTCCATGGTATCCAAACTTAAATTATGGTCTGAAATGCACAAATCACACCAACACCACACAGACAGGTACACACCTACTGACACCCCTCACACTTCAACCTACCTTCCGTTTCCATTGTAACCAAACTTAAATTATGGTCTGGAATGCAAATACACACCCAAACAACACCCAACACACGACAGGTACATCTACTATACAACACCTCACACTCCAACCTACCTTCCGTGTTCCATGGTAACCATACTTAAATTATGGTGCGGAATCAAATACCACCCCTAACACCACACAGACAGTACAACACGACTACAACCTCACACTCCACCTAGCTTCCGTTTCCATGGTAACCAAACTTAAATTATGGTCTGAAATGCAATACATACACACCCCTACACCACCACACAGCAGTACCACACACCTACTGACACACCTCATACTCCAACAACCTTCCGTTCCAATGGTAACCGTTATCCCTCAATATTATATATTATTGTTGTTTTAAATTTTTCATAGCAGTATTGATCATACACTATTGAGACCTGCTGATATTATTATACATTTAGATATGTGATCTGTGTTTTTTCATCCATATAATAATATTTAATTTGCGCTACATTGTAATAAGTTGCAAGTAATACTTGTGACATTATAATCATGTTTGTGAAAGTATGGTTTTTATCTTTTCATATTTCCACTGTTGTCACATCTTTGCGGTATTTAACATCATTTTTTAGATGTTGCTGTAAATAGCTACAATCTGTGGTTGTCTTTAATGTATTTATATATTTTAATGCAATTATTCTTTTTTGTATTGTTTTTATGCAATCTTACAACCTGTGTAGTAATTACTCCCCACCCGATATACACCCTTTTTTTCAGCACTGCATTAACCCCTCAGCATGCAACTTTGGTGGTGATGTGATTAGTCCTCTATTCTCATTAAGTTGATAGTACAGGTGATGCTTGTTTATTGTTGGGTATATATGGTTATTTTCAAGGTGGGGGTATCCCTCTGATAAGTGACGGGTGTTTTCGTCACGAAACGCGTCAGGGTACTTGTGTTTGTCTCCCTCTGTGAATATGCTCAGTTCGGCAAATAAAAGCTAAGTTTTATCTGTAGCTGTTGTGCAGTCCATCCCCTTTTTTTCTTTTTTAAATACACACCCTAACAACAACAGACGGTACACACTACGACACCCCCCCACACCACCTACCTTCCGTTTCCATGGTAACTGTACTTAAATTTATGTCTGGAATGCAAATACATACCCCTAACACCACACAGACAGGTACACACCTATGACACAACCCTCATACTCCAAACCTACCTTCCGTTACAATGGTAACCGTTATCCCATATTGCACACCATTTTGTTGTTTATTTACTATCGTATAGTATTGTTTATATCTATTGCTTTGCTTTCCTTATACTAAGAAATGTCTACGACGTACAATCAGTTCTACGCCCCAGGCGTCGGGAATCCCACGCCGTGGACGTTGATCTTTGTGTGTTCTAGTCCGTGGATTCTGGATACCACTATCGGGGAGAGAACAATTTACAGTAGATCCAGGGAATACAACAACAGACGCCACCACCCAAACTCTCCCAGCACAGCCAGCAGGGACAGAAGCCTGTGCCTGGACATGTGGAACTTTCTGTGTCTGAGAAAGGAGTTCAAGTCCCATAAAGATGGTGTCGCTATGTAAGGGGATAAAATGTACCCAGAACCCCCTGTTTTCTAGTGTCTCCTCGTCCCGATGCACATCTAATGGTAAGAAAAAAGATTCCACGCTCCTTCCTCTCTTCCAGGTCATGGGAACCATCAGGACTCTATGGACCAAAGTCAACGCCATGGAATAGACTCCATTAAACAATGAAGAGAATTTGAAAAAGCAAAAAAGAGGAAAAAGTAAATTTCTGGTAGCAATGACTGAAGTCTATGAGCGTCTTTTCACTTACTATTCCAGTAGATTGGTGGTCTCTCGATTTACCTTCCGTTGTCTCCCATATTGCCATAAACCAGTAAGTTTGTCCATATTACACATTTACTGCAGCTAATGTCCCATTTTACTCCTTCTCCCTTAGATGGACATGACGTCATCGAGCGGAGACTTCAGACTATGGAGCTCAGAGCAAGATCCTCCCCAACATCTCCGAGTCATTGGACCATTATTGGATCACAGTTTGTTGCCTGAATTATCCCAAGATCCCATTGTAAGAAACTACATAAAAATCCTTTATTCCATTTAGGAGACGATGCTAAAAAGTCAACGCCATCACAGACGCTTCCGATACATGACATGGGCGACCTTTCTGGGCCCCTTCACTCCAATGTAAGTGTCCCCAATTGACAGGTGGATGGACCCGACTCGGGTTGTTAGTTGTGACTGTAGAGGAGTAAAATGTTTATCTATAGGGAAGCCGTGTTTTTAGAGAAGGTTCCTATTAACAATATATCATCATGGTACACAGGGTGTTTTCATTTAATCCTTTACATATACAATTATACATGGTCATTTCCATTTATAAGTACCCCGTACCCTATATGGCTGGGTCCGGGGCATAACTAACGTCTCTGGGTCCTTCCAGCAAAACTATATGGGGCCCTTTCCTGCTTACATAACGGCAGTTTCCTGGGGGAGGCTGTAACTGTCATAGGGAAAGTAAGAAGATGGGGCCCCTTGGACGAAGGTCGCTCCCTGGTAGTACCCCTGGCTGGGTCCTCACCTGCAGTACAATCAGTGGGATTAAAGAGAACAAAACGTCTTTATGGTTCATTTTAAATCATAAAGACTTTGGTGCCCTGGGTCCTTGTTTGTCCCATTGACATTATCTGGCTAATTCTTACCTTAGGAATCCAGTAGAAGTGAAGATAATTAATATTCTAGGCGGCTCCACCTGCACAGAACCACGCGACACGTAGCACGGCACCTTCCTCACTTCTTAACATTTATTTCCAGGTATCGTGAAGGGGATATGAGTGCTGAGGACAAGAGAAGGGAGGCTCAGACCTCATGCACAAGCTGGCCCAGCAGCAGAGAAGATGGAAGAGCTGGCAAGGCGAATGGAGAGATTGGAGGAGGAATTGAAAAATAAAATTCAGAGATCAGTAAGTATATGAATGGGAACTGATTGATTCCATGTGGATTGTGTGATATCACCGGTCACCTTTGCTGTCTTTTTTACATTTTGCATTAAGGGGATGTAAGGCTAGAAACAATAATTTAATGGTTATTGGCCATATTAGCTGAATACAATTCCGCTGTCTCTTCTGGATTTTACGGCTGTGTCATCTATTATGCGCTGTTTTCTAAATCACCATGGCAGTGAGAGAATTGTGTAATGGTGATAACGGCACGGTATATTGCAATACTGCCCCTAAGTATATGTCCATTGTATGTAAATATGTAGGGTGAAAGTGGCTGGTAGTTTGGATTAGTGTCTATGATTGGTGAATGTTTATTCCCAATCAACTGTGTGTTATTTAATTTTCAGAGAAGAAAGTCAATGAGAAGATTAATCGCCAAGAAATACAGAATCTTCGAAAGGACCTGGCCAACCTCTCCAACCAGAAGGAGGTTCTGTAATAGATAGAAATTAGAAATTCTAACCCCAACCTCACTGACCCTTCACTGCTATTAATGTTTCTATTGGTTCCACAGAAATCCGACAATGATGCCTCAGGAGAAGGAGAGACGTCTCCAACTAGAGCCACTCTAAATGTCCTCAACGCTAACCTGGAAGATGTTAGGAAGAACAATCTTCCCAGGAGACGGCATTCCAGGCTATAATAGATAGATGGCTTCGAGACTTCAAGAAAAGGTAACCCCCCTTTCTAATGCGGGGACCCCACTTTACTATTAGATGGCAGGACAATAAATAAACTGTAAATGCGGTATACTAGAATTGGCGAATAGGGTAACACTACTAAGGCTGGGGACCACAATACAATCTACTGGCCCTTATACTTTACTATAAAGCAACGAGAAAGTTGGGAGGGTGTGGCCAGTTATAATGTGATGATTGACACCTTTCAATGAATCTTCCTGCCATTGGCTATTGTTCTGCACTGTGTGCATTTCATTCATTTATAAGTCGGGCAGACTGGTTTATCTTGAGTATCAGCCTGCGGTTACCTTCCCAGTACAACAGACACTGTAAATGGTTGTTTACTGGTTTTCTCCCTCTAGTCGAACTGCATCGATGAATTGAAGAAGGAAATCACCGAACTTCGGAAAAATGAAGTGACCGTCAGCGTGAATGACCGGAGCTGCTGGAGACCGTCAAGGCCCAGGTGTCTCTGCTGAAGATACAAAGTACGTTTTCCCACCGACCACATCATATACAGGGAACTCTGGGAGGGGAAGATTCCATTAGAAACCAGAAATCTAAATCCCTTGAGCCCTTAGCACTATGATTGATGTAGTAACATGGAATAGACTGGTGGTATTGAACACTTACGATGGTTATGTAGAAAGGAAGGATTACTTGGGTGATTATGTAAGTGAATGTGACGTCTTTATTGTGTGATAATAATCACTTCTATTCTCTATACATTGGGCAGGTGTATGCCATGAGGCAATCAACATGGCAGCTCTACAGTAAGTAATCTGTATCAGTCAGTTCCCCGTACAGTCCTTTCCCCACCCCCACTACTGTCTCCCACTGGGTATCGCCTCTTCTGTCCATTATTATTACTTATTAGCCATAAACATGATGCAAGTCTCTCTGTTCCTTTAGGGACCTGGACTCTAAGGTGCAGACCATGGGATAGGGTAAGTAAAGATCCATTGGGTTGGATATAAGGGAGGGGAACTAGAGACAAGTCATTATTTAATACCCACAATTCCTGTTACAGAGAAAAACTCTCCCTGCAGAAACAGAAGATCTCCGAATCCAGTAAAGTATTCCACCTTTGGCCAGGTCACTGAGCACCCAGCAGAGACTCCCTGGAACCATTGATAGTGCTTCCACCTTTGGCCAAGGTCCCCGAGCAGCCCAGCAGAGTCTCTCCGGATCATGACAGTGCGTCCACCTTTGGCCAAGTTCACTCAGCAGCCCAGCAGACCCGGACTAAAAGTCTTCGACCTATGGCCAAGGACACCAAAGCAAGGTTCCTAGGTTAGATTAGTTTCAATCTGGTACTAGCGTGTCTGAGAGAAGTCATTTGGCACTCCCATTCACTCTGATAAATCTTTAAACGTTCAGTAGATTTTATCCTTTTAATAAATATTCTATTCTATGTCTGTCTTTAGCAAGACCAACGGAGAGCCATAAATGCACACGTATCTACAGAGTCTCGTACGGTAAGTTCCCAATGGGATGTACACCTCTCTTCCCTCTGCTATAATATAAATTATTAACATGACACGGACCCCAGTCGTATGTGTTTGTTTCTCACTCTGAATATTATTATTATTATTACTGACTTCTATTATACTTCCTAACCCTCTTTATTGTCTCTTCCCTCTTAGCCCTGCACTGTAATATGGATACAGCATGGTACAGCACGGGGGCTCAGTGGTTGCGCACTGATGCCTTGCAGCAATGAAGTCCTGAGTTTGAATCAGTTTGAATCATCTTCGGCGCAGAGCCTGATGTGAATTTGTACATTTTATTGTAAATTGTCAAACCAATAATGGGCCGTCTTAATTACCCCTTAATAACTATCTGTAAAGGTTTGTTCACACGTGAGATTGTGGGACCTACCTGCGACGCACAGTGTATAACATGGCCAATGATGTTTAGTTAGTGCGTGAGCACTCGGTCAACTGATGTGCCTTCGGTTGGGGCTGGTTGGGGATCTGACCGGGCAGATCATCAACAAGACCCAATCGAACAGCCATTACATATGTATAACAAACATCAGTTTTTGGCCACCAATCCTTTAGTGTGTGAGCGCTCGGTTGGCTGATGTGCCTGTTTGGTTGGGGCTCTTGGGGATCTAACCGGGCAGATCATCAACAGACCAGACCGAACAGCCTTTTGACGACCGAACACCACCACACCAACGATTGTCAACCCATAGTTATTAGGGTTAATGTAGACTTGTTTTAAAGGTCCACAAGTTGGTCCAGGGATTAGTCCGATGCCATGGTTAGGAAGGAATTTTTCCCCCTTCTGTCCCTTGCTCTCCGAAGGGGTTTTTCGCCTTCCTCTGGACCAACTTTCAGGAGATTCAATAAAAGTTCTTATTGTTAAAATTTTTACATTTGAACAAACATCTGATTGGTTGGGGCAATTAGCACACATTTTTATCATAAAAACTTTTATTGAATCTCCCTGTATGTGTTCTAAGAATTAAATATAAAAAATTATCTAAACATTCGTGTCTGGAGTTTATTTCTCACTTTATAATTTATATATTGGGATCAGGCTGGGATTGGAAAGGGATTTCACATTCTAGATCGGTGTGGACATGGTTATTTATAAAATGTCACTTGGGTACCCAACCTAATAAATTATTCAGTAACAATAATAGAAGTCAAATGAATTGGCCAAAAAAACAATATGTACATAAGGATATATAGATATTATAAGGGGTTCTTGCCTTTCTGTATCAGAGTGATATCCCTGTCCTGAAGGGATTATAACCTAAGAAGGTGGGTAACCATACAGGAAAGGGGGATCTTAACAATGTTATAGGAGAAACAACATGTATGTCAGAAGGAAGAGAAGAGTGAAAGATTAACACCAGACAGTGTACTTACTGAACAACCCTGTCTTTAAATGTGGGGGGTGGCTAGGGTCCGTTTGGGATCAATTTTAGATGGTGGGTTTACGGTGGTGATGTGCCATCCAGGAGAGATAGTTGAGGTCTGGGACTGATCTACAGGATGTAGATTGGGTATATTATCTTTAAACACAGTTACGGTACCTCCCCCCAGCTCAGTGAGATCAACAGCTCAGTGGGACTCACTCAGGGAGAGAGAAATTTCTTATATCTCCCTGTGCTAAAAAACTATTTTTTATTGAGGATAAATCGAAATTAGTTTTTACTTTATTACCCTTTAAGTATGGCGCCACTGTAATGGATAAGTAGATCAGTAGGTGTGTGTACCTGGGTCTGGTTGAGGGTATGTCTTTTTGTGTTTACAACCATAAAACTATTTTTTATTGCGCAACGGATACATCTAAAATTAGTTTTTTTGACTTTAGTTACCCTTTAAGTATGGCTGCCAGCCTACCACTGTAATGGATAAGTAGATCAGTAGGTGTGTGTACCTGGGTCTGGTTGATGGGGGTGTGCCTTTTTTGTGTTTACAACCATAAAACTATCTTTTATTGAGGATAAATATAAATTTGTTTTTTTGACTTTAGTTACCCTTTAAATATGGCTGCCACCGTAATGGATAAGTAGATCAGTAGGCGTGTGTACCTGGGTCTGGTTGAGGGGATATGTCTTTTTTGTGTTTACAACCATAAAACTATCTTATATTGAGGATAAATCTAAATTTGTTTTTTTGACTTTAGTTGCCCTTTAAATATGGCTGCCACAGTAATGGATAAGTAGATCAGTAGGTGTGTGTACCTGGGTCTGGTTGATGGGGGTGTGTCTTTTTTGTGTTTACAACCATAAAACTATCTTTTATTGAGAATAAATCTAAATTAGTTTTTTTTACTTTAGTTACCCTTTAAGTATGGCTGCCAGAGTAATGGATAAGTAGATTAGTAGGTGTGTGTACCTGGGTCTGGTTGAGGGGGTATGTCTTTTTTGTGTTTATAACCATAAAACTATCTTTTATTGAGGATAAATCTAAATTAGTTTTTTTGACTTAAGTTACCCTTTAAATATGGCTTCCATGGGAATGGAAAGGTAGGTCAGTAGGTGGGTGTACCTGGGTCTGTGTGGGGGGTTGGGGGTATCACCATTTGTATTTATGACCATGAAAAAAACTGTCTTGAAATATCCACATTTGAGGATTGTTACCATTATAGTCTATGGGAAAAAATGTCCGGAAATTCGCCGATAACACCGTAACGCTTCCGCGGATTCCTTAGCTAGAAGATAGCACACTTCTCCTATATGCCCCGCACATATCTACCGAATTTCATGTCTCTAGCTCAAAAACTGTGGGAGGAGATACAGTCCAAAAAAGCAGAAGAATAAAACGGAAGAAAAAGAAGAAGAAGACGAAGAAGAAATAGAAAGAACAGTAATTTGGCTTTTTCAAGCCAAATTAATTACCAAATCTAACTTATTAGGATACTGTCCTGATAATAATTCCATGGTGTCTGTAATATAACGCACCCTATTAAAACAGAAACTTTATTGTAATGCAATAGAAAAATACACAGTCTAGGCCACACTGATGCATTTTCCCATGCACTTACAATCCGGGGAGACAGTGGGGTAGCTACAGACTTATGGGCCTTGATGCAAAATTTGGGCATGGGCCCCCCAACACCTCCGCAAACCAAAAAATAATTTCCATAAAAAACATCCAAATTCATCATTAACATTTTTTTTAAGGCACTCATTTTAAAACAGACAAACATACTTTCCCCATACACCTAGCAAAACTTGGATCCAATCAGATTCAAACAGTATTTCTAAACTTAGATCATCAAACCTTCTAAAATAACTAATCAACTGACGCTAGTAAAATTCGTGGCACACAGAGACTGGTAAAATGCTTTGTATATAACCACTGGTAAAATACTTGGCACAAAGACTGGTTAAATGCTTGGCATGCAGACACTGATAAACTGGTCAGGAAACTGGCACTGCACACAGCCAGACACTGGTTAAATGCTTGGCACACAGACAATGGTAAAAATGCTTTGTATACAGACAATGGTAAAACCGTTGGCACACAGACTGGTAGTTTTGGAACCTTAGCACAAAATGGGGCCCCCCTCTTGGCCAAGGGCCCTGGTGCGGTCGCCCCAGCCAGGAGAATCGCTGAGCAGTGCATGTCAATGTGGCTGGCCATGTTTCAGACAACTGCGCAGATCGCAGCACAAATAGACGATAAATGGCGTGAAATACTAATGAGTGAATGCTTTTCATGTGCATTGCTGTCTGGCATACTGTGGCCTCAAACAACCATTGGTCACATTTTGTTTCCCTTGTCTCTACCGTTTTGCATTACTCTTCTACCTTGTACTGTAAAGTTCTGCAGTTGCTTGTTATGCAAAAGTTAGAGAGATAGAAAATTATGTATGTTTAGGATTTGAATTCTTTTGACTTTAAAGAAGTACTTGTCCTTTAACCTCTAATCCATGTTCATTAATGTAACTTTAGCTGTTTACCTAAAGCCAAGTCAAGTACATGGCTTGGTAACCCATCTCCCCCCTCCAGTACAAGTGTTATTATTAGATGCATTGGCAGAATATGCATGTTAAAAAGGATCTAAGGGGGGAAACAGAAGTAATTCAGCCTGGATATTCGATCCACAGGTAAACCAGCATTTCTGGACCCATTTTGTTTTTGCAAAGCCTTAAACTGTGCTGTGGCATTTTAATGTGTTTACTATTAGTATCCTATTAGACAGAGTCCTTATGTAACTATATGGTAGCACTCCCTGGCATTTCCACGTCTCTTGTGCTCTATCTCCAGACACCTGTCCAAATTGTCTGTATTAAAAGAAGCAAAAGTAGAGAGCGCACACACAAACCACAAATGTGCAAGTCTCTTAGCCTATTTATTTTACCACTGAGTAAACGATTCAGGGGGCTCCTCCACTCTTTGTCTGGCACATCCAATTAGACTGAGACCACAATGTACTGGATGCACGTGAAAAGTGCACACCCATCAGCACACGTTTCATGCACTTTACCGTCCGTGCACTGGTCACCCCCATTGGATTGCACTGCTCTGCTAAGCAATTGTAACTGCAAGTGTGGTCCTTACCAATTCTGCTCCTCAATTCTAGTTCTATTATGGTCTTTATAACATAGAGTTAAATAAAATGTAAACAATGGTAATACCAAATTCTTTAGTTGTAGGGTGGTGTTTTTTTCCAGTGTCATCTAACGCTATTTCTCTGTTGTGGTTTTACAATCTGACACATGATGACTTTGTAAACCCTTACAGAGCAAATGGAACAAATCTGGTGTCACTGCTTTCATACATGGAACTGTGAAATATTGGTGATCTGATATGTTCCTCCTGGGCTACCATACCCTGACATATCACACAAGTACTGGAGATTTACACCATCATTTTGTATCTAGGGTGTAGCAGCAAGAGGTTCAAGAAGTGAGGTCCATCATCAGGGGATGAGGTTTAAGAAGTGAGGTCCATCATCAGGGAATGAGGTTCAAGAAGGGAGGTCCATCATCAGGGGAGAAGGTTCAAGAAGAGAGGTCCATCATCAGGGGAGAAGGTTCAAGAAGGGAGGTCCATCATCAGGGGATGAGGTTTAAGAAGGGAGGTCCATCATCAGGGGATGAGGTTCAAGAAGGGAGGTCCATCATCAGGGGATGAGGTTCAAGAAGGGAGGTCCATCATCAGGGGAGGAGGTTCAAGAAGGGAGGTCCATCATCAGGGGAGGAGGTTCAAGAAGGGAGGTCCATCATCAGGGGAGGAGGTTCAAGAAGGGAGGTCCATCATCAGGGGAGGAGGTTCAAGAAGGGAGGTCCGCCATCAGGGGAGGAGGTTCAAGGAAGGAGGTTCATCATCAGGGGAGGAGGTTCAAGAAGGGAGGTCCGCCATCAGGGGAGGAGGTTCAAGAAGGGAGGTCCGCCATCAGGGGAGGAGGTTCAAGAACGGAGGTCCATCATCAGGGGCGTAACTACCAGGGGAGCAGATTCTGCAACTGTAGGGCTGCCCGGAAGCCAGGGTTTGAGTGTTTGCATCTTCTTTTTCCCCCCCTATGACAGATACAGCCTTTCCTACGGCAAACAGCGGCAATCTGTTTCTACTGTACGAATATTAGAAGCTGTGTTGCCACATAAAAGACCTAGGGACACATTTCTGTTACAGGGAACATTAATAGCAATAAAAGATAAATAAAAATGTTTCTTGTAGATACATTGTTCATCCAAATAATGATTTTTAATAAATAAAATAAAAGAAGGTAGTATCAAAAAAAAAAAAAAGACTTTCCTACAACATAAAATTCAAATCTCATGATCTCATGAAGGTTTAAGAATCTACATATAAATAACATATCTACATATAAATAACATACCCCCAATGTCATGGTTTCTCCGGGACAGACCTGGTATGGGTCTATCCCAGAGACCTGGTAAGGGTCTATCCCAGAGACCTGGTAAGGGTCTATCCCAGAGACCTGGTAAGGGTCTTTCCCAGAGACCCGCTAATTCTAGCAAAATCCTTTGGTGTGTGGGGCAGGGGTGTCCCGGGATGTTTGGGGGCATGGCTGGGTATTCCAGTTTGTTCACCCGGAAAAGTTGGGAGGTATAACCTTATATCTAACCATTTTTAAACATACTTTCTAAGATGTTTTTTGAGTCAGGTTTACATTAAATTCAACGATAAAAAATAATCAAGTTAATATAATACTAATATAAAAATAAATCTGAATTATTTACGGATTGTACTCAGCTCGTCTACCTGTAATTTCTATCATATTACAATTAAATTACAAATGTGACCCTGCTGGATTTCCTGTCCTCACTTTCCATCCTATTTGAAAGTCCTCATCGTTTCCATTACCAGCTGTTTTTTGAACAGGAAGATTTTATTAGTTCTATTCACAGCTGCTTCCTGATCGTCCTCACTTAGACGCTAAACAAATGTTCAATTCCACGATACAATTACAAATCAGTGTCAGTCTTCGCAGTTCCAAAGCCTGTGATTGGGCCATTCAGAATTCTGTTCACTGAACCGAGATCAACTCTCATCCACATTCTCTTCACATTTTATAGAATTCTGAATGTCATTTTTATTAGTCTCTGTCACAGTTAATGACACAAAAACGAATGACTGAAATTCCTTTTGGCAGTCAAATGTGTTTGTAGCTGCAACAATAACAACAATATAAGGATGAATCACTAGACTACAGGGAGAGTCAATAAAAGTTCTTATTAAAAATGGTGCTACTTTGCCTCATCCAATCAGATGTTAGCTTTCAAATGTTAAATAAGACCTGATTGGTTAGGGCAAAATTAGCACAATTTTTAAGGATAAGAACTTTTATTGAATAGATGTTTTACCTAGAGCCCTTTGGTCCGTTAGATGTACAACATCCAGAACTATCAAACCAATAATACTTAATGGGTGATGTGAAGCAAAATATGGATGTCTTACCTAACCGAGATCCTCGCAATGCCTTCAAACTCCTTCACGAGATTTACTGCATTGTTTGGATTCCAGTCAGGTAAGACAAGTTTTAGCTTTTTTCAGGAATAAATCAAAATCTTGGGTTTGGGGGGCTTCATGTAATTATTGGGGGGTCCTTAATGTAATTATTGATTGGCCCTTGAAAGGTAGACCTGCCCAAATTTCAAAATGACTACAAATGCATAAAACCTCATAAACCTATACATATTAATACAATAGAATTCATTAGGTATCACTGCTACTCTGAACGTAGACAACCTCACAATGATGCTATGTTGCATTTCCCCAGCTACACAATCCATCTCTGTTTACAGACCATTTAATTGCAATTAATTATCCATATACAACTCGATCCCGATACCTGGCTGCTATCCAGGTTTCTTACGTTGCAAACAAAGAAAATGAACATTTGTTATTTCACATACAATTCCTACAATTTCCCGTCAGGGGTAATTAAGCACCAGCTCTGCAAGTAGATGGGAACAGTTATCTGATATTCTGTTAAATAAGGTAAAACTTACACTATCCTCATTACGGTAATTCTCTTAAAGTCATAGCAGCACTCTTTTTGACCCAACAAAAAAAGTATGAGGGTTTGTTTATGTCCATCATTTTATTGTTGCAATCTGATATCTGATACCCAGTTACGTCAGTGTTTAACTGGTGACTTACCCTTTGTATGACTCTTACTAAAATAAGCCCAGTAATGATCAGGCTGCTGGAATTTACCCTCGTCCATTGTCCCCAGCAGCTGACGTCTTTTCAATAAAACTTTCAACCGCCGTTCAAAACAAAAATAAAACAGGAGCAGATTGTGAGCAAATAAACAGCATTCCAGAGGCGTCCAATCACATTCCCTTACTGGAAGATCTTGGGGAGAACTTGGCACTTGTCTATAGTCCAGAGCTGGTTCTAGCTGCCACTGGTATAATCACAAGGCAAGTTCTCAGTTAGGACCTCAACAGGTGACGGATTTCTCTGTGGGTCCAATCTGAGTGCATGCTTTCCACTGCTCCAGATATAGCTACAATTAGCACAGCATTATGAATGGGATCATTTCACTGGAGTCTAGTGTATCGTGTGCACAAGGAAACGAAATACTAAC
The DNA here is from genome assembly GCA_019447015.1 of Hymenochirus boettgeri. Classification (NCBI taxonomy): domain Eukaryota; kingdom Metazoa; phylum Chordata; class Amphibia; order Anura; family Pipidae; genus Hymenochirus; species Hymenochirus boettgeri. The sequence continues at coordinate 41,779,001 of CM033474.1, forward strand.
CAGATCTGACACACTCAGTGCTATGTTCCATAATATATATATATATATATATTCCTCTGGGAATTATTGCCATCCTTTTCCTTCTTTTTGTATTCTTTTAGTAAACTTAGGGTAATGCTTTATTAGTATGGGAACATGTTTAAAAGAAAACTAACGCTAAAATGCAAATGAGCCTGAATGGGAAATATACTCTGTGGTACCCAGGGTAAATCTTCCCTTCCTAAAAATGTGCACATGGGTAAATCCAAAAAGGCTAATAGCTGTCATGAAATAGTCAAGAAAAATATGCACAAACCGCATATTGAATTTCCTGCATCGCTCATGCTGGTGTCTTTTGCAATACCCGCCACCAACGCATAAAATAAATTGTCAATTACCTGGATATCCTGTGCAGGATTGTATTTGCATACAAGCCTTAAGAGTAAAGGTGAAATAAAATCTCCAGACGACACTGTCCCAATAGACAAAGCACATTCACAAACATATAAAAAGCTGTGTCTTACCTCTCCCTTTACTGTGGCTGCTGGGTCATTTATGAAATTAACCTGTGGGTACTAGGGGTCAGTTCTCATAATCCAACTTATTATTATTATTTTTCTGGATTTATATAGCGCCAACGTCTTCCGTAGCACTTTACAATTACATGTATACGTTTATATCATTGGTGACACCCAACTAAGTACGCAGTACACTTTACAAGAAGCTGCAGCCTTGCTTCCTAGAAGCTGACAGCTAATCATGTTACTGCTCAGAGATCATCCCTCCCTCTGACAGAACAGGGATTCCAGTGTATTTTTTTGTAAACATATTTAAATGCTCCTATCCCTAACAATGATATATTCCTTTGATTTTCATACAAATAAGAAAAGTAATTGTTACAGTTTATTTCTTAGCAAGAATTATTATTAACATTACAGTAAAAAACTAGAAAGGGAAAGTTTAAGTATAAACTTGGAATTTGGCTTGAAGGGCTGCATTTTGGAAGGGAATATGTGTGTTTGCTGCAGATTTTAAAACTCAATAATGGGAATGATGAGTTTGTAGTGAACGCTTGTTTGGGACAAAAAACCTTTTGTGTGTACCCAGCCCAAAGTGGTGCTAATTTTGATCCAATCAATCAGAAAGCTAACATCTGATTGGTTAGGGCAAAAATAGCACCATTTTCAATGTTAAGAACTTTTATTGAATCTCTCTGTATCTTTTTGATGATTGGTCAAAAAAAATGTTTGACTTTAGTTACCCTTTAAGTATGGCTGCCACAGTAATGGATAAGTAGATCAGTAGGTGTGTCTACCTGTGTCGGGTTGGGGGTTTAAAAAACAATCTTTTTTGATGATTGGTCAAAATTTTTTTTTTTACTTTTGTTACCCTTTAGGTATGGCTGCCACAGTAATGGATAAGTAGATCAGTAGGTGTGTGTACCTGTGTCCGGTTGGGGGGTTAAAAAAACAAACTTTTTTGATGATTGGTCAAAATTTGTTTTTTGTGACTTTAGTTACCCTTTAGGTATGGCTGCAACAGTAATGGAGGGGTAGGTCAGTAGGTGTATGTAACTGTGCCACATGGGGGTTAAAAAACAAACCTTTTTTATTATTAATCAAAATTAATTTTTTTGACTTTAGTTACCCTTTAAGTATGACTGCCACAGTAATAGTTAGGTAAATCAGTAGGTGTGTGTACCTGGGTCTGGTTGAGGGGATATGTCTTTTTTGTGTTTACAACCATAAAACTATCTTTTATTGAGAATAAATCTAAATTAGTTTTTTTTACTTTAGTTACCCTTTAAGTATGGCTGCCACAGTAATGGATAAGTAGATTAGTAGGTGTGTGTACCTGGGTCTGATTGAGCGGGTATGTCTTTTTTGTGTTTACAACCATAAAACTATCTTTTATTGAGGATAAATCTAATTAGTTTTTTTGACTTTAGTTACCCTTTAAATATGTCTTCCATGGGAATGGAAAGTTAGGTCAGTAGGTGGGTGTACCTGGATCTGTGTGGAGGGTTGGGGGTATCACCATTTGTATTTATGACCATAAAAAAAACTGTTTGAAATATCCACATTTGAGGATTGTTACCATTATAGTCTATGGGAAAAAATGTCCGGAAATTCACTGATAACGCCGTAACGCTTCCACGGATTCCTTAGCTAGAAGACAGCACACTTCTCCTATATGCCCTGCATGTCTGTACCAAATGTTTCTGTCTCTAGCTCAAAATCTGTGGGAGGAGATACGGTCCAAAAAAGCGGAAGAAGAAAAAGAAGAAGAAATAGAAAGAACAGTAATTTGGCTTTTTCAAGCCAAATTAATAAAAGGAAGTCTGGGTAATTGAACCTGCAACCATTTGCTCTGTCTTGCTAAAAGCAAACTATTATACCACTAGCCCAAATAGAGCTGCTATATAGAAAGTTAATACTTTTCCTAGAGACTTAATTGACCCCCACCCCCAGTAAACTCAGCCAGTTGACTATTTTGTATAGTTTCAGAAGTAAGCCAGGGAATTTGAACCTCATGGGCTGTGTGTTTCTTAAACATGGTATTTATATGTTGAGCCATTAGGCAGTAAAATCTCTTGAATATGTATTGCCCCAGGAAGGCTGTATTCAAAACATGCTGCCTGGAAAATAAACTGCAGGGTAAGAGGCAGATTTCAAAGTCTTATCAGAGATACTTGGTGTGGAGACATCTGTACAGAAAACACTCTGTGCATAGAGACAGTGAATACTGGTGTAAGGGGGCATGGCAATAGGTGCACATGCTCACAAGGCTCTTTAAAGACTATATGGGCATGTCCACCCTTAAACAAAAAACTGATGACTTGTCAGTTATATTCCCTCGACTCCTACTATATAAAATGCATTACTAACCAGATATTTAAGGATAATTATTGCCTCCATTCCTTCAGAATAAGCATAGAGCCAATCAATGCTGTGACTCCTGACATCACAGCAATGGTGGACTGCTGTTTCCCCTGCTGCCTCTTCTGCACATGCTCAAGCTTATAAAAAGCTCATTGAGCAGATGAAGGTGGCAGATACCTTTTCCAGAAAAGAAGAGCACATATAACGAACTCTCTGGTTACAAATCCATGTAATAAACTGCTAAAAATAGCAGTTGGGATGGCAGGCAGATAAAAAGTTTTTTGTTTTGAGGGTGAACTTGCCCTTTAAGTTTAGTTCTCATATACACAATTGGGGTCCAACTGGATTTGCTTATTATCTGGCATGTGTATAAATATCGTCTCTGACTAAGGAATCAGTTTCTTTAGCCGAATTACTGCTATACTTTATATATACTATAATTTATATTGAAAGGTTGATTGGGTAAATGTATTTGTAATTTTTGATAATTCCAGCGATATCTGTTATGTAATTTGCAATGAAAGTTCAATGTGTATGGCCAGCTTTATGCCTCAAATTGAGAAACTGGTGGGATTTAGAGCAAGGTCCTTAGCAATAGACCAATAATGAGCACAAAAAGCAGAACAAAAGGATTCAGATTTTGGAGCAAGGAGGTAGACAGCAAAGCTGAATGGGAAATCCATAACAGTTATACAGAGGTAAACATAGAGAATAGATGCTACGCTTACATATTAACTCTAGAGGGCACTGCCATGAAACTTACTGTAAAATGTTTGTGTAATCGGTAGGAAGCCGTCATTCATTTCCTGTTGTTCTGTCACAACTAAAATGTGTCTGAATATTACCTTTAATGTGGTGGGTGTTAAGTCTGATCTGCTAGCAGCTGTTGTGAACTATCCCCTAAGATAAACTTAGGTTTCTAATAGATTTTTATTCCAATGTGGGTTTACTTTTCAGTCCAAGGTGACCGATAGCAAAGCTCCACGGAAAGTCCCCTCCTTGATTTAACTGCTGAATATAAATCTTCTGTTACAATCCTGAGCTGAGATCATTTTCTGGCAGGAGAAAAACATTTTATAATGACCTGAAATAGCATTTTGTTATTCAATACAACAACATGAGACACTGTCCAAGAAACTATAATGTTGATATTTTAATGATATCAATATGTCGTTCCTTTATTAAAGGAGAACTAAACTTAATTTTTTTTAATTGAAAGATTCTTCTCTAGTCATTTAGTAGATATAAGTAAAAGATTCTGTAAAAAAGGAGGCTTCCGTGTTGTTGCCAGTACAACTCATAGCCCATGTTGGCTTCAAAGAGCCACGCCCCCTGACCCCAGGATTCACTGTCATGTCATTGTCATTGTGTATTCTATTTTTTATGTATTGGGAAATTTAATTGCCAACCCCTGGCTTCAACTATAACACTAACCTATGTTATTTCTTATAGCACTTTCTAGGTACCCAAAATGGATAAACCTGAGGAAACATGTATTGACATATTGTCAGTATAAAATGGAGGTCATTAAATTGATGTCTTGTTGGTTAAACCCATCAAAGAAGTAAGAACTTTCCCTGACCTGTTCTTTTCTTCAGGCAAAGATTTATATTTAGCATTTTGTTCTTCTCTTATTTTAATTACGAATGGAAACTTAGTATTAAAGGGGTAGGGCGACATTGTTACATTTTGTGTTTTCTAATTAACTTGTTGTATACATGATATGATATGATGAGCCAAGGGTCCCATAAGGATGTCTAGGAAAATATAGACCAATTGCATCTCAGCAAATCACATGCGGCTTCCAGTTCCATGCATGGAAATCAGACAGAAGACTGCAGAGGGATGAAAAGAAGATTTAGAAGCACATTTCAGCATCACGTGTTAGATGTTTTAGGGGGTAATAAGGCTACATGCAAAAGTTTGTTTGGGGGAGGACATACCCTTTAAGTGAGCAGTGGCGGAACGACCAGCCCAGTGACTGTGGGGGGCCTGAGAGGTAAGAGGGTAAACAGCTGCTCTCACATATGAAATAAACATACAACAATTGAATTCTAGTGCACATTCAATTCTAATTGCATATTGGCTATATCCCCATAAGGTTGCTGCTACAAAGAGCCTGCCAGTTTGTATGTATTATATTTTTGGTCTCTAGTTGCACTTTGATATGGATGTTCAACAGCCCTATTTTGTATATATTGAGCATGAAGTAAACATATGAGCAATCAGCTGTTTAAAAGACCGGACCAAACTTCAGGTTCGTTTCCGGTCTTTTAAGCAGATGGTCGCTTGTATGTTTACTTCATTAAATCTTCATTAAAAACAGCTGATTGTGGACCTTTGGTGTGCTGGTGGGGGGGGTTGTCAATCTCGTGGGGGGCCCGGCCCCTGCAGTTACGCCCCTGTAAGTGTGCCTTGAATTTTTAATAAATTACCAATAGTTTCACCAGCAAAGCACCATCACATCACCTTCTCCATGCTTCATGGTGAGAGTCACATACTGTATGTAGAATCCCAGGGGCATGATTAAGCGGGAGTTACTGGAGCCTGGAATCCCCCCTTTCTGCCTGCTCAGTGCAGGCTACTGTTCTACTTCTCCTGCTGTCTATATTGTTCCATAGATTGTTACATAAATTGTTCTATAGACTGTTACATAAATTGTTCCATAGACTGTTACATAAATTGTTCCATAGACTGTTACATAAATTGTTCCATAGGCTGTTACAGAGATTGTTACAGAGATTGTTACATTCTTAATTGGGCTGCAAATGAGAAGCAGGGTTTGTGTGTTTTAAAAATATATCCAGTCTGCCCTGTGATTGACAGCAGCATCGCTATCATTAACCCTGCAGGTGCCTGAGGTGAGTTAATGCTGAGACTGGGTTTATATACAGAACTTACTGTACCTACTGCACTGTGATGGAACTTAGTGAACAGGAAGAGGTGGTTGTATAGCTGACTATCAATATTGCATTATATTATACATACACAGGAGTGATCGTTATGTATATTATTTATACAGAACACTCATTTGATGTGCCCATACGTGGCCCGAAGTTGTCGGCTCCCTCTACTGTAGTAAATGGAACTGGAAATTAAAATTTCCATCTTGCCCGATAGGTCCCAATACTGACAATATTCAGCAAATCCATCATCAGTGTCACAGCTCTGACTTTGGAAGACCGGCAGCGGCGTGTATGATTGGCTGGGACATTGTGTCTCAGCCAATCACATGTGACGCTGCCTGTCCTGCCCCTTCTGCAGCTGGGCAGGAAAAAAAAATCCCAATCATAGGACACATAATCTCTGTTTCATATACTTTACACTATGGATTATTGTTTCTTTATGTTATATGACACACAGAGGCTGCTTGAATAACTGTAAAAAATACCTCTTTGTATGCATTTTCCATCACACACTATATATAAACTTTCCACTTTTAAAATTCACTGCAACTTCAGAGAAGTGTAAGGCTGGGTACACACGAAGGGACTATTGGCCGGCCCGCCCCACACCAACAGATATTTTTGGCCAACCGACCGAAAGTGCCGTGGATCGGTCGGTCGGACGAAAATATCTGCTGGTGTGTACTCAGCCTAACTTTTCTTTGTTTGTTTTTTGGTGGGTGGGGCGTCTTTTTGCTTCCTGAGACAAACATTGAAAAGTCTAGAAAACACCCCTGGTAAAAACCTACCGTTTACCTTTCCCGTGTCTCACAAAGTCCCACCCTCACACCTACCTTGGAAATACAGATTTCATTTGCAAGAGTTTATTGCACCTTTAATGTTCAGTTTTCCATTAAAATAATTTATCATGATATAAAAGGCCACCGATAAGAACAGATTCATTGCCAGGGACAGGTCTTATAATCAGATTTTTAAATAATAAAATCCCTTACTCTACGCATCTGACCTTTACTGTACTAATTTACCGCTGTCATTAGCTTGCAATAAATCTTGCTTTTTATTTCTTACATATCCCCTGTGCACATTTAATTACACAATTAATAATTTGAGCTCCCAGCAAAGTTAGAAATAAAAGACTAATTAGTCGAGATGAATTAAAACATCCGGGCAATTTCTAATTTCTGTATTTCACCAAAATATAAAACAATTTGTACGTGTGGAATTTTTAGAATGGAATAGAAACAGATTTCAAAGGGTGCCTAATCCAGTGTTGTTGTTTTTTTTCATTGTTAGCTCTTTGGGACAGGTGCCTCATTCATGCAGATAATACAGATCACAATTTGTGTACATTATCTATATATTTAAAATCCTAACTGCTGCTTCCGGTTTTGTGAGTCCATGTCTGTGTGTCACTGCAGTTCCTATGGACTCACCACTAGAGGGAGATGGTAAGATTGTCTCTGCAATTCCTATTGACTCACCACTAGAGGAAGAAACACAGGGGGGGACCTCTGTCATCGAGGGGGGACCTCTGCCACCGAGGGGGGTTCTGCCACAGAGGGGGGTGACTGTAACAGAGGGGGGGACTCTGCCACAATGGGGGGACTTTGCCACAGAGGGGGGACTTTGCCACAGAGGGGGGACTCTGCCACAGAGGGGGGATTCTGCCACAGAGAGGGGACTCTGGGACAGAATGGGGTGGCTCTGGGACAGAGAAGGGGAATTCTGGAATGGTGGGCTCTGCCTTTTGGAACAGAGGGGGGTACTCTGCCTTTTGGGACGAGGGGGGGTACTCTACTTTTTGGGATGGGGGGTGTCTGCCTTTTGGGACAGAGAGGGAGGACTCTGCCTTTTGGGACAGAGGGGGGACTCTTCCTTTTGGGACAGAGGGGGGACTCTGCCTTTTAGGACAGAGTGGGGACTGCCTCTGTCTCCAAATCATTAGCCAGTGTTGTGTCAGCCCCCCAGATCATTACCCAATGTTAGTCAGCACTCCAGATCATTACTTAGTGTTGTAAGCCCGGCAGATCATTAGCCTTGGTTATAAAGGGCCACTTGGTTTCATTTGCCCCCCCAGGCCAAAAGTTCCCAGTCCTCCCCTGCCAGCGATCGTTACATATATAGATGCTTGGTTAGCTGAAATTCGGTCAGGGCTCATTGATAACCATTTGGGCCAATAGGTTAAGATGCCAAAAGTTTGTCAGCTTCATACACATGGCTGATGTTCAACAAATCCTGTTGGGGTTCGCTGAATATTGGCTATGTGTATGGTCACCTTAAGCTACCATACTGTCCCCATGCTGAAAATGCTTGATTTGCATGCCCTGTTGATCCTGTGATCTAAACAATTTAATGGCCAAAGATTTTAAATATGCAAATGAGTTCAGCCCATTACACAGGGAGCTTCTGATTGACAGCTGCAATTCTATTGCATAATTTATCTTTCATCAGCATGCAATGCTGCAAAAATAGGTCCTTGGAGTAAAGCTTTCTGTACATTTACTTTACTTTTAATGAAAATCACAGGGAAATATGGCACAGTGTGTCTATACTGCATTATACGTGGTATAAAATGCCCGCTATGAGTTCAGGAGGCCATGGCACATTTTGCATTTTTAAGGGGTTTGAAATATCAGAAACTCTAGTGCTGTATCCGTGACTGTCAAAGGAAAATGACAGATAGATAAATATCAAGCCCGGTTCCTTCAACTTTAACATTCTGCACAGGAAATCAATCTCTTCTGGGATGGGGAAAGACATTGATAAATCAGCAGGTACATATGAAGTCATATTTGTGCCTGATGCAATTGTAAATATGTGATCAATCACGTGCAGGTGGCGTATCAAAAAGGCAGGACAGTCTGTGTTTTGTATATACTCAAGTGATCAAAGGTAGAACATCTTTTTGAATTCCTAATGTGCAAAGTCATTGGCAATGATAGGCAGCTATAATGAACCTCATCAGCTCCAGGTAGGGGTGAGATGATTGGAGCAAGTTTAAAGCCTGATTTCCAGAAGGAACTAATGAGGACCTTTCGTGATTACTATTTTCGTACATGTGAAATGAGATACGAGAGTACAGAATACTAACCAGTGTCTCCAATCCCTCACCAAGAAAGCCACACAATCCTATGCAGCATCTATTCTGGATTCCAACAACAAAGACCTAAACACGATTAAATGGTATGTTCACCAATCAACATTACAAATATTATTTATATCATATATTATTAATATCATATATTTGTAAATAACCCCCTAAAACTACAATAGTCAAAAAGGTGACAGGTGTAGGGACTAATCTGTTATGCAAGAAAACAAAGCTCTCCCCTTCCCTCTGCCTGTCAAAAAGTTTTTGCCTTTTCTCCAAGCTTTTACATGCTCAGAGGAGGCAGCTAGGGGAATAGCATTTAGTCATTGTCTGTGATTGACAGCTGCTAACCAGAAGAACCATGAAGCAGAAAGAGAGGTAATATAACATTAGGCAGTATTTTAGGATAGAAATCCATCTTCCAGATTTCAAACGATTGCAGTTCTCACTATATAAATCAGACCTGGGCAAAGTAAGACCTGGGGGCCACATACAGCCCTTTGGCTGCCCCTGACTGTCCCCTCAATACTAGACCTGTACGTAAAAAATCTCAATATTAATGAATTGTCATGCACTGGATAATTAATTAATTTGTATTAAAGGGTATGTCCACCCTTCTAAAAAATTTTTTACATAACATTACCCCTGTCCCCCCAGCCCCAACCGCTCTATTAGTATTATCAGAAAATACCCAAAACATTACTTACCTTCCCTCTTTCCTCTGCCGCACTGCCAGGCCCTCTGCTTGTGAGTAAATGCAAGCAGAGGTGTGGGACCGGCAGTCGCGTCTCTGATTGGCTGAGCGGCAGCCAATCACGGACGCGGCTGCCGGAAGTTCAGTGCGGCGGAGGAAAGAGGGAAGGTAAGTAATGTTTTGGGCATTTTCTGATAATACAAATAGTGCGGTTGGGGCTGGGGGGACAGGGGCAATGTTATATCTAAAGGGTTTTATGGTAGGGGGAGGGAATCCTAATCGGGAGGGAGAGGGAGGGGGAGAAGGGCTGCAGTACGCATGCCAAACTTCTCCCGGAGGCCAGGAAGGAGGCAGAGTCCTATATGGACTCTGCTATCCTCCTGATGGGCAGTTTTTGGGACTTTGGGGGGGGACAACAGGAGAACCATATGGAGCTGGGATGTGAGGTAATGGGGCCAGTAGTGGGGGGGGATTATAGTTTTGGGGGTGGACATGCCCTTTAAGTTAATTTCATTAATAAAAATGATGACCTGATAATTGATTCGTTGAATTTGATGGAATGGATCTAAAATATTATACACCTTCTATAACAAATTGCAACTAATAATAATAAAAAAAAACATCCAATGAACCAGGTATATTAATTAAATCTTTTTTAAAATTCAGTTTTCCATATCTATAATAAGAATTGAGTTGAACCTATTGGAAAAGCCCTTCACGACAATCTCATGCGGCCCTCTGGGAAATTTAATTGCCCACCCCTGATATAAATGTTTAATCGGATGGAAGAACTTGCCCTTTAATTTAGATGAATATCAGGCTAGAGATGTTAATTGCTTTGGGCTTTCAGATTCAGAGAATCCCAATTGCCAGAAATTTTACCTTTCCTTTATGTTACAAATTTTCAACTTTTTTAAATTGTTCATTACTGGAGACTACAACTCTTCTCAGCCAAAACCATTGTTTTGAAGTGATCTGCCCCCCTATTTATTTAGATTTTCAATATAAACCATTTTACATTTCAACTGTCAATCAAGTGTTTTTTTATTAATGTTTGTGTGCATTTAGAGTTGACAGTTGGTATGTGTGAAATACACGGTGTTACTGGCTTCTTACTGAGCATGCTTGCCCACACAGAGAGTCATGCCTTATAAAGAGGGTGTCGGTTAAGTGTAGGAGGGTGGATACTTAGCCTGAGCACGGGTATTGGAATGAAGGTGGTAACTTTACTTTGGGAACCTGTATAAAATCAAGAAATAAAGGGAAAGAGAGCTGGACCAGGAATGGAAAGTTAAAGTAAGGAAAACAGATTATCCAGACTAAAGCCTCAATTGAGTGCGGAGCTAACAGTTTGCATAAATAACACTACCTGACATCCTGTATGCGGGACACCCCTGGGCGATTCAGCAGAAATCTGAGCATGTTTGAATTATAAAACAGTCAATGATGTTGATGGAAACAATGCCAGCGCAGTACTGACCATAGCTGATTACAGCAGAGGGAATGAAATTACAATTTTTCAAAAACAATGATGTAGAATGAATGAGGTTTGTGCAATACAACAACATTATTTCCCATTGATATAAACTTATTCCCCTTTAATATAAACGTAATAGTCATTTGTTTACCTAGGAACCCAACCTATGTAAAAGATGGAGCCTAGGGTTGCATGGGACACTTCTTACACTGGTGAGAAAACACAAACATTCTCTAGCGACACTTACACAAATGCAGCACATTTCTGCATCATAATTTCTTCTGAAATTCTTCTGGATAAACACTAAACGAGGCTATTAAAAGGAAAATGGAAGGCTAAAGGGAATAGCTTCAAATCAATTATAAAATAAAATATAGAAAGTTTCTTGCTGCATTTGCCAATAAGAGCAGCATTAAAAATTGCATAATTAATATGATAATTTCCACCACACTTATTTATTAAACACAGACAGTGTTTAGTATTAACTAATCATTGGTTCGCCCAAGGAATATTGTGTTGCCTAAGAAGATAAGGAGAATGGCCAGTTTTAATTTGAATACAAGCCAATAACAGCCTTAAAGCATTTGGCAAGAAATTATTTCTTTTGGGTACAACTAAAATGTGTCTTTATTCTCCATGGACTTTCTGTGCCTTGTGTCTAAACGTCGGGGAAATGGCCTACAAAGAACAGAGCATTATTTTTCTGTAATTGCATTTGTCAGTAACTTAACATTTTATAGAAGATAAGAGCCAATTATCTTGTTTACTCTGCCGGGTTTGCATTTAATTAAAGGAATCCCAGACTGTATTAATTCTTAGATTTGATCTAGGACAGGTTTGTCTGGATTCCATAGCTATTTTATTTTCTATCACTCTGTAAACTAGTGTTTCTATACAATACACATGAGACCAATTTAATTATCAAGCCAAATGAAGAAATATATATTGAAAAATTCTGCCTTCTACCTATTGCATGATCAATGATTGGGGCATTTTTGCTTTGTGTCACCATGTCTGAAATCACACTGCGTGACTGCCCACATTCCTTGTGCCAGCCTGAACTTGTAGCTTTTGCCCACGACTGACCAGCTTGACTGACCAACTGATTTTATTTGTTTCTATCTGGCATGTTAGTTGCTCTCTTAGGATTATGATAGGTGGTTGGGTGACTGGTACACTGTACAGGGGACACAGGGGCACATATATCACTACATAGTAATATTAAAGGGTATCTCCACCCCCAATTCCAAAATGTAATATAGTGTAGGGGACACGATAGTGTCCAGTTCAGTAATACAAACACAATCCACATTATAATCTCCAGTAATAATATTTATAAAGACTGTACATGTACTGTACCCACATGAATAGCCCAATTACAATAAAGTGTTGTGAAACTATAAGAGGATGCCCATTTAGTAATACTGTGTACACTAATGCAACCAGGGTTTCTAGTTTTTTTTTAGTTTATGTATAGATGGTAAATTAGAAAATAGGATTTGCCTTTCTTTTTTATTATTATTAAACAAAGACCTGCCATTTTGTAGGGTATGTGGGTTTTTAATAACCACAAAGATCAAGATAATATTTTGCTTTCTCCATTTAAATCCCGAGGAATTCTTTATTTTGCTAAACCTGCCTATTTCCCAGAAGGGACAATGTATTTTTAAGGCCTATTGTTTTTATTAGCTCTCCTGGAAAGAGATCACAGGGACGAATTCATCAGCTCCAGCCACACGTGCATTGAAGGTGCTGTAATCACTGTGTATCTGGGGGGGCACTCAGCATTCTATTCTTACACTAATCTCTAATCAACCACCCCAGGTCACAGGGCCAATGTACAGGTTAATAGCTACAAAGTTAATGTGCTCAATATTGTATCAAATTTATTTTTAATATGATAGAATATATAGAGATACTAACAAAATGAAATGATTTTCCGATTTATGGTAAACTCAGCACTAACACAATATATTCATTTTATATACAACGGTGACATGCAGGGCGCACAAATGACACTGTAATATATTACGTTTCACATCCAGACAGAGTCTGTATTTTCTGCATTCGACTTCCTCATATCTCTCATCTCTAAGATGCCCTACACTACTGCAGAACCTGTTTGTATCTTATTTCCAATTTTTAGTATATAACCAGCTAAAGTCCTATTGGGAAGTCTGGTAAGGCCACTGATTACCAGGATATCAATTAAAGCGATTGGTCACTTAACCAGAAATGACCATTCCTGTGATCCACTGATGACCACAGACAAACTGCCAGTTACTGTTACTGTTTATAAAGCTGCATATAGATGTGTTGGTATTGAGAGCTCCCTGGCTGAGAATTTAAGGGCTGTGTTATTCTTTTATTTTTGATCAAATGTTACTTGTTGCCAAAGAAGTCAGCTAGTGCTCTAACATAGCTACCGTAATCTACAGCATCCCATTGTGATATCAATTTCCTCTATCTAACCTTTTATGGTATTAGAAATAAAATATATCCTGTAATGTGAGCTCCGTATTATGGATATAAAGAATCTGACGCAAAGACCTCTAATTCCATCCAGATGTTCCCAAATCCATCATTTATCTTCAGCTAACAATGTTATTACATAGAAATCTCCAAATCAATACTGACTGACCTGCCATAATGACTAGAACTCTAATTGGTCCATAATGACTTTCAACATACAACAGCATTGGCCAGTACACACGGGTGAATTATAACCCTATTTTTGGACCAATAGACTAGACTACTCATAAGTCAATGGGTTGACAGTCTGTTGAAGATGGCCCAATGTGGGCAAAATATACCGTCAGATCCAGTCAAATTTTGGTCTGATTTGGACAACAATTTCACCAAGGTCTGTCAATCATCATGGTGAAAATTTCTTTTGTTATTTTGCCCCAAACTATTGCTACAGTGAGACAATCTGGACAACATATAGCACTGAGTGCCGGGCTTTAGATTCCTTCAGTGCAGAGTCCAGATCTGTAGGTTAGGAAGCAAAAGCGTGTTACTGTAAATGCAGTTTTGCATGGACTGATTTAACTTCATATAATTTGAAAGCCACACAGATTTCCCCACCAGATGCATATATAATGAACACGCCAAATCACTTTGAAGAATAAGTAGATGATAACGTTTGTTGTCATCTAGATGTCATGTAGATCTGTTAAGAGGTCTAAGCTCCAAAAGTCTGATAAAGCTGACTACATGGGGGGAGTGGCAGTATATATTGACTCCTTTAGTCAAGGCTCATATGCTTGGTGCTATTAAAGTGGATTTGACCACTACATCCAGCAGGGATTCTGTCCCCTTGGCGATGATTTTGGCTAGGAATGAGGTGTGAACATTCTGGTTATTGGCCAGCGAGAGTCAATAAGGTTTTTTTCTCATTAAAGGACATGTCTACATGTAAATGCTTATGCAGGGGAGGCAGCAGGTGAAACAGCAGTCGATCATTGGTTGTGATGTCAGTTGTCACAGCCTTGATTGAATGTATGTAGGGAGGAGCCAGCTTATTCTACCAGAATGGGGACAATAATTATCCTTAAATATCTGGTTAGTAATGCAGGTAATAAAGTGCAAAATATATCAGTTGGGGTTGGGGGCGGGTAACTGGCAATCAGTTTTTGTTTTAAGGGTAAACATTCCCTTTAAGGACATACAGGATTATTCAATAAAAGTTCTTATCGTTTAAAATGGTGCTAATTTTGTCCTAACCAATCAGATGTTAGCTTTCAAATGTGAAATAAAATCTGATTGGTTGGGGCAAAATTAGCACCATTTAAACGATAAGAACTTTTATTGAATCTCCCAGATAGTATTGTAGCCTTTATTGCTATATAGACAGGGTCACATTTCTTTCCAAAATAAGCGGTGGGGTTCAAGAGTTAAACTAACCAGATTTCATTTGTTTATTTTGTCAAGTTTAGGGCCCCAGAAACACCTGCATTTACTTAGGGCCCTGATTGTCTAACTGTAATCTATCTTTAATTAAAGATCTGTGTTTCTAGTATACCAGTGGGAAATATCTAAAAGGATGAACAGAAAACCTGAGTTGGTTACACAACAGTAATTTTATACACTCCAATCATCAACACAGCCAGAGAACAAGCAAAATCTAGGACCGTATATCAATTAAACTGCAAAATAAACACGGATTCCTGCACTGAATATTGCAGACTTTGCATTCCAAATGTAAATCTGTCTGCACATTGAATATAAAACATAATAGGAGGCAGTTTCGACAGCACAGAAATGTCTATCAGTTCTAAGAAGGATATTTACTTTGCCACTAATTGTATGCAATGTAACAAAGCATAATGTCCAGGGCAACAGATGGCTAACCTGTACTTAGACAAGCCATATATTCCCTGCTAGTGGCACATTCAGGAAGCAATGTTCTTCTATACAGATTATCCTACTCTATGATTAATACTCAGTGTACAGAAGAAATAAACGTTGATAGTCCAGATGCTGTTTCGCCCTAATTTGCATTTTTTTCTGCGCCGAACATTCCGGCTCTGTGAGCTTAAGTTTTTTCTCTCAGCACAGAATGAGAAAGTGGAGCTAGTTAGCAGCTATTGATTTCATTCCCAATGACTGTAATTAAAATCTTCCCAGCTTCCCACTGTAGGTGCTATCCTTCACTAAAGTCCGATCACAAAAAACTAAAGCCATTATCATCCAAATAATGAGCTCAATATAAAAAAGAAAATATATAAAGGGATGGTTTAAGGCAACTAGGAGCCTCTGGCCAGGAAATAATCTTCGTAAAGGTTAAAAACAAAAGGAAGGATTAGTCTGTGAAATATTATTTTGTTATTATGTTAGGGATTTACATTGTGTAGCCTGCTAGCTAGCGATGAGTGAAAGGTAGAGATCAATTAACAATCAAGACCCTTCCATGTTCAATAGATTATTTCTTGTACATGCAGCGTTAAAGGCTATGTCCACCCTGAAAAATTTTTTTTTATATATGGTCCCCCTGGGCTCCCAGCCCCAACCGCTATAATTTTTTTTTTTAGAAAGCCCCCCAAACTCTACTTACCTCCCCTCGATCCTCCGCCGCGCTCCCGCCCTCTGCTTGCAAGGAATGCAAGCAGAGGGGCGGACCGGGCAGCTCACTTCGCCGGAGGAAAGAGGAGAGGTAAGTAAGAGTTTGGGAGCTTTCTAAAAAAAAAAATTGCGGTTGGGGCTGAGACATGGGGGAAATGATTACTTAAGGGGTTTTATGCTAGGGGAGGGATAGTAGAACGGGAGGGAGAGGGAGGGAGGGGGGAGGGAGGGGGGAGAAGGGCTGCAGTACGCATGGCAAAATCTACCTGAGGCCAGCTAGCAGGCAGTGTCCTATATGGACTCTGCTAGCCTCCTGTAGTCATTTTTTGGGACTTTGGGGGGGGACTACAGGAGAACCCTATGGAGCTGGGATGTGAGGTAAGGATTAAACTACACTACATGGTGGGGCCAGTAGTTGGGGGGATTATAGTTTTGGGGGTGGACATGCCCTTTAACTATTAAGTATTCTAATTACACAAGTAAACATCCTGTTATACATACCAATAGAAAAATGGAACTACAGGCAGGATCAGGGGCGTATATACAAGGGGAGCTGGGGGAGCAAACGCAGGGGGGGCCTGGAGCAAAGGGGGCCCCATCTTGTTATATTTCCTTTGAGGGGGGGGCAGTGATTCCTGGTTACCCCACTGGGCAGGATACACAGACATAGGCCAATGAACAATATAGCAAAATGTAGCCTTCCAGATGTTAGGGAGTTGTTTTCAAACAAGTTGTGGGCTAGATTACATTGAACATTATTTCCCTTCAGCTGTGCCTCTGTACCACTACTTGAGGGACAATAATGTGTCAATGCTACACTCAGTTCCACTTGTCATTCCAAGGGTACATGCCTGGAGCTAAGCTTGTGCATTATAAAGGTCCTAAGTAATATTTGAATCCCAGAAAGAAATATTCCACTTTATACCATAAAGGAGAAATAAACCATAATAAAAACTGTGTGTGTGTGGGGGGGGACAACACAGACTGCTCTGAATTTTTGTAGGTTGGGGACTGTGGGGCCCTCCACCAAATGTTTTGCCTAGAGGCCCCACCAACCATAATCTGGGCCTGATAATTACCCCAACAAGTAACTTAAAGGACCAGTACACCTTGCACATGACCTGCCTCCTGGCTTTGCTACTTTAAAGTCAAGTACTGATGCACTTGTATCACTGGTCAGCTTAGGAGTCATGTGGCTCACAATAGGCTACAGTAAAGCTGGATGAAAGTCAAATGGTTTAGGGATACTGCAGTAGTAGAACTAAGTAGAACAAAGGCACCACAAGTGGGTAGAACACACTGATCCTGAGTGCCCCCAGATTAAATAGCCCATAGGGTTTAATTTTAACTATTGTTTAGACCTTTCTCTTTCCTAGCAATTGCTGACTACTTACCGGTACATACCCCTCAGACACACATTGGCAGAGAATTATTGTCCTTCCAGTAGTTCCCTGGCAGGCAGGCAATTACATTTATCTCACTGTCAGCAGCTCCATGCCATAGGTCTCACTCCTCAGGCAGGTAATTAACCTGTGCTTGTCGTCCTCCTTTCAATAAAATGCCATGTGTGTCAGCAGATTTTAATTAGATTATTGGACTAATTCACATAATATAGATATTATAATCTGCCTGTGTGGATCTAGTAGTAGAGGGGTTTGTAAAATTAAAGGTGTAATTTTACTGATCCCATTACAGGGGAAATCTGAGCACTGTACCGCCAATTTAATATATATATATATATATTTTTACCATGAATCATTTATTATGTAGGAGGTAGGATTGCATATTCTTACCCCTGTTCTTTTGTTTGCAGCTGAGCAATCAGATGTTAAAATGGCCACTAGCACTCACATCTTGTCAGCAACTCAGTCGGTGACAGCAGCGAGCACTATGGGCCAACTTCAAGAAGAGTTGTAAGTAAATAGTCTATTGAAGATCAGAATGGATACTTGTCCATAGCAGATTGAAGAAAAGTCCCATACACCCCTGCTTATGACTGTACATTTTAGTCTAATGATGTAGCCCATATACACACTTGATTGCCTTGACTGGTTGAACTGCATTACACTTCTATGTGCGGAGCTAAATATCTTTGATTATTTCTCTCTTAGGGTGAGGCCACACTGTAACGCACAGGAATCGCGCACAAAATCGCGAGCGTTATCGCACGCGATTGTGTGCGCGATTCTTGCGCGTTTCGCCCTTTTCACGTTATGGACACGCATGCGTTAACGCACCAAAAATGGTGAACGCATGTGTTACCATAACGCGAACGGACGCGCAATTGCATGCGCATCGGAAATCGCGGGAATTTTTGCGTTCCCGCGATTTCCATTTTATCGAAAATCGCGGGCGCAAACGCGCGAAAAACGCGCTAGTGTGGCCTAGCCCTTATGGGGGATTTCACCCCTGGTAGTACAACATGTAGTTTGGTCACATACCTACTTTTTATCCTTGCTACTTCTCTCCGGACTATCTCCTTTCCTATGGCCGTTGATTTTGGATGTATCACCTATAGGAGGACACACTTTTTGCAGAGCATGCCCTTCCTTGATTGGCCTGTCTGCCTAGTGATGGGGGCAAGGCCAAACTGTAATGGAGTGGCACCTGCAGCTAGAAGGTGAGTATCCAATCTACCTGCTGTATTCCCAGGGCTGAGGACCACCCTAGGAGGATGGTTGGCTTTTGTTTCCTATTAACACTATCTGCAGAATGTTCTAAATAAAGCAACTTTATAGCTTCTAAACCACAGCTACAATATAACAATTTGTATACAGTCTGTATTATTTATTTCACATACATTGCAAACATAAAAGGCCATGCTAATAAATCACAGAGACTGTTACATAATATTAATGTCCTATTGTATTAAGAGATCTCATTGTAATTGCCTTTATGATGATGTTCCCAGTCTGACATTTTGTCTTTCACAGCTGTGCGATGATTAGCCTGCAAAATTAAATCATTCCACTGAGTTAATGTCAGCCCAGTTTATAAAATGTGACTACTGTGTGAGATCCAAAGGAAAAGAGAGAAGATGGACTCTATGGAATATGGGCCGTCAGTAGTAATACAACATGATTTGGGATCATAATTAGATTCTCGCATTGTGTTGGGAAAGTAAGATTTTATTTTACATTGAAATACTGGGCCCAGGGTCCCTTAGCGGCTTGGTATTTATTTTTATTTTTGATTTAATATTGTCGTTCTGATCTAGGAATAGTTTACACAGTTCATTCGATCACTTTTGCAGGATTGTGAGTATGTGTGTGTGTGTGGGGGAGGGTTATTCACTCATTTAAGAATAGGATTGCAGAAAGGTTTGTGATTGGTCAGGTTTTATACATTAAGATGACCGCCCTGGTTGCTCAAACTGCAGGGATCTGCCCTGTATAAGTAAACTGCTGACACAAAGAGCTGTAATTTTTTTTAGCTAAATGTCCTGCCTAAAGTTAGGTACTC
The DNA here is from genome assembly GCA_019447015.1 of Hymenochirus boettgeri. Taxonomy (NCBI): domain Eukaryota; kingdom Metazoa; phylum Chordata; class Amphibia; order Anura; family Pipidae; genus Hymenochirus; species Hymenochirus boettgeri. The sequence goes on from CM033474.1 coordinate 41,798,556, forward strand.
ACAGACATTATCGGGACTTTACGTCCGATCAGTCGTTTAAGGGAAAACCAAAAATGTCCCATATATGCGGTTGTCTCCCTATATTGGAGTCTGCCACTGTTGAGGGAGAAACACAGTCCCAAGCATTCTCCCTGTGCTGTGTATATGCTGTGCATAGGGAGATTGCTCGGGACTGTGTGTATCCAGATCTTTGAAAAATGACAGGAACTTGTCATCTTTCAAAAATCTGTAATGTGTGTACCCAGCTTAAAGGGGAACTGTGTTCTCTAAACAAGTTAAGTTTAAATGAAAGTCCAGTTTCCTACCTTTAAAACGAGCCATCAACCACCTCTCTACGTGCTCCACAGCCCAAGATATACAGAAATGACTGACCAGAAAGTTAATGGGTGGGAGGCTGACTTAAGACATTCCTGAGGCTTCTCATGCACAGTGCCGCCGGCAAGCACAGCCTCAGACTCCCTCAGTGTGTGAGAGAGGCAGGAAGTCCCTCCTCTTATCTGCTGTGTGAAGTCCTGACAGAGAAGGTAAGGAATCTACAGCCCTTCTCTTTTACACTCTGCCTGATTCCACAGAGTTTTCTGTGGGGGGGTCCCACGGTAACCCACGGTACCCGCTAGTGGACAGGGCTTAGACATTCGAGGGTGGGCGGGGCTTGGGCACCTGCGAGCGGGTGGGGCACCCACGAGTGGGCGAGGCCATGGCATCCATGAGTGGGGGCTTAGGCACCCACGGGTGGGCGGGACCACGGCACCCGCGAGTGGGCGGGGCCCCATGGGGCTGTAAGATAATGGGCCATGGGAGACCTGCAACTGGAGGGACCATGGGGTCCATGAGTAGGAGGGACCAGGGGGGCTGCAAAGGGGAGGAGGAGACACAGGACAGATTGACTGACAGTTTCAGAGCAGGAAGCAGGAAGTGCAGGGGACCTGGTGATGCTGCTGCCATATCACACACAAAAATATAAATATCTTCAAAACTATGCAAAATAAACAATGGAAATAAATTGCAATTCCTATCAATTTACCTCAATTTACCTAAAGTCATTTTTGGACCACAGTTCCTCTTTAATAAAGACATAAATAAAAGTCATGCCCCACCCCCTAAAACAGTCCCTGGACGCTTCCCCATTAGTTATGCTAACTATGGGCTAGGCCCACTAGTGAGTTTTTTACATGCTTGCGATTCAGTTATGCCCCCCGTTAGCATGTGAGATACGCATGTCAGTGCATGACAATGTGGGTTGGTCACATTGCATGCGCTGTGCTACGATCCGACTGCAGGCTATTAGCAGAAGTGCATCGCAAACAGATACATTTCATGCATATCTGTTGTATTCAATTAGATCAACTGGACTTGAAATGTAGTTCTTGAAGACGTTTCGCTAGTCATCCGACTGGCTTTCTCAATTCAGAATGACTTATACAAGAATCTGTGGCAATTATGTACACCTCTTAGCCACTATCTAATCACACCCTTAACACCTGGCTGTGATATGCTAATGGGGATTTTCCAGGGTACATATTGCCACAGTTCTTGTACAAGTCATTCTGAATTGAGAAAGCCAGTCGGATGACTAGCGAAACGTCTTCAAGAACTACATTCAAGTCCAGTTGATCTAATTGAATACAACAGATATACCATGACCTGGATGAATGAAACCTTCACAAACATTTCATGCATGTTACCATCCAGTACAGTGTGGCCATAGTCTAAGGGTCTAAAGCAGGGGTGCCCAACCCAGCCGACACTGCACTGAGCATGGTGAGCGGGCCGTGGGTAGTAGATCCGCCCCCAGCCCACGCAGTTACGCCCCCGGAATGCCCCGCCACTCTCCCTGTGGCCCGCACGTGTAAATGCAGAAATGCAGCCAGGCTGCGGGTTGGGAATCACTGGTCTAAAGAAGGGGCAAGTTTGTCCAAGCAATTTATTTGTTACAACCATTCAGATGGTAGCTTTTAACTGTGTTATTGCAGTTAGCCATGATCAACTGTTCATAAATGGCTCACACGATCAGTTTCATCAAAACTGATCGTGTAGTCCATTGAAAATCAGCTGAAACTCCTGTCCTATATAACATTTGCCAGTTTGGATGCTGGTTCGATGGACATCGGTTTATCGCGGGCAAAAAATTTCAAACATGTAATTTTGTCCTGATTGATTGAAATTTCAATCTGGCCAAAATGAGCACATGGCCTTAGATAACTGGGCTGTTGCAGATGACTAGAAGAGGACTTTTATGGCATCATTTTACTTAAATTGCACACGCCCCTAAATCTTACCAACAGAAAGCCCGCCAATTAGTTTCACTTATTAACGTAACACAGAAAGATTCATTGTATCTGATTGGCTATAAGTAGGGTCTTGGCTATACGTTGTTCATTTCAGTTGTACCCAGGGTGAGGACTTAAACCGCTAGGTCCTCCTCCCTGGGTCATGTGACCTCCTGGCTCCACTTCCTACTGCAGTCCCCAAGCCAGACCAATAGAAAGACGCGATGAGCAGGAAGCACATCTTCCTATTGGTAGTCCGGCCCTGGCCAATTGGGGGGCAGAGCAAGGCAGCATAGACATTGATTTAAAATTCTTAAATTCTGTTGATCCTTTTTCCTTAATATACACTAATAAATTTACATTGGATTTTAGCCTAAAAGGCGTAATGATTCTACAATTGATATCATTAAACGGTAACTGTGGTATCAAATTCTTCCAAACTAGTAAGAATGATATAAGAACCCTTCCATCACACCTTCAAAATAAAACCTAAATCACATCTCTAGATAAAATTTGGGAGAAGTTATTGCTGCAAATGTAACTTCCTGGTTGAACTCTTTCTGTTTTCAGCCATGTGACCAGCTTGTAGTCATGTGACCAGCCTTTGCCTGCATTAATAGGCTCCCCTTTTCAACTGTCAATTTTTCCCCAGGTACTTCCTGATTTCCCCAGCAATAAGTCCTTACTGAGCATGCTTCTTCCCCGGGGGAAAGTGGCCGGCAGAGGTCAGGTGATGTCACTCAACCTACTGGAAGCAGGAAGTTTGAACATTCACCCCAATATAATTTCTCACAGGGTGAAGCCAGAGATGTGATTGTTGGCCCAGTGTAAAGAAAATACTGCAGGCTTTCATTTAACCCTAACTTGTTTTGAGACCACAGTTGCCCTTTAAAGTGCCCAATTAAGATTAAGGGAAAGTTCTATTATTTGGCCGGAAATAAAATATACATGGGAAAAACCTGGATTGTTTTTTTTCCCCCAGGAAGTGAAATAAGAAAATATTCCAATTTGTCCATGGCAGAGCTTGTATCACAGTAATAAGCACATTAACTTGTGACAGTCATTTTAAGTAATGCCTTTAAACCAGAAATCCCCTGCAGAAATAATTTTATTTAACACAGTTTAATGAACGTTATTCACAGCAGGGGGTGGGGGGTGGGGGGACAATCCACTTAGGGTTTCAAAATATTTTTGAAGATGGTAATGACATTTTTTCCATGCTACATTATCAAATTAGGATTTAATATAATTGTGCTTTGATGACATTTGTAAACATGCAGGCAGATTATATTTTAATTCCTTCTGAAGTGAAGCATGAAGACATTTGCATTTGGTGTACAGAAACCATTGGCCGGGTAAATAAATTATCTTCCAAATATTAAAAATGGACTTATTTATTAAGGGGGCAGCATTTCACCTGTTAATCTGCATCAACCAACCAGGTGTTATTAAATGTGTTCTAACTGTAGTAGACCAATTGTCTGATCTGATTGGTTAATGCCAATAAATGATACAAGCAAATTAAATAAACCTGCAGTTCTCCAATTACAGAATATGTCCCCCATCATGCTTTCATTTTTAGTAACATTGCTCCATACTGGGAGGTAATAATTACCAATCCTACTTCCCTGCCCTAGGTACTTTTTAGTTTAAAGGGTCCATGTATCGAGGAGATGTAAGTTGAGTTTGGAATCTATTTTTAAAGTTCTAACATAGCGGTTGAGGGTGGGAGGGTATGCCCTACAACATAGATAAAGGTTTAATTGGATTTTTTTTAGGCAGGCCATACACGGCTGCCGATTGGTTTTCTGATTGTTTTGGCCAATAGGAAATACAATCAGAAGAACCAATCGTAGTTCCCTACCTTGTTTCACCGATCTTCTGCAGATTTCAGCCTTTTCCGCAGTCAAACGGTAAACGGCATACACAGTATCAATATTTTGGCCAATTTGATCAACGTGTATGCCCTTCTTTATAAAACCCCCCAAAAAAATCTGTATTTATCAATAACTAGTGATGGTTAATACTGCACTGGCATTAACTGATGGGCAGAACATTCAAAAAACATTTGTGCTTTGAGGTTCCCGACTCCCAGGTGATTTGCTAACTGAAGTATGGAGCCATGGGTCTGTGACCGCTGTGTACATCAGGAGCCTTAAGTCTCATACACATCGTGCGTCGCGGGTCGGACCCACGATCACACGTGTGTACGAGCGAACGTTTCGGACGATGATCGGGCCGTGTGTAGGTGCTTTATCGAGCAAAACTGTCGTTCTTTCAGGGATGGTTGAATGAACGACTTGGCGGATCTCCAAACAAACGACTGTTTCAGCCAATAAAGCGCCTACACACAAGCCGATTATTGGCTGAAATGTTAGTTCATACACATTGTGCGTCGCGGACCCGTGATCGCACGTGTGTACGAGCCTTTAAGGTGCCCATACAAATTAGATTACAATCACATTTGTACCAGCAGATTTCATTGAAGTCTGGCAGTACGCATGGTAACTGCACACACGGGGTAAGGTGATTGGACGGTATAGTAGATGGAGCGATACCAACCAATGGAAATTTTCTGTCCAGAAAGATTGACAGCTATGCCGATAGCAGTAGTTTGCTGGCTTAGTGTTTGTCCCCACACCTAGCAACAAGATCCAACAAGATTTGTCAGGTATCTTCAAAGTGTATGGCCACTTTTAGGTGGTAATGTGGTTACTAAAGGACAATTAAACTTACCTTCCTTGCTCCCTTCCACTTCTGTCCATTAAACCACTCAACCTGGGTACAGTCTCTACTTTCAGATATACATCTCACAGCTATCTGCAATCTGACCAATGGGAAGAAGTGCTTCTTGAAAGTGTAACTTCCCATTGGACTTGTCTCCAGAGGTGAGCATCTTACCATGGGTAAGTTTCAGGGGAGGGGGTGATTTTAAAGACTATAAAGCCTCGTACACAAGTGCGATCACAGGTACTGACCCGCAACACACGATGTGTACGAACGTTCATTTCGGCCGATAATCGGCCCTTTATCGCCCTAAACGGCAGGTTGTTTGGAGATCCGCCCGGTCAGTCGGGCAATGATCCCTGGGCGAACGGCTGATAAAGTGCCTATTCACGGCCGATTATCGGCTGAAAGGAACTTTCGGACACATTGTGCGTCGCGGGTCGGGACCCACTATCACAAACCTTAATTCTCCTTTAACAATTTCGGTTTTTATAAAGTGGGCATTAATTAACAAATGCGTAATCTGAAACAATAAAATGTGAGATTAGGCTGGGTACGCACAAGAAGATATTTCCATCTATAGCTGGTGGAGTGCTGGGAAATCCCCCGGTAGGCCCAGAGCCAGTTCACCCAAGAAAACAGAGAAAACTGCTAAAATTCAAATACAGAGCTAAAGGGACAGAAAGAAATTCATTTTAATAAACAATAGGAGTCAGTAGGTGAAGATAGATACTGTATTTAAATGAGTGATAATCGAGATATAAAATGTTAGGTGGGCCCCTAAACTCATCCCGATGGGCCCCCGGTATCAGATTTCCTGGTGGGCCCCAACAATCAAGTCCGACACTGGGAGTACGGCCTCCTACCTTCCTGTCAAACATAGATTTCAGATTTATCTTTAGTTTTGTTGAACTTCTTTCTATGTTGTTACCTGCATCATACTAATGTCTAATGTGCTACTGATATCAGAAAAGCTCTAGTTAACATTTCTAATCTGTGCCAAAGACATGAACTATAGTAGAAATAGTACAGAATACGGGACACGCACACACACGCTGTACATTTTTATTGCTCTGAAGAACAATTTGCACCAAGTAAACTACATCATCCAGAATTGTACAATTCATAATACGATCCTGAGGCTAAAACCTGCAGTGTGCACCACCTAGTGTAATAGAAAGGATGCAAACGCTCATTAAAGTGACATGACAGTTATAGTAATATTACCCCTGATGCGCATTAACATGACGTGACCAATAACAGCTCTGATGCTAAGAATTTCAATTAGCAGGACTAGAACAGCCTGGTTCCATTAAAGGTAATGTCTCTCTCACAGGCAGCAAATACAAGAGGATAACAAATGATACCCAATAAACAGACTGCATGACGCACATTTTGTGCTTAGTGGGGCCTATCCTTTAAGTTTTCCTGATGTGTTATGGTTAAAAAACATAAAAGGTCTACCCCAAGACAAAGGAAATGTCATTCTTCCCCCCACCCAGTTTTCATATCAATAAGTAGTTTCCTCTTTTCCAGTCAAAGAAATTGTCATGGTAATTAGCCGCTCTGTGTAGTAAAGAATATGACTAGACAGCTTGTAAAGGGCTTTATTTGTATTATTGTAACTCACAGTCAGCTATCGGACTATTCCCTGGCCATACAGTTACTCCTGGAGCTCCACAGGTTTTTTTTTAAAGATTTTAATGCATATTCACTATATTAGCTATTTGTATTTATGTGTATTGAAGTATAACCTACCCCTGTAGTGGATTTCTATTGGAAGAACTGTAAGATTATAGCCTTATAATCTTACAGTTCCAGGAGAAGGAAACCAGAAGCCACAAAGGGGTAGGATATAATAAATAATGCACACCCAACTGTAAATTATAGGGATATTAGAGGTCACCTTGGAGTTCCGTGCCCTGTATAAAAGGTACTCGGCCTGTGGCCTTGTGCTTTTGTATGGTCACGGAACTCCTTGGCGTCTTCTAATATCCTTATAATTTACATTTGGGGGTGCATTATTCACTATATAAAGTATCATTTTAGATAATGTAATATCTATTGTAATAATAAACATTGTGGTGATTTGATTCCAGTACCTATGTATATTTATTTAATATTATCGGAATACTACCGCGGAACTGATTTTATATGTATAAGATCTCTGTTAACATTGTTCATCTGGGTATTACAGGAGTGGGCAATTCATTTTCCCAGCAGGCCGCATGAGAAATCTGGACTGTTATAATAGTAACTTAATACTGCTTAACATTAACTTGATCTCAATATAGAAAGAGATTAAAGGGCATGTTTTACCTCTATGCAAACTTCCAGATAAAGTAATAACCCCCCCAAACCCCATTTACCGTATTTTTCTCAAGGGCACACCTGAGTGAACATGATTTACAAATTAATATTCCAGGTTAACTGTATGTTTTTTGATTATTAGCTGCAATTTTTAATAGAAGGACCAGTAGGTGTGTAATAATTTAGATCCATTCCATCAATTTTAATTTATTATTTTATCCCTTCATTATTTTTAATACAATTAAACACAATATATATAAATCAATTAACCGGCCCAAGACAATCAATTAATATTATTTTTCATCTAAGGACAATTTTTTGGGGGTACAAAAGGGCCTGTTTGGGGCAGCCAGCCGGCCGCATTTGACCCCTGGGCCTTAATTATCCCTGGTCTGGTGTCTATGCTGCTCTGCCTAAAATATTAATAGGCAGAGCTGGCAGTGTGCACACAGCTGGATTAAAACTGAGGGATATATTCAACATTTACACGTTTAGCATGTTTTGGTCAGAGATGTAAAAATCCAACTAAAAGCCTTAAAGTAAATAATGACTGATGAAGGGCATTAGAGAAAGCAAAAGAAACTGTCAAAGAATATTACAGAAAAATGTAACTTCTCTACAACAAACAGGAGTGGACATGGGTGTGTGATTGGATAGATATTGCTTGAAGATAATCACATGGTGAGTTAAAGGGTTTCTGTACTCGATACAGCAAGATCCCACTACTACAAAACTATTTCAGAATCTGAGAAATCTGAGCTGTAGATCCTGAGAAATCATCATTTGAAATCACAGCATTTACAGGGAAAAACTTGTCACTCCAGAAGCAGAAATTATAATACGTCCCATTTCTGACCTCTTACTGGGAACTTGTGCTGCTGGCACACTTTCTGCAACATTTCAGAGAATCAGCAGAGAAAAGAAGGCAGGGAGAAGGGAGGGGGAGATGTGTAAGCAGACCAGGGTCTATGATGAAGCTGTGCAGACACTACAAGGAGGCTGTGAGTAAATCTATGTACACACAGTAACAAAGTAAAGCCCTCATACTGTCAGATCTGATCTTGCAGATCCTGTCTGTCATTTTTCAAAAATCTTAGATGTGTGTACCCAGCTTAAGGGAGGGTGAGGGCAATTAGGAACACTCACTAAACATTAATTGTAGTTTCAGATCATGTAAAGTTGTTTGTATAGTGAGTAAAGAGACCCTTTAAGGTGGCCATAGACACAACAATCACAGTCATATGATCCAAGGACAATCATATATTGGCCGCCTGGGAAAATAAATTTTAACTTGCCTAATATACAGTGTATAGGCAATCAGATGACTATCATATGATGCTGTGATTGCTGCTTGTGTGGTCACCATTAGAATGACAATGATTGTCATAATCAGGAACTTGCAGAGATCATGTTAGAGCTTTGCCAACTGCAACTCTACAGGGGACACAACTCTACAGGGGACATCCCTTTAAATTCAGGTACATGACAGACAGGTTGAAAGTTTCCCGAGTCGGAATCATTTCTTTTTCTTTCATTTTTCTAATGATGTCATAACTTTTTTGTTTGATGTTAAAACAAGGAATCACTTAAACCAAATTTAACTTATCTGAAGAAACGATCAATTTAACTTAAATTGATCTGGCCACACTATGTGCGATGCCGTGTGTTGCAATCGGATCGGCCGTGTGTTGGTAATCGGAACACATTCAATTGCAATTTTTTGCCCTATTGCATGTGCTCTGATTTCAAAACATTGCACCGCAATCTAACAACAATGTGCACTATCACTCCAGAAACATGCACGCAATCACGCGTTAACATGCATTGTGGTGCGCTAGGATGCACTGCTGTGTGGCCTTGGCCTTAGGGTTAGGCCACATTAGTCCATTTTAAAGCACAATCCAGTCATAATTATCTGAATGCTAGTTAAAAAGTGCACACTAGTGTTGGCCAATCGCGCTGCGATTGCGCAGCGATCTACGTTTCAGAACATTTATCTTGCATGTGCTCCGATTGCGCAACATTGCGGAATCACAACACAATGTGCACTATCCCACCGGAAACGCACACGCGGATTTGTTTCAGGTACAATAGTGGGCATTGTAGTGTGGCCTTACCCGTATTCATTTCTCTACTTGTAATCACCCCGTATACCTGGAGGTTTCAGTCCATTCAGGTTTGCCAGACATCACTATTTGGACGAGATTGTCCCGACTAAAGAGAAAAAAAAATCCAGAGTCCCGTAGTCAGGGCTAAAATCCCTGGCAGCCCTGCCCACGAAATGTCCACTAACCACCCGGGAATGTCCCTAGTCCCGTCTCACCCAACCCCACCCTTGGAAGGACCCTTGTGGCACTGACAAGTGCCTTTTGGGGCTTAAGGGGTCCCTCAGCTCAAACCGGGATGTGGCTTGGAAAAAGTCGGAAAGAGGAATTCTGGAAAATCTGAGAGATCTGCTGTGGAACCTGCCATCTCTACTCACAACAGGCAGAGTTACAGTGGGGACTCTCATCATAAGCACAATTCAGAAGAAAAGTAGAAAGGTTACTGTGTCATCTATAGATATGGCACGAATTACAAGAGCTATCGAGTAACCAGAGGCTGACATGCTTATACTTACTTTAAATATTTATTGATAATAGTTACACAAAGCTGCTTTTTGTAGGGAAGAAGAATTTCAGAATCCATTCAGGCTCATTTACACCTAAGGTTTCCTCTTCTTTTAAATTAAAGGTAATTTGTTACATATCTCAACAGCCCATTATTGAGAATGCAGTGTGCAAGACAATAGCTATAGAAATAACATGCAGATCTAAAGAAACAGTTTGAATGAAATGAACATTTTCCTCTTGAGGCAGCAGTGCCCCCTATTTGCAACATCATGCGGTTGCACAAAAGTGAACACTCCTCATACAAATGTATACGGTACTCCATACATATTACTCTAATACTGTATGTGAACCAGAATATGCACTAAATTACAGCAACCGGCAGATACAAGGGTACTGTAGGAGATCTAGCTCTTGCTCAAAAGAGGGCAGTGTGTGTGCATGGAAACTAAGAACTTGGAGAAGAGTAGGGGAGAAGACAGAGAGAAGACTTGCACAGCAAGTTCCAAACAGGATCACTGGATTTAGAAACTGTAGATAAAGGTAAGATTAAAACTAGCAACATCATCTACAAGTATATAATGGATAATATACCCCCTGCTATAAATGATATGGATATTAGAAGTCAGCACAGAGTTTCTTGACCATACAAAAGCATAAAACTGCAGACTGAGAGCTTTTATAAAGGTCACCGGACTTCTAATATCCTTTTGTTTTACAGTAGGGGGTACATTACCTATTCTGCAATATCTTTTAACACATACTGTAGACGGGTCAAACTACACACACAGTGGACACTACCTAATGTACACACTCACAGCACAGACTCTTCCTACTGTACAAACGCACATTGCAGAAAGTGTAACTACTGTACACACACAGTGGACACTGTACCTAATGAACACACTCACAGCACAGATTCTGCCTACTGTACACACACAAAACAGACTGTACCTAATGTACACACACTGCAGACTGTACCTTCTTTCTACCCAAATGATTACTCCTATCAGCACAGACTGTGCCTACTGTACACACACAAAGCAGACTGTACCTAGTGTACACACTCACACACACACACACACACAGTGCAGACAATACCTACTGAACATAAAGAGTGCAGACTATACTTACGGTACACACACGCAGTCCAGAGAGTCCCTACTGAGCATACACAGCGTGCAGACTATACCTATTGTACACACACGCAGTGCAGACTGTACCTACTGAACTTACACACAGTGCCAGGACTATACCTAATATACACACAGTGCAAACTGTACCTACTGAACTTATACAGAGTGCAGACTATACCTAATATACACACAGTGCAAACTGTACCTACTGAACTTACACAGAGTGCAGACTATACCTAATATACACACACAGTGCAGACTGACAGTACCTACTGAACTTACACAGAGTGCAGACTATACCTAATATACACACAGTGCAAACTGTACCTACTGAACTTACACAGAGTGCAGACTATACCTAATATACACACAGTGCAAACTGTACCTACTGAACTTACAGAGTGCAGACTATACCTAATATACACACACAGTGCAGACTGTACCTACTGAACTTACAGAGTGCAGACTATACCTAATATACACACACAGTGCCGACTGTACCCACTGAACTTACACAGAGTGCAGACTATACCTAATATACACACAGTGCAGACTGTACCTACTGAACTTACACAGAGTGCAGACTATACCTAATATACACACACAGTGCAAACTGTACCTACTGAACTTACACAGAGTGCAGACTATACCTAATATACACACAGTGCAGACTGTACCTACTGAACTTACACAGAGTGCAGACTATATCTAATATACGCACAGTGCAAACTGTACCTACTGAACTTACACAGAGTGCAGACTATACCTAATATACACACACAGTGCAGACTGACAGTACCTACTGAACTTACACAGAGTGCAGACTATACCTAATAACAACAGATGAAACTGACCTACTGAACTTACACAGAGTGCAGACTATACCTAATATACACACACAGTGCAAACTGTACCTACTGAACTTACACAGAGTGCAGACTATACCTAATATACACACACAGTGCCGACTGTACCTACTGAACTTACACAGAGTGCAGACTATACCTAATATACACACAGTGCAGACTGTACCTACTGAACTTACACGAGTGCAGACTATACCTAATATACACACTCAGTGTAGACTGTACCTACTGAACTTACACAGAGTGCAGACTATACCTAATATACACACACAGTGCAGACTGAACCTACTGAACTTACACAGAGTGCAGACTATACCTAATATACACACAGTGCAAACTGTACCTGCTGAACTTACACAGAGTGTAGACTATACCTAATATACACACACAGTGCAGACTGTACCTACTGAACTTACAGAGTGCAGACTATACCTAGTATACACACACAGTGCAGACTGTACCTACTGAACTTACACAGAGTGCAGACTATACCTAATATACACACAGTGCAAACTGAACCTACTGAACTTACACAGAGTGCAGACTATACCTAATATACACACACAGTGCAGACTGTACCTACTGAACTTACACAGAGTGCAGACTATACCTAATATACACACACAGTGCAGACTGTACCTACTGAACTTACACAGAGTGCAGACTATACCTAATATACCACAGTGCACTGTACCTACTGAAACTACACAGAGTGCAGACTATCTAATATCCACACACAGTGCCGACTGTACCTACTGAACTTACACAGAGTGCGACTATATCTAATATCCACACACAGTGCCGACTGTACCTACTGAACTTACACACAGAGTGCAGACTATATCTATATCCACACACCGTGCCGACTGTACCTACTGAACTTACACAGAGTGCAGACTATACCTAATATACACACAGTGCAGACTGACAGTACCTACAAAATGTGTTTCCCTTCTTTCTACCCAGTTGATGACTCCTATCAGCCAAAGAAAATATTAGGAATAATTCTTAGAAACCCTGTACCACAGAAAAATCTCAATGAAACCTTTTTCATTACACTAAACACAGAAATAATTTAGCTGTGGCGACGCTCAGAGGTTAGCAGTGTTGAGAAAACTTAATGAGCATAAGATGCAGATACATTTTATGCAGAAACACATAAAAGATAATTAACTAAAAGATCTATATAGGATACATTCAGATCTATAAACACAGAAGTAAAAATTATCCCAAAATAAAAACCTGTCTCTGGAGGATGGTTTTACTTATTTCATACTGGTGTATCTTTGGTTAGGAGTTAATTACAAGGCAGGATACATGACTGTTTTAATCAGCTTGTGGGCTGTAAGACAGAGAAAGTGTGATTTAGCCTGGGATTCTCCTAGTTCACTAGGAGGACTGTCTCCTTGCCATCTCCTCTTGGATGTTGTGACGCTGTCAAGCTGCCTCATATTTAATCTTTTTAAAAATGAACTAATAATTTTCTCACCTAAACCTGGTCCTGTCCCATCTTTCTCTATTTCTGTTGACAATACCCTTTTCCCTATCTAATCAGCATTCTTCCTAGGGGTAATTATTGACTCCTCTCTCTCCTTTTCTAACCACATTAACTATGTTGCAAAAACCTGTTGCTTTTCTCTTCACAATATAACGAAAATCCGCATGTTCCTTTCTCTCCCGACTACCGCATGCTCATGCACGCTCTCATTCTATCGTGCCTGGACTATTGTAACCTACTACTTACTGGTCTTCCTGCTTCCCACCCCTCTCCTCTTCAGTCCATTTTAAATCTATTACATGTATTGTTTGGCTCTCCAATAAATGTGGCCACACTTATGCACTTTTTAGGGCGATCCAATCATGATTTTAAAAGCGCTCAGTAGTGTGGCCCAGTAGTGTGTGCCCAGACTAGTGCGCTGCCATGAACTGCACATGCAATCTGTTCAGAAAATCCAAAATTTTCGCAACATTGCATGATCGCAACATATGCACCGGAAACACACGTGCAAGAGCGCATTGTGGTGTGGCCTCACCCTTAGCAAGTTTAAATCTAGCCTTACATCCTACCTATCTGGTAACCAGCACAGTATATGGTATCTATATATCTATATATGATAAATCTACCCTTACATCCTACCTATCAGTGGAGACTGGGAGAAGAACCCGGAAGCGGCGGTGGAGCGAGGAGCTTGTGAGTATAATAACTCTGTGTGGGAGCTGATTAGTAAATTGTGACTAAAACAAAGTTAAGGTTTTGGGGGGTTATCTACATTATGTCAGTTTTTGGAAAGAGGGGTGGACACTCCCTTTAATGCTATTCAGCCATGGAGGGATCCAGAGGGAGGGAGGGAGGTGGGGGGAAGGGCTCCCCTGCACGTCACAATCCCTCCTGAAGGTCAAGGAGGAAGAAACTTTTTGACAGGAAGACAGCTCATTTTCTTCAGTTTCTTGATCTTTAGACAGTCACTGCAGGAGAACCATAAGGAGCAGAGATGTGAGGGTAAAGATTTTTGTAAACTTTACAGTGGGGCCAGTAGTTGGTTAAATGTTTGTTTTGAGAGGTATACATGTCCTTTAAAATATGTTGATATATCCTCTGAATTGGAAATGTGCAATAAATTTACTAGGAGAGGGTATGATGCAGTCATATTAGCAAATGAATGTGATAGAGTTATGCAAATTGAAAGGTCCACGCACTAAAGAAGAAGGAGGCCCGGATACCCCTAGTCGCATAAAGTCAGTATAGTGTCCACAATAATCCCGAAAATCGGAAACCGTAATGAATATTCGATAATTTTCACTACTACAGGGCTATATTCGTTAATTTTTAAAAAATTGTTTGTGTCCCACCCGGATCCCATCTCTACCCTTAAACTGTGCCCTCCATTATAGTTTCCTTTACTATTTATTTTTTAGTGTTCAATAGATTTTTATTGAATGCTTGGTAATGCATATATATAGAATGTCATGACATTACATTTCGAGTTATATCAAATCATATCTTCACATCACATCATTCGTATTAAACATTGTGTTCTGTGAAACATTCCAAGCATTTTTTTTCTTTCTGCAAAGTATAACATAATTGAATATATAATTCAACCGAAATAACAGAAAAAGAGAAATAACAGTTTAATAACTAGCATATTGATATCATTTGTTTGTACCATCTTTTTTTCCTTAGGTAATGTTCCTTAGGTAATGTTAGAGTGTTGATTAAGGGCGTTGGGTCTCTGATATAGGTTCTGGGCGGTCGTTTGTTTGTTTTGCGAGGAGGGGCTGGGGTGTTGGTGTAGTTAACTTTTGGAGCTGTCATTGTATTGGTATATATCTATTGTATAGGTGCTTGCTAGCCATGCCATCCATATTCTGTCATAGAGATGCATGGTGTCAAGCTGCATGTGGAACATGAGTTCATAAGTCATAAATTCATAATGGAGTTTATCCTTTTTATTACCATTTCTATAGAGAGTGTCCTTTGTCTCCATTGAGCTCTCACATGAGTCTTCGCCACCAAAAGCATATATTGTATTAAACGGTTGTGGGGTTTGGACAGACTCTCTATTTCACGTCCCAGCAGTGCGATCTCAGGGCTTGGGGAGACTTGTATGAATAGGATTTCAGATATATTATTATATTTTATATATTATTATAACTATTTATTTTTTAGTTGCAACAAAGTCACCCACAGTTCCAATTCCATACCTGATACACACAGGGCCGGATTTCCCACTAGGCCACCTAGGCCGTGGCCTAGGGCGGCACAGCCACCGGGGGCGGCAAAATAAAACAATTTTGTTTTTATCAAGTTAGGCAGTATTGCATCTCCATATTAAATTTACACAATGCACATTATTTGGCACACAACAGAGCCTTACCGGTCTCTGTTAAATGTGCAGCGATTGCTGATTTGCTATGGGCACCAGGTCCCTCTCCCACTCACAAAGCTCCGCTTCAGCCAATGAATTACCACGTACGGGTGGGGGGTGAGGGGAAAAGGAAGTGCAAGTTAGCTGGCCTAGGGGAGAAAAAAGTGTAAATCCGTCCCTGTATACACACCTTCACAGTTCAAGAAGCCACTACTTCTGGCCTACTATAAGGCTCCGCCCACTCCCCTCCTCTTTCCCTATCTCCATGAAAATTGGCAATGGCTGGTTGGACCAATCAGAATAAGCTGAAGACACTGCCCTGCACTCCCCTGGGTCCAACAGTCTGGCCTTGTTCAGAGACTAACACTGGCTTGGGAAAGACAGAGACTGTGTATGATGAGTATATCAGTCTGTGGGGATTCTGAATTTTTTTTTTTTTTAAACGTAAAATAAAGAATCCGGTGGTGGGGCCCCCGGGGCATTTGCCCTTTTGCCCTTAATACGCCCCTGCCTGCTCTACTAAAGGGGTAATATACCTATTAAAATGAATTAAAAAATCTTTATTGAACAGGAAACATATTGGATAGACAAACTACCAGACAAGGGGGTGGGAAAAGGGGGTGTGGCACGGGGCGCAACGTCACGCAGGGGGCGAGGCGTGACATCACACGGAGCATGGCCAGTTGTCTTGGATGATTGGAGAAGGGTTTAAGGGCATTCTGGGGCGTGGCCCTGCAAAGTGGGCGTGACTTGGGAGGAGACTCAAGTCTCCTCTCAAGTCCGGGAGTTTGGGGTGGTCTCACGGAAGTGCGGGAGACCACCCCAGAATGACGGAGACTCCCAGATGATCTGGGAGGGGTGGGATACCTGAACTACAGACAGGGAATCCTAAAGGGATGAACAAAGACTCGATCAGGACTAAACAGCTTCCTATGATCCTGTGCGGTTACCTTTTCCCATGTTATAACCAGAACGAGACAATAAAGGAATAAAGAAAGAAGTGAGTTAAACTTATATATAAGCACATAGTCTTCATTAATATAAAATCTAATTGTCTTACATATTTTTGTACTTTGACTCAGGCTTCAGACTACCATCTAGAATGGGAGAATGAAAGGAAACGTAGGACTTTTTAAAAAATACTTGGAAATAATAATATAATATGAAAGCAAGCACAATTTTTAATATAGCACTGGCTTATGATACTGTGGTATACTGATTTTATTAAATGTAGCACTTTATATTATACACACTGTTTTAACTTGATTATGCACTTTATATATGTTAATACCTGATACAATATTGAGATATATGTATACACTGTATAATGACTTATTTAAAACACATAATACATATGTATGATTGTTGTGTTTAACTGAATAATGTTTTAAGCATTGATTCTCTGTCGTTTAGATTGCACTTTAATAGTATGGCTCTGTTATATAATTTTGTTTTGCACTTAAATACCATATGGGTTGGGAGTGAGCAGAGTTGCCTCACTTTGGTCCCTCACCCATCTCTCAAATTTATGCAACACTGGTGGAGGAGCTATAAGGGTATAAATGGTTACAGGGTAAAAGCACTGGTTATACCTGAGGAAGGAGGCAGTAAGCACCGCAAAACTTTGTTTTTGCACTAATAAATTGTGAAGTTCACCAAGAAGTAGTGTGCCCCTCTTACTTTTATATACTTCAAATCCATAACTGAAAGTTGCTAATTGGAAGAACCAGGAAGCAGAAACAGGGGCAACAGAACATTTTGCAGGATTTCAGGTTAGACTTATATATTTCAGATTTCAAACTATTACAGTTTAGGGTTTTGGGGGGTGATTTACCTTTATATAAGTCAAGTTCATTTGAGGGCTGGACTTGCCCTTTAATAGAATGTGTTATCCTCTCATCAATATTAATCTGCAACTGAATTTTCTTTTCCCACTATATAAAGCAGCTGTCACCATAGTGGTGGGGGTGGCTAGGGTCTCAACTATTAAGGGGTGCCCAGACCTTGATACCTTGATGAGTTAATGGCTTAAAGAGGCCCTTAACACAATGTTTTGCACAGGGGCCCCAACAGACAACAGACTTGGATAAGTAAAAAGGAAAGATAGTTGAAATTAGATTTTTGGCTCAGGTAAGTTTGAGGATTTTTTTGTAGTTATAAATATTCATTTGAGAATCTGGTAAACATAAATTCATAGGTTTTATTTGAATTTAAATTAAGTATATATGTTGTATTCAATTAGATCAACTGGACTTGAAATGTAGTTCTTGAAGACGTTTCGCTAGTCATCCGACTGGCTTTCTCAATTCAGAATGACTTGTACAAGAATCTGTGGCAATTATGTACCCTGGAAAATCCCAATTAGCATATCACAGCCAAGCGTTAAAGGGCATGTCCACCCCCAAAACTAAAATTTAACCCCTTACTGGCCACATCAAGTAGTTTAAAACAATCCTTACCTTACATTCCTGCTCAAAATAGTTCCCCTGCTGTGCCCCTCCAAAGTCCAGGAAACTGCTGTGTAGGAGCAGTGTGTGACTCATGCTGTTCCTGAGACTTCCTCAACCTCATCAAGGTTGAGGCATGCTCAGTGCAGCCCTCCCTGCCTCTCAGCCAATCACGGACTCGGCTGCCGGTCCCGCCCCCTGCTTGCAATTCCATGTAAGCAGAGGGCCTGAACACTGCGGCGGAGGAGAGAGGGCAGGTAAGTAAGAATCGGGGGACTTTCTAACAATTATATTAATGCGGTTGGGGCTGGGGGAGCATGCCCTACCACATATCAAAAGTTAAATTTCGGGGTGGACATGCCCTTTAAGGGCGTGATTGGATAGTGGCTAAGAGGTGTTATAGGAACGCCCAGAGTAAGGTGTCAAAACAGCATTGTACATGGCAGACAGTTGATGTCGAACCCCCCCACCTCTATTTAGGCTTGGTTTCTTTATTTTCACATAAATGGCCTCCTTAACACCTCTCTTGAACCAGTCGCGTTCCTTCGCCAGTATGTTAACATTACAATCTTCAAAGGTATGTCCTTTATCCTTAAGATGCAGATACACGGCTGAGTCCTGACCCGAGGAATTGGCTCTTCTGTGCTGGGCCATACGTTGATGCAGTTGTTGTTTGGTCTCCCCCACATACAAATCAGAGCATTCTTCACTGCACTGCACTGCATATATGATGTCGCTTTTCTTGTGTTTTGGTATTGGGTCTTTCGGATGTACCAATTGCTGCCTCAGTGTACCAATTGCTGCCTCAGTGTGTTGTGTAAAGAAACCAAGCCTAAATAGAGGTGGGGGGGTTCGACACCAACTGTCTGTCATGTACAATGCTGTTTAAACACCTTACTCTGGGCGTTCCTATAACACCTCTTAGCCACTATCTAATCACACCCTTAACACCTGGCTGTGATATGCTAATTGGGATTTTCCAGGGTACATAATTGCCACAGATTCTTGTACAAGTCATTCTGAATTGAGAAAGCCAGTCGGATGACTAGCGAAACGTCTTCAAGAACTACATTTCAAGTCCAGTTGATCTAATTGAATACAACAGATATACCATGACCTGGATGAATGAGAACCTTCACAAGCAATTTAAATTAAGAATTTGTTAAAGATTAGGGGGCATATTTATAAAGGTCCGTTAACTTATCGCCGGCGTTATTAGCAAAAACGGACTTAGCGCTATTGATAAAGTAGGTAAATATGTCCATTTCAAGTTGCCAAGTTTGGGGTGTCCGAAGTTATCACTGTGGGGTGGGAGGGGCTGCTGGGAAGGGGGTGCCGCACCACGGGGTTGGGGTGGTGGTGGGACAAGGTGAGGTGTAAGGGGCTGCTGGGAAGGTGCCCTTGCAGCACTTAGAAATGCCCTTGTCCCCAAAGAAGGAGTGTCCTGGTTTTGAGCTGTGGGATCCCTTAAGCCCCCAAAGGCTCTTTTAATGACATCTGATTGGGTGTGGGTCCCTGCCTGTGGAGGTGGGGGGAGGCCATCCCACCCCCCATTGCCAGTGTCGCCTCTGCCAACCATACACCCTATCGTTGCCTCCACCCCCACCCTGTCGCAAAACTTTTTACAGCAATAATGATTGGCTTTCTAAATATGGCAATAATAAAGATTGCTTTGTGGCGATGTGCGACAATCTGCAATCGCTGATGTTAGCGATCGTTTAAATATGTCCCTAGCATGTTACAGCAGCAATTCCACTACCACTACTGCACACTTTCTGTACAAGAGACTGGAATAGAGTAAAGATTTAACACATAACAATCTTGTTGACCTTTGAAGACAAGGAAGTGGAGGTCTTTTGCTGGAAGTAAAATATTCCCAACAACAAAATGTCAAAAAAAATTACCTGACATTAACTCGAGAACTACTTGAAAGCTGTCTATAGGTACACACATATAGTAAATGTATTTCCTTTAATGTATTCCAATCTTTGCTCCCTTGGGAAACTATAATGCTTGAAAGAAATTTTTTACAATATAGGATTACTTGTTCATTATAGACCTCATCAACTTCAAAAGTACTTAATAAATTTTTAACCTCAAGTATCTCATTCCCAATTCCCATGAGGGTTAAATTTTTATGTTCCACCACCATTTTCATTAATCTGAAAGAACAATCTGAAAGTACCAAATTTCAATCCTTCATACCCGTGAACTTGTATCTGCAAAAGTGGGATATTACTTAATCCGTAACCCTCTAGGTATCAAACATAAATCAATATATTTTTCCATTGATACAATATCCCACCAATATATTTCACCAACAAGATTGAAAATATAGTACTCGGTGCAGAAGAAACTATGTTGTCCTATGATGTGACATCTCTCTTCACTTGTATACCCACCAAGGAGGCTGTTGACATGGTGAGAAAACGGCTGGGCCAAGACAGCAATCTTACCAGCAGAACTGATCTCAACCCAGAACAGGTGTGTTCCTTACTGGACTTGTGCCTGAATACCACCTATTTCCAATACAGGGATAAGTTCTATAAGCAAAAACACGGATGTGCTATGGGATCTCCAGTTTCACCCATTGTGGCCAACCTTTACATGGAGGAAGTAGAAAAACAGGCGCTTAATACCTTTAAGGGCATAGCACCCAGCCACTGGTTCAGATATGTGGATGACACCTGGGTTAAAATCCACCAGAAGGAAGTACAAGCTTTCACAGAACACTAATGCGGTAGACCAAAATATCAAATTTACAAGGGAAGAGGTACAAAACAAAAAACTGGCTTTTTTGGACTGCTTGGTAGAAGTTAAGGAAAATGGTAAACTGGAAGTAGAGGTTTACAGAAAACCAACACACACAGATCAGTATTTGATGTTTGACTCCCACCACCCTTTAGATCACAAGCTGGGTGTCATCAGAACCCTGCAACACAGAGCTGAGAACATCCCCACTAGCACAGAGGCGAAGGCTAAAGAAATGAAACATCTCAGAGGAGCCCTTAAAACTTGTCAATATCCAGACTGGGCCTTTGTTAAGGAAAGAGTAGAAGGAAAGAAAAGCACACAAATACCAACAGTGAAGGGAAAAAGCAAGACAGGAGAAAGAACATGGTCATCCCATATAGCAGGGGTCTCCGAGAAATTAAGAAGAATTTTCAAAAAACACCGTATCCCTGTGGGCTTTAAACCGAACAACACACTGAGGCAACAATTGGTACATCCGAAAGACCCAATACCGAAACACAAGAAAAGCGACATCATATATGCAGTGCAGTGCAGTGAAGAATGCTCTGATTTGTATG
Organism: Hymenochirus boettgeri; assembly: GCA_019447015.1. Lineage (NCBI taxonomy): Eukaryota > Metazoa > Chordata > Amphibia > Anura > Pipidae > Hymenochirus > Hymenochirus boettgeri. The sequence continues at coordinate 41,820,101 of CM033474.1, forward strand.
TGGGGGAGACCAAACAGCAACTGCATCAACGTATGGCCCAGCACAGAAGAGCCAATTCCTCGGGTCAGGACTCAGCCGTGTACCTGCATCTTAAGGATAAAGGACATACCTTTGAAGATTGTAATGTTAACATATTGGCAAAGGAACGTGACTGGTTCAAGAGAGGTGTCAAGGAGACCATTTATGTGAAAATAAAGAAACCAAGCCTAAATAGAGGTGGGGGGGGGTTTGATACCAACTGTCTGCCATGTACAATGCTGTTTTGACACCTTACTCTGGGTGTTCCTATAACACCTCTTAGCCACTATCCAATCACGGACCCACCAAGTTTTTGTTTCTTGTGTAGGTAACTTTTCATATCTTTTAAAGACACTATGTATAGATTCAGTATCCATATTATCATACCTTGTAAGCCTGCCACCATGTCAAGGTAGACACTTTCAGCAGGACCCTAAGTAACCTAACTAGTCTAACCTAACCTAACAAACTAACTAAAGCTAACCTAACCATATAACAACATCATATCTGTTACTATGGAAAATTCAATAAGCTAGAGCTAGAAGTGAGTGCCTACTAGTCTGTGTATATATATATATATATACAGACTAGCACTCACTTCTAGCTCCTCCAATATGTCCGGGTGCCACCAAAATGGATCACCATATGTACAAAATAGAAGAAAATTGGTGCACTCCTGGGTCTTGTTTCAGACCAAAATCAATTTATTTTTGTGCAATCGTTTGGGCAAGGCACCTGGGGCCTTTATCAAGCCAAATGAACAGTGCACTTTAGTGAACATCATATTTAACAACAAAAACTTGATTTCTTTTGTTCTGTATTCTCAAATACATAAAAACAACAAACACTTGTTTATATCCATATCCAAACAAGACCCAGAAGTGCACCAATTTTCTTCTATTTGTGTATATACACATAGCCCCATAGCAGGTGGAGACTTGGAGACTGCTCAGCTCTTTGAAATGAGGATCCCCTGGAAAGGAAATTTTAGTAAAGCAGTGGACATACAAGTGTGTATACGTATGTGTTTGGTAATGCAGACAATGTCTTACCATGAATGCAAATGGTTTCTGTTGTTAGCCTGCCAGTGACATCACCTCCCGAGTTGATTGGAGAATGTATCTTTTCCTGTGGATGAGGCTACAGCAGGTAGATGTCTTTTAGTATTCAGTTTGGGCCCAGGCACACCCCATGGCAATTTGCCAGTCATTTATAAGGTGCTACATCAGTCAGTCCTTAACCTAGGGACTGTAAAGCTATAGCAATAGCATCACCAAAAAAAGTACTTAGATACACACTATTCAAGTGGATTTCCTTTTATTGGTGAACCACTCACCAAACACAGAAACTTCTGTAAAAAGAACATAAAAACAATTTCAAATATGAATATTAAATAGTGCAATAATGAAAAATAAAGTGCAGTAATAAAAAAAAATCTTTCAAAACAAGAGGTATTTAAAGACATTGTTCAGAACACAATAACTGACAATGTGTCAAAACAATGGCAAGACTTGTGAATGTTTTCTATAGAATATTGGCTCACAAAGGTGCCCTCCTTGCCTTCTGAGAAGCAAACACTTGAATTGCATCATCAAGATTTAAGCTGTGAGCCAACTCATGTTCAATAGATATTGTTGCAAGTCCAACAAGCCTATCTTGTGTCATCGTAGACCGTAGATAAGTTTTTATTAGTTTTAACTTGGAAAAACTGCATTCACCACTTAACTACCCACAACAGTAACTGGAAGGGTAAGTAATACGAATGGCAACACAGACGTTTGGAAAGATTGTGCTCATTTTGTTTTTGTAGCTATACTGTAGAACTGCCCATGGGGTCTTACAGTGCATATAGCTCATAGCACAACGAATCAGCATCAATATCTCATTGGCCATTATGAGAAAGTGCTTTTTCCAAATGATCACACTGCTGACGAATGTCTTCCCTCGTGGAATCCATGACTTTTGGGATTGTATACAGTAAACCAAACATTCAACTGTGCTCTTTGAGCTGCTCAAAACAATCTTGTAGTGATTTCCATACACAATCTAGAACTAAGTAAAAAAAAATCCACTTTAAACCTTTGCTTTGGATCTGTAATCTGTTCATCCCGTGATTCATAGTCAAAGTGTCTCATTATGCCTAGTTCTTCAGCTAATTTTTGAGCAGTCTTGATGATCTTCACATTTTTCATCTGACCGATAATTTTGCAGGTACAGACTGGTATTTTCTATCTGTTCTACTGCACCATATAGATCTGCCTCCATTTCCTGGAGTCTTTTACTTGTGACGTTAACTTCAAATAATATGTTATACCACACAACTAATCCACATACATATTTAAAGTTGCAATTTTTTTTCTGGAGGCCTCCAGCGTCAGAAATGGTTTTAAACTTAGTTGTTCCTGGAAGTTGGATCTTCCATAACAGCAGTGAGGACATCATCTATATTCCCAGGCTGGTTTCAGACAGCTTTAACAACATCTATGCGGCTTTCCTAGCCAGTGGTACTAAATGGTTTAAGGTTTTGCTTCAAAACATTCCACTGATGTGGTGATGCAGAGAAGAACACATATAGGCTCTGGATTATACCCAAAAAACCTACTGCCTCAACACAGGAGGATGCAGCATCACTAATATCAAGATTCAATGAATGCGAATTGCACGGCACATAGAAAACTCTAGGGTATAAGCCTCATACCTGAGCCTGTACACCTTTGCTTTTACCTTGTATGTTAGACCCGTTGTCATAGCCTTGGCCCCGCATATCTTGTAGTTCATTCTAAAAGCTTCTAGATTCTTAAAGCAGCACCTTTGTTATCCCTGCTCCTGTTGTGTCATCCACTTATAATAAATGACAGAAAGTGCTCTTTGATGGAAACATTTTCTGAGCCACTTTCAGGATCTTCCATCGCTGTAACAAAACGGACCATCAACATAATTTGTTCTATATGACTGATGTCTGGAGTGCAGTCCAATATAAATACTAATATTTTAATACTTTTATTATTACATTGCACCAAAATCTTCTCTCTTATTTGCAGAGGCAGTAAATCAATTATTTCATTCTGGATGCCAGGACCAAGATAGTGATTATGTGTCTCCTGGTTGACAATTCTTTTTACATGCTTCTCAAGAACTGCATCAAATTCACTTATAACTTCAACAAATTTGAGAAAATTGCTGTTGCTCCTTTCATATACCTTTGACTTCCCCCGAAATGCGATGTTCTGCATAGCCAGAGTTCTCACAAGTATAATGAGTCTTTTCAAAACTTTTCTCCAGTGCTGAGTTTCAGATATGACCAGTTCTTTATTTGTTTCTTCAATGGTTAAATGTAGTCGTATTCTTGTCTCCAGATCTTTCCATTTGCAGAATGACCTTGTGTGGTATTCTGCTTTTTCGTGAGTGGACAATAATCTAATTATATTGTCAGCCTTGGAAGGAAATATTTTGCAGCAGAAACAAAATACCGCATTTCTGCTTTCCGAGTACAGAAGCCACTGTTTCTCAACGGTCTCTAAATATGGTAATTCCTGTCTGTAATATCTCCAATGAAAACTTCTTTTTTGTCCTTTGGAAATTGAAACTGGTTGACCTGCTGTGGACCATGTGACGCCAGAAAATGCCTTAGTTCGTTGCTCATTTCCATCCACAGTGCAGGGTCTGTCAGTAGCCACAAATTGAACTCAATGCACTGATGACTTGGCTCATTTGTTTCCACCTCGGGCATGTTTTTCTCAATCATTTCCTCCTCTGGCACAGGTTGCTCAGTTACTGCGGTAGCATGTTTTTCCATTTCGGCACCAAGTGGTGTTGGAGAACTTAGCAATTTTTCATTGGCATCACTATTGGTTCTGACAGTGTTGTGATACCAGAAGATTCTTCTGTTCCCTGACTAAATCCGGCTCCGGCTGCATCCCCTGATCCCCTGGAACTTCAGGATTGCTCCCTTTTGCTTAGCTAAAGCAGCTGCTTTACTTTCACATATTTTTTTGTCTGCTGCTCCACACAGCTTCTTACGCTTGACCATGGTTCTGGTATTCTGGGGGGGGAAGAAAAAGAAAAAAAACGCACAGAAAAAAAACATGTGAAAATGTTAACTTTTAATGAGAAAATTACCTTTACACAACACATCATCTAAACAAGTGCATACGTGTATTAGTAAGCTTCTGGTACATAATGGGTTAAATCATTTTAAAAAAGCACTGTTGAGGTGAAATTACTTTACATGTAGGCATTGTCAGAAAGCTTAAATGAGATATTCAGTATAAAAATGATGCACAATATGTTTAAAAAAAACCCAGAATATTATTTTTCCATCCCAGTTACCTTAACCTGCTCATTCAGCATTTTGTCTGTGTATAAATAAAGGCATCCAGGGGGGGACTGGCCCAGTAGGCTGAAGGAAAAAATGCCCCCTGGGCTGGTTTCCAATGAAAAACTTGGGCTGCCACAGAAGCAATTACTAAGTGCATGAAAGGCACAGCGCACGCCTCTAGCTCAAACATGGGGAAGGAGCAGGAAACTCATCCTCCTTCAGATCGTTTACAAGTCAGCCCTCAAGTTCATTAGCAGTGCTAGTCAGCCCCCCAGTTCATTAGCCAGTGTTGTCAGTCCTTCAGTTCATTAGCTAGTGTTGTCAGCCATCAGGTGATTAGCCATTGTTGTCAGCCATCAGGTCATTAGCCATTGTTGTCCGTCCTTTAGTTGGTTAGCCAGTGTAAGTCAACCCTCCAATTCATTAGCCAGTGTCGTCAGACCCCCAGTTTATAGACCAGTATTGTCAGCCCCCCAGTTCATTAGCCAGTGTTATTCAGCCCCCCGTTTATTATTTAGTGCCAGCGCTCCATTTCATTAGCTGGTGTTAGTCAGCACTTTCGTCCATTAGCTGGTGATAGTCAGCCCTCCAGTTCATTAGGAACAAAGGAAACTTTGGATAAGTATGACTTAGAAAATGGGGTGAGGACTTTGCAATTTAGGTCCTCACCCCGGGTACTTGTAATGGGGGGGAGGGGGGAATTTAGGACTACAATTGTCCTACAGCCACACCATACCCCAGAAAATGTTGCAGGCAACAATGTAAAATGATAATAGTGGTCTTACAAATGGGCGTAACTTAAACATAGTGTGTGACCATAGCAGGCCAAAAGGTCCCAGTCCTCCCCTTAAGGCATCTAAAATACTGAGTTCCTGTTTGCAGGACCCCTAATATAGACCGTTATGGTCTTGCCCTTGACTCTTGTTCATATTTTTTCTCAACAACTGAGGGATCGTTTGATTCACCCAACAGCCAATCAGTAGAAATAAATGTTAGGAACATAAGGAAGGGGAAAGAAGGGCTGTTTAAGAACATAAATGGCAGCGCACTACCAACAAAGAGCAAAGTGGATGAAATTGAAATCAACAGATTTTTCAAAATGAAAGAATATGTAGAATAACTAGGTATTTTGCATACTCTTTAAGAAGAAATAGAAGGCCTTTTTAAATTTAAAGGGAAACTAAAGCCTCAGAACACTGAATTAGATTTATTAGAATTATTATAATCTCACTTATAATATTCTGAGATGGAATTAAAAAGACTGACAGGCACCCAGCAAGGCCCACCCCAAAGGTTTCCAAAAACCGACACACAAAAAGGCGCTTTTTTCCCCCCCACAAAAAACTCACACTGTCACTGTGTAGCTGTGGTCCTGGCTGCCCTGCACATGGGAATTGAGTATTTCGGAAACATTTATTTATGAGGAATACATTAATCATCATTCAGGTACATATAATATAATATATATGACAAAATCATGACCACATACCCCTCCATATACCGAGACCCATCACCAAAATCTACCAGCACCCCCCATGATGGTACACCCCTAACCTCTCCCTATACAGAGACCCATAACTAATATCTCCCAGCAGTCCCTATGACTGCATACCCCTAATAATATCTCCCCAAGTCCCTATACATTCATAGGCCCATGATAAGTCCCCAGGGAGGGCCCAGACCACTGAGGCCAGCCCCATATAGTATATAGTATTTGAGGTTAAATAAAGACATATGTCCATCCAGTCCAACCCATGTAGCAATATCCTCATTTCCTGCCTAACTGTTGATCCAGAGGAAGGCAAAAAAAACCCCACCAAATTTATGAAGGGGAAAAAAATTCCTTCCTGACTCCAAGTGGCAATCGGAAATTTCCCTGGATCCCCCCACCATTAATCCATTTCCCCCAGCAGTTTATGGGTCATCCTCATTTATTTAATGTACAAACAGCTACGCATTTTGGCTACCATGAAGCCATCCTTAAGATGTACAAACTTGGTAACTCAAGGCCGCTTTACCTTCCCTCTGCCGCGACTCTTCTGTGCAAACGGGGAACTCTCCTTTCCGTGCGGTCGATCGGGCCCGACTCCTCTCACTCGTGTCTCTTACCGGAGCTGAGCTGCTGGGCGTGCTTCTGCCTGGGGCTTGTCCTGTCCCCACTTTGCTAATCACATCAACTCCTCTTTCCTCCTCCAATGGACAGCTTAGCACTGCTCCCACAGACCTTCAAGAATTAACGGCTCATGTCCGGGTAAAAGTGTTACATTCTTTATTAGTGCATGATAAAATTGCCAAATTGCAAACAAATAGAGCACAGCATGGTCTTCTTACGCGTTTCGGATTTCACATCCTTACTCATAGAGACCCCAAGATGTGCTAGCCAAAAAGCTTTGTTTGTACAAACTCAATATTGAATTACCCAGAGCCAAGTGGGTAAAATGTCCAAAAAAATGCTTGTAGATTCCCCCAGTCAAAGGTTTAGGCTACACACACCCCATTTATAGGTTTAGACACCATAAATTTCACTTTAAGCTCCAAATCCCCCTGGCTGGTGGAGTTGTTCCCCCCTCCCCCCCAAAAAACCCTGCTCCACAGTCTGGCTGGCCGCTCCCTCCACAGTCTTGCCACGCAGCTTCTCCTGACCCCTGAGTCACCTCACCACATGACTTTGCCGTGTTGCGTGGCTGCCTATCATCCACCGTACGCAACAGGGTACAGGGAGTGGCGGCTCCACGACACAGTATGTGCGCACTGCTGCAACCGCCGTAAGTTTTGTCTTAAAGGGCATCTATAGTGAAAAAAACACATTGCCCCTTTGCAAAGTTAAATTCATGTACTCTGTGCTGCCTTAATACTATCTCTGTCAGTGACTCTGTTTAACCATGGTGTCAGATCTGTGTGCAGCACTCTCCCCTTCCGCCTCCCCTCTGTTACCTCCTCCATGTCTCAATTCCGACTAACCGACAAGCTTATCATGTGCAGTAGGAGTTAAAAGTTCAACATCCTGAAAACACACCCACACACAGTGGCCAATAGAAAGCAAGCTGTCCTGGAGACAAGAAGAAGAAGGAGAACAGTACAGTTTACGATCTCTCACTTTGTGACCCATCATCAATCAGTGAAAGCTATTAAGAAGGGGGGTCAAGTGCAGCCTTATATCTACCATCAAAGCTACCTCTCTTCCCCTGCTAATGCTCTTATCTCTATGTTTATTACAGAGCAGGAAGGGGGGATCAGGTCACAGGGATTTGATTGACAGTCCAAGTTGGAGTAGAGGAATGCAATCACGTATTCTTCTAACTGGTGTATCTCAGGACAGAGAGGGAATCTGAAAAAAGTGAAGACACTCTGGGGGATGTGGGGAATTATAGAACACATGGATAGAAAGGAAAAAAAGTTCATTTTCCCACTATAGATGCCCTTTAAAATCACGTTAACCCTTGGTACATAGGTTAACGTGACTTTTAAACGGGAATAGACATTGGTACCTAGCCTTGTAGGTGCGCTGCAATCTATTTATTGGAGCGCATGTGATCGCCAATGCGCACTAGCGCACCAGAAAAGTGCATGTTAAGGAATGTGTTGTAATGTGGCCTCAGCCTTAATTATGTGTCAACATTTGATCCATAGAAAACTATACTGAATATAGGACGATAAGATAAGACATGATGGGTTAAAAAGTAGGAACTGGATTCTACTGTATAGGTTATACGGAAGATAGAAGTATAGAAGTATAGGTTATACTTGAAGACTGTGTTTTACTGTTAGAGACTAATATGCCCTCAGTCTGTTGCCAATTTCTGATTTAGGTGCAAAGTTTGGTAAGTGCAGTAAAGCTTCTTCTAATTTCTATTGATATCTGTATGACCCCCACTAAAAATTGCTTTTCATTTACAATTCTATTTTACGATATGGGAAACATATTCTTCAATTTTCGGTTATTCACAACAGAAATACAAAGGTGTAGATGGCGTTTCCCCTGCACATTTAGAGTGTATAGGCCGTTTCAGTATGCTTGTCATTAAGCTGTTCCAACATCTATTAAATAGAATTATAGTGAAGGATAGGGTATGAAGGACAGAGTGGGCTCTACAGGTTTATTAATAATGTTGGTAAGTGCAAAACAACCTGTTTGAGTGATTACCTTCCCAGGATGATGAAGGCTTCAAATAACAGGCCTACAAATATAATAATAATGTGCAATGAAATAAAATGTACTTCCATAGATGGGCAATTCTAGTTAAAGTAACATCTACAGCAGGACATCATCATTAGAGAGCAATAAGCATGCACACAGTGAGGTAGCGCATGAAGGTTACATATGACTCATAGCAAACCTGCACTGAAACAAGATTATAAAAGCCTAGAGCCTATTGAACCACTGAATGCCAGAATGCACAACAAAGTATCAGGACTAGCGCAAATGCACACAGAACAAGGACACAAACTCTGCATAAGATTATTGAGAGATAATAAGAGACAACTAGAAAGGGAAAGTTTAAAGGGTATGTCCACCCTCGAAAATATTTTTTTATATGTTATTCCCCCTGTCCCCCCAGCCCAACCGCTCTATTTATTTTATTAGAAAATGCCCCAAACTTCACTTACCTCCCCTCTCACCTCTGCCGCGCTGCCAGGCCCTCTGCTTGCGAGAAAATGCAAGCAGAGGGGCGGGACCGGCAGTCACGTCTGTGATTGGCTGAGCGGCAGCCAATCACGGATATGGCTGCCGGGAGTTCATTGCGGCGGAGGAAAGAGGGGAGGTAAGTAAAGTTTGGGGCACTTTCAAATAAAATAAATAGAGCGGTTGGGGCTGGAAGGACAGGGGGAATGACATATGTAAAGGGATTAACACTAGGGGGAGGGAATCCTAATCGGGAGGGAGAGGGAGGGGGAAAAGGGCTGCAGTACGCATGCCAAACTTCTCCCGGAGGCCAGGTAGGAGGCAGAGTCCTGTATGGACTTTGGCAGTTTTTGGGACTTTGGGGGGGGGACTACAGGAGAACCATATGGAGCTGGGATGTGAGGTAAGTATTAAACTACACTACATGATGGGGCCAGTAGTGGGGGGGATTATAGTTTTGGGGGTGGACATGCCCTTTAAGTATAAACTTTGAATTTGGCTTGAAAGACTGCATTTTGGAAGGGAATTTGTGTGTTTGTGCTGCAGATTTTAAAACTCAATAATGTCAATGAAGAGGACATTGTTGTTTTTTACTTACCCTTTAAATATGTCACATGCATTAAAGGTAGGTCAATTGGTGTGTGTGTATTCATATCAGGTTGGGGGATAAAATACTAACTTTTTTGATGATTGGTCAAAATGAGTTTTTGTTACTTTAGTTACCCTTTACGTATGGCTGCCATAGTAATGGATAAGTATATCAGTAGGTGTGTGTACCCGTGTTGGGTTGACAGTTAAAAAAAAACTTTTTTGATGATTGGTCAAAATTAGTTTTTTTGACTTTAGTTACCCTTTAAGTATGGCTGCAACAGTGATGGAGGGGTAGGTCAGTAGCTGTGTATACCTGTATCACGATAGGGGTTAAAAAAACAAAGTTTTTTGATGATTGGTCAAAATTTGTTTTTTTGACTTTAGTTACCCTTTAAAGTATGGTTTCCACAGTAATGGATAAGTAGATCAGTAGGTGTGTATACCTGGGTCTGGTTGAGGGGTATGTCTTTTTTGTGTTTACAACCATAAAACTATTTTTTACTGAGGATAAATCTAAATTAGTTTTTTTTACTTTAGTTACCCCTTTAAGTATGGCTGCCACTGTAATGGATAAGTAGATCAGTAGGTGTGTGTACCTGGGTCTGGTTGAGGGGTATGTCTTTTTTGTGTTTACAACCATAAAACTATTTTTTACTGAGGATAAATCTAAATTAGTTTTTTTTACTTTAGTTACCCCTTTAAGTATGGCTGCCACTGTAATGGATAAGTAGATCAGTAGGTGTGTGTACCTGGGTCTGGTTGACTTAACCAGCACAGTATATGGTATCTATATATCTATATAGATTTAAATCTACCCTTACATCCTACATCCGGTAACCAGCACAGTAATGATATGTATATACTATATATGATAAATCTACCCTTACATCCTACTATCTGGTAACCAGCACAGTATAGGTATCTATATATCTATATATGATAAATCTCCCTTACATCATACCATCTGGTAACCAGCCACAGATATGGTATCTATATATCTATATATGATAAATCTACCCATACATCCTACCTATCTGGTAACCAGCACAGTATATGGATCTATTATATATCTATATATGATAAATCTACCCTTACATCCTACCTATCTGGTAACCAGCACAGTATATGATATATATATATCTATATATGATAAATCTACCCTTACATCCTACCTATCTGGTAACCAGCACAGTATATGATATCTATATATGATAAATCTACCCTTACATCTACCTATCCGGTAACCAGCACATATATGATATCTATATATCTATATATGATAAATCTACCTTACATCCTACTATCGGTAACCAGGACAGTATATGGTATCTATATATCTATATATAAACTACCCTTACATCCTACCTATCTGGTAAACAGCACAGTATATGATATCTATATATCTATATATGATTAAATTCTACCCTGTACATAATCCTACTATCTGGTAACCAGCACCAGTATATGGGTCAGGGGTGTCCCTAGGGTTTTTGGCGTTAGCGCGCCGCCGCCGCGGCAAAGCGGGCGTGGCTTAATGGGTGGGCGTGGCTTTGTGTGTGGGTGTGGCTTAGTGTGTGGGCGTGGCAAATTTCATAATTTTTTCCCCAAAATGGGTATTTATACGTCTCTCTATTTTAGAAAACACTAAAAACATGTTGGTGCAATGGTACATTACATTAGAAAGCCCTACTTTCTAATGTAAAAAAGATGTTGGCCAAAAGATTTGTAAGCCCTGCTGCTACCACGTCAAGGTAGACTCTTTCAGCAGGGCCCTAACTATTATCTAGATATATATTTTAATATAGATTATATAAATTATATAGATTATCTATCTATCTCTGCTATCTATCTATCTTCTATCTGTCTGTCTATCTATCTATCTCTGATATTTTATCTATCTATCTATCTATCTCTGATATTATCTATCTATCTATCTACTATCTCTGATATTTATCTTTCTATCATCTATATATCTATCTCTGTATTTATCTATTACCGTATATACTCGATATAAGTCGACCCGAGTATAAGTGCGAGGTGGTACCTATTTTTACCTGAAAAATTAGTAAAATTGATTGACTCGAGTATAAGTCGAGGTAGAAATTATCACCACTACTGAAACCTGTATCTCTCCAGCTGGGGATTCTGGGAGTTATAGTAGAGTGAGTCCATATTGCTGAGACATTGAGTTACATGCTGCTGCTGGCCATTGTGTCCAGTTGTAACACTTTTCAGCCCCAACCATGCTAGTGAGTGTCTGACTGTTTTAGCTGGAACCCCAAATTCCTTGCCACTCTAGATGTTGGAAACTACAACTCCAGCATGCTTTGATTGCTGGGAGTTGTAGTTCCTATATATCTGGAGAGGCAAGGTTCAAAACATTCAAGTTATCTTGCCAAGCAGAAAAAAAAGATCATTCCAACCTCTTGTAGGAGGTTCTGAGCTTCCTGTGGGCTCCTCCATTTTCCAGTAATAAGAAGTTCTGCTGTTCTTCTGCTATACGCGAGAGACTGGCTATACGCGAAAGTGCTGCCTGTTTCTGATCTGCGCGCGCGCACGCGCCACGTTCCCGTGGCTGCTCCTGGCTCAGTACTTGCTCCGGCTCCACACACCTTGCTCCGGTCTTGCTCCGATCCTCTTCTGCATCCACATCAGCTCCTGCATGTACCGGTAAGGCAAACCGGTATATTTGTGCGCAATGTTGTTTCCCAATGTTTTAGCTTCCTCCGGTCCTTAAAAACAGTTGACTCGTGTATAAGTCGAGGTTGGTTTTTGAGGCCCATTATAAAAACCAAAAACCTCGGCTTATACTCGAGTATATACGGATATCTATCTATACTATCTAATCTCTGATATTTATCTATATCTATCTATATATCTATCTCTGATATTTATCTATCTCTGCTATCTCTATCTATATTATCTATCTATCTATATCTGATATCTATATAATTATCTATCTATCTCTTCTATCTGTCATCTATCTCTCCGCTATCTATCTATCTCTATTATCTATTATATATCTCTGCTATCTAATCTATCTATATCTGCTATCCATCTATCTCTGCTATTCCATCTATCTTAGTGCTATCCATCTATCTCTGCTATCATCTATCTCTGCTATTATCTATCTGACTATCTATATATCTATCTATCTCTGATATCTATCTATCTATATTATCTATCTATCTCTTCATCTGCCTATTCTCTCCGTATCTATCTATCTATCTCTATTATCTATCTATCTATCTCTGCTATCTAATCTATCTATCTCTGCTATCCATCTATTCGCTATCATCATCTTGCTTCATCATCTCTGCTATCCATCTATCTCTGCTATCTATCTATCTATCTATCTATCTATCTATCTCTGCTATCCATCTATCTCTGCATCTATCTCTGCTATCCATCTATCTCTGCTATCTATCTATCTATCTATCTATGCTATCTATCCATCTATCTCTGCTATCTATCTATCTCTGCTATCTATCTATCTCTCTATCTATCTATCTGCTATTATCTATATTATCTATCTATCTATCATCTGATATCTATCTATCTTATCTATCTATTCTTCTATCTGTCTATCTCTCTCCGCTATCTATCTATCTCTATTATCTATCTATCTATCCCTGCTATCTAATCATCTATCTCTGCTATCATCTATCTCTGCTATCCATCTATCTCTGCTATCTATCTATCCTGCTATCTATCTATCTATCTATCTAATTATCTTCTCTGCTATCTATCTCGTATCTATCTATCGCTATTATCTATCATCTCTGCTATCTAATCTATCTCTGCTATCTAATCTATCTCTGCTATCCATCTATGTATCTATATATCTCTGCTATCTATCTATCTCTGCTATCTATCTTTCTATCTGTCTATCATCTATCTATCTGATTATTTATCTATCTCTATTATCTATCTATCTCTGCTATCTATTATATATCTATCTTATCACTGAATTTATCTATCTCTGTTATCTATCTATCTATTATCTACTATCTACTACTCTAATCTATCTATCTCTGCTATCCATCTATCTATCTATCTCTGCTATCTATCTATCCATCTATCTCTGCTATCATCTAATCATCTATATTGTATCCATCTATCTTGCATCCTTATCTATTATCTATCTCTGCTATCATCTTGATATTTATCTTCTCTGATCTATCTAAACTATCTATCTATCTCTGTTACTCTATCTATCTAATCTATCACTATCTCACTATCGCTATTATCTACTATCTCTGCTATCTATCTATCTATCTATCTATCTATCTATCTATCTATCTATCTATCTATCTATCTATCGCTATCTAGCTATCTAATCTATCTTGCTATCTATCTCTGCTATCTATCTCTTCTATCTGTCTATCTCTGATATTTATCTATCTATATTATCTATCTATCTATCTCTTCTATCTGTCTATCTAGATTTGGGAACCCCAAATTCCTTGCCACTCTAGATTGTTGGAAACTACAACTCCCAGCATGCTTTGATTGCTGGGAGTTGTAGTTCCTATATATCTGGAGAGGCAAGGTTCAAGCACTTCAAGTTACTGCCAAGCAGAAAAAAAGATCATTCCAACCTCTTGTAGGAGGTTCTGAGCTCGTGGGCTCCTCCATTTTCCAGTAATAAGAAGTTCTGCTGTTCTTCTGCTTAAGCGAGGAGACTGCTATACGCGAAAGTGCTGCCTGTTCTGATTGCGCGCGCGCACCCGCGCCTACGTTCCCGTGGCTGCTCTGGCCTCAGTACTTGCTCCGGCTCACACTACCTTGCTCCGGTCTTGCTCCGATCCTCTTCTGCATCACACATAGCTCCTGCATGATACCGGTAAGGCAAACCGGTATATTATAGTGCCGGCAATGTGTTTCCCAATGTTTTAGCTTCCTCCGGTCCTTAAAAACAGTTGACTCGTGTATAAGTCGAGGTTGGTTTTTGAGGCCCATTATAAAAACCAAAACCTCGGCTTATACTCGAGTATACGGTATCTATCTATCTATCATATCTATCTATCTATCTATCTAATCTATCTCTGATTTTATCTTCTACTATATATGATATCTATCTTGATTTATCTATTCTGACTATCTATCTATATTATCTATCTATACTATATCTGATATCTATCTATATTATCCTATCTATATCTTCTATAGTCTATCTATCTCCGCATCTATCTATCTCTATTATCTATCTATCTATCTCTGCTATCTAATCTATCTATCTCTGCTATCCATCTATCTGCTATCATCTATCTTATCCCTATCTTCTGCTATCCATCTATCTTGCTATCTATCTTCTGCTATCTTCTATCTTATCTATATATCTATATCTATCTTGATATCTATCTATCTATATTATCTTACTATTCTTTCTATCTGCCTATCTCTCTCCGCTATCTATCTATCTATCTCTATTATCTATCTATCTATCTCTGCTATCTAATCTATATATCTTGCATACCCTCTATCCTGCTATCCATTATCCTCTGCTATCACATCCTCTCTCTGCTATCATTATCTATGCTGCATCTATCTATCTATATATCTTCTTGCTATCCATCTATCTATCTATCTTCGCTATCCATCTACTCTGCTATCTATTATTATCTATCTATACTATGCATCTATCATGCTATCTCTGCTATCTAATCTATCTTTGCTATATCTCGCTGACATCATGCTACATTGCTATCTATCAAGTATCATCATCTACTCTGATATTATCATTCTAATTATACTGATCTACTTCTTTCGATCTGTCTATCTCTCTCCGTCTTATCTCTTATCTATCTCTCATAATCTAATCTATGCATCTAATCCATCTATTCTGCATCCATCATCTCTGCTATCATCTATCTATCTCTGGACTATCTCTCTATCTCTACTCTATCTATCTATCTCTATCTATCTATATATCTCATCTCTGCTATCTATTCTGTATTCTATCGCTATTATCTATATATATCTCTGCTATCAATCTATCTCTGACCTTTATTTCTATATCCATTATGTATCTATATATCTTGCTATCTACTATATCTTGCTATCTATCTCTTCTATCTGTCTACTATTATCTATTATATGATTTATTTATCTACTTCTATTATCTATATATCGCTGCTTACTATCTATAGAGTCTATATATCCACTGCAATAAAATTTTTTTATCACTTCTCTGCTATCACTCATCTATTCCTATCTAATAATTCTTGCTAATACATCTTAATCGCATAACTATCTATCTATCTCTGTCTTCTATCCTCTACTGCTATCCACATCTAATCATCTACTATGCTATCCATCTATTCGTATCAATCTATATATATTCGCACTTCTCTGCTATCAATCTTCTAGCATCGTGCCGTCCATACTATCTATCTCGTATCTATCTCTATCTATCTATCTATTATCTATCTATGCTTATCCATCTTTTCTTCTTTCTCCTCTTCCCGCCCCCTTTCCCCCCCCCCGTCGTTGCTGCTTCCTTTTTTTCCAGTTTTTTCTACCGCCCTTATTCTTTTTCCCCCCCCCCATTCCCCTTTTCCGTCCTCTTCTTGCCCCCTCCCTACCCCGTCCTCGAAACTTATTATTCTTTATCTCCTGCTTTATCATCTAGCTATTATTTATAGAATCTATCCATTATCTATCTATCTATCTATTCGCTATTAATCTATCGAGCTCGCTTCTATCTATTATAATATAAATCTTTATAGCTTATTCATCACGATCTATCTATCTATCTATCCGTATTCTATCTATATATCTATCTACTCGCTATCTAGCTATCAATCTACTCTTCTGCCTATCTATCTCTGCTATCCATCTCTTCTATTGTCTATCTTTGATATTTATCGATCCTTATATTATCTTATTATCATCTCTTCATCTGTCCTCTATCTCTTATATCTTGCTTTCGATTTTCTAATCTCCTTCTAGCTGTCTATCATTCTATCTAGTCTAGCGTCTATCTATCATGTTATCTTTTATTATCTATCTCTATTTCATCTCTCTTGGATCTCCTGCTATCTGTCTTTTGTTCTCTGACATGTATCTATCTTTGCTATCTAGCTATTATCGAGCCCTATCTACGCTATTCTATCTCGGCCTTATCCTAGTTATAGAGCGAGCTATCTATGCATATCATACTATCTCTGCGATCCTACAATCGCTATCTTCGATATTTGATCTATGCGTCTGCCTTGCATCTAGTTTCGAGGCCCTAGCATCCCGAGCGAGCTATCGGCGGCGCTGCTATTAGCTATATACCTCGCTATTTCTTATCTATCGCCTCATGATCTTATCTAGTATTGTATCTTTATCTCTGCTATCTCATCTTTACCTGCTTATCATCCCAAATCTACCCTTACATCCTACCTATCCGGTAACCAGCACAGTATATGGTATCTATATATCTATATATGATAAATCTACCCTTACATCCTACCTATCCGGTAACCAGCACAGTATATGATATGTATATATCTATATATGATAAATCTACCCTTACCTCCTACCTATCTATCTCTGATATTTATGAATCTCTGCTATCTGTCTATCTATCTATCTCTGCTATCTATCTATCTATCTATCTATCTATCTATCTCTGCTATCCATCTATCTATATATCTATCGCTATTATCTATCTATCGCTATTATCTATCTATCTCTGCTATCTATCTATCTATCTATCTATCTATCTATCTATCTATCTATCTAGCGAGAGACTGCTATACGCGAAAGTGCTGCCTGTTCTGATCTGCGCGCGCGCACCCGCGCCTACGTTCCCGTGGCTGCTCCTGGCTCAGTACTTGCTCCGGCTCACACTACCTTGCTCCGGTCTTGCTCCGATCCTCTTCTGCATCCACATCAGCTCCTGCATGATACCGGTAAGGCAAACCGGTATATTATAGTGCCGGCAATGTTGTTTCCCAATGTTTTAGCTTCCTCCGGTCCTTAAAAACAGTTGACTCGTGTATAAGTCGAGGTTGGTTTTTGAGTATCTCTTCTATCTGTCTATCTATCTCTTCTATCTGTCTATCTATCTATCTCTTCTAGCTGTCTATCTATCTATCTCTATTATCTATCTATATTATCTATCTATCTCTGCTATCTGTCTGTCTCTGATATTTATCTATCTCTGCTATCTATCTATCTATCTATCTATCTATCTATCTATCTATCTATCTACAGCGAGAGAGTCTCAATTAGGTTTTTTTCTCATAAAGGATAAGTCTACATGTAAATGCTTATGCAGGGGAGGCAGGGTGAAACAGCAGCGAGTCATCATTGGTTGTGATGTCAGTTGTCACAGCCTTGATTGAATGTATGTAGGGAGGAGCCAGCTTATCTACCAGAATGGGGACAATAATTATCCTTAAATATCTGGTTAGTAATGCAGGTAATAAAGTGCAAAATATATCAGTTGGGGTTGGGGGCGGTAGGTAATGGCAATCAGTTTTTGTTTAAGGGTAAACATCCCTTTAAGGACAACAGGATTATTCAATAAAAGTTCTATCGTTTAAAATGGTGTATTTTGTCCTAACCATCAGATGTTAGCTTTCAATGTGAAATAAAATTGAGTGGTTGGGGCAAAATTAGCACCATTTAAACGATAAGAACTTTTATTGCATCTCCCAGATAGTAGTGTAGCCTTTATTGCTATATAGACAGGGTCACATTTCTTTCCAAAATAAGCGGTGGGGTCAAGAGTAAACTAACAAGATTTCATTTGTTTATTTTGTCAAGTTTAGGGCCCCAGAAACACTGCATTTACTTAGGCCCTGATTGTCTAACTGTAATCTATCTTTAATTAAAGATCTGTGTTTCAGATATACCAGTGGGAAATATCTAAAAGGATGAACAGAAAACCTGAGTTGGTGTACACAACAGTAATTTTATACACTCCAATCATCAAACACAGCCAGAGAACAAGCAAAATCTAGACCGTTTCAATTTAAACTGCAAAATAAACACGGGATCCTGCACTGAATATTGCAGACTTTGCATTCCAAATGTAAATCTGTCTGCCCATTGAATATAAAACATAATAGGAGGCAGTTTCGACAGCACAGAAATGTCTATCAGTTCTAAGAAGGATATTACTTTGCCACTAATTGTATGCAATGTAACAAAGCATAATTGTCCAGGGCAACAGATGGCTAACTGGTACTTAGACAAGCCATATATTCCTGCTAGTGGCACATTCAGGAAGCAATGTTCTTCTATACAGATTATCTACTCTATGATTAATACTCGTGTACAGAAGAAATAAACTTGATAGTCCAGATGTTGTTTCGCCCTAATTTGCATTTTTTTTCTGCGCCGAACATTCCGGCTCTGTGAGCTTAAGTTTTTCTCTCAGCACAGAATGAGAAAGTGAGCTAGTAGCAGCTATTGATTTCATTCCCAATGACGAATTAAAATCTTCCAGCTTCCCACTGTAGGTGCTATCCTTCACTAAGTCCGATCACAAAAACTAAGCCATTATCATCCAAATAATGAGCTCAATATAAAAAAGAAAATATATAAAGGGATGGTTTAAGGCAACTAGGGAGCCTCTGCAGGAATAATCTTCGTAAGGTTAAAAACAAAAGGAAGGATTAGTCTGTGAAATATTATTTTGTTATTATGTTAGGGATTTACTGTGTAGCCGCTAGCTAGCGATTGAGGGTGAAGGTAGGATCATAACAATCAAGACCCTTCCATGTTCAATAGATTAGTTCTGTACATGCAGCGTTAAAAGGCTATGTCCACCCTGAAAAATTTTTTTTATATATGGTCCCCTGGGCTCCCAGCCCCAACCGCTATAATTTTTTTTTTAGAAGCCCCCAAACTCTACTACCTCCCCTCGATCCTCCGCCGCGCTCCCGGCCTCTGCTTGCAAGGAAATGCAAGCAAGGGCGGGACCGGGCAGCTCACTTCCGCCGAGAAAGAGGAGAGGTAAGTAAGAGTTGGGGAGCTTTCATAAAAAAAAAAATGCGGTTGGGGCTGGGAGAGAGCATGGGGGAAATGATTACTTAAGGGGTTTTATGCTAGGGGGAGGGATAGTAGAACGGGAGGGAGAGGAGGGGGGGGAGGGAGGGGGGGAAGAAGGCTGCAGTACGCATGGCAAAAATCTACCGGAGGCCAGCTAGCAGGCAGTGTCATATGGGACTCTGCTAGCCTCCTGGTAGTCATTTTTTGGGACTTTGGGGGGGACTACAGGAGAACCCTATGGAGCTGGGATGTGAGGTAGAAGATTGAAACACAGATAATCATGGTGGGGGCCAGTAGTTGGGGGATTATAGTTTTGGGGGTGGACATGCCCTTTAACTATTAAGTATTCTAATTACACAAGGAAACATCCTGTATATACATACCAATAGAAAATGGAACTACAGGCAGGATCAGGGGCGTATCATAAAGGGGAGCTGGGGGAGCAAACGCAGGGGGGGCCTGGAGCAAAGGGGGCCCCATCTGTTTATTTCCTTTGAGGGGGGGCAGTGATTCCTGGTTACCCCACTGGGCAGGATACACAGACTAGGCCACATGAACAATATAGCAAAATGGAGCCTTCCAGATGTTAGGGAGTTGTTTTCAAAACAAGTTGTGGGCAATTAGATGTCGACAATTGAACATTATTTCCCTTCAGGCCTGTGCCTCTGCTACCACTACTTGAGGACAATAGTGTGCAATGCTACTCACTCAGTTCCACTTGTCATTCCAAGGGTACAGCCTGGAGCTAAGCTTGTGCATTATAAAGGTCCAAGTAATATTTGAATCCCAGAAAGAATATTTCCACTTAATACCATAAGGAGAATAAACCCTATAATAAAACTGTGGTGTGTGGGGGGGGGACAACACAGACTGCTCTGATTTTTGTAGGTTGGGGACTGTGGGGCCCTCCACCAAATGTTTTGCCTAGAGGCCCCCCAACCATAATCTGGGCCTGATAATTACCCCAACAAGTAACTTAAAGGACCAGTACACCTTGAACATGACCTGCCCTCCTGGCTTTGCTACTTTAAGTCAAGTACTGATGCACTTGATCACTGGTCAGCTTAGGAGTCTGTGGCTCACAAAGGCTACAGTAAAGCTGGATGAAAGTCAAATGGTTTAGGGATACTGCAGGTAGTAGAACTAAGTAGAACAAAGGCACCACAAGTGGGTAGAACAACACTGATCCTGAGTGCCCCCAGATTAAATAGCCCAAGGGTTTAATTTAACTATTGTTTAGACCTTTTCTTTTCCTAGCAAGTTGCTGATACTTACCGGTACATACCCCTCAGACACACATTGCAGAGAATTATTGTCCTTCCAGTAGTTCCATGGCAGGCAGGCAATTACATTTATCTCACGTCAGCAGCTCCATGCATAGGTCTCACTCCTCAGGCAGGTAATTATAACCTGTGCTTGTCGTCCTCCTTTCAATAAAAGCATGTGTGGTCAGCAGTTTTAATTAGATTATTGGACTAATTCACATAATATAGATATTAATCTGCTGTGGTGATCTAGTAGTAGAGGGGTTTGTAAAATTAAAGGTGTAATTTTACTGATCCCATTACAGGGGAAATCTGAGCACTGTACCGCCAATTTAATATAAATATATATATATATTTTTACCATGAATCATTATTATGTAGGAGGTAGGATTGATATTCTTACCCCTGTTCTTTTGTTTTGCAGCTGAGCAATCAGATGTTAAAAATGGCCACTAGCACTCACATTTGTCAGCAACTCAGTCGTGACAGCAGCGAGCACTATGGGCCAACTTCAAGAAGAGTTGTAAGTAAATAGTCTATTGAAGATCAGAATGGACTTGTCCATAGCAGATTGAAGAAAAGTCCCATACACCCTGCTTATGACTGTACATTTTAGTCCTAATGATGTAGCCCATATACACACTTGATGGTTGACTGTGTTTGAACTGCATTACACTTCTATGTGCGGAGCTAAATATCTTGATTATTTCTCTCTTAGGGTGAGGGGGCCACACTGTAACGCACAGGAATCGCGCACAAAAGCGACGCAGTAGCGTTATCGCACGCGATTGTGTGCGCGATTCTTGCGTTTCGCCCTTTACGTTATGGACACGCAGTCGTTAACGCACCAAAAATGGTGAACGATGTGTTACCAAACGCGAACGGACGCGCAATTGCTGCGCATCGGGATAGACAGGAAAGATCGCGCAAATAAACGGGTAAATTTTGGCCTTCCCGCGATTTCATTTATCGAAAATCGGCGGGCGCAAACGCGCGAAAAACGCGCTAGTGTGGCTAGCCCTTATGGGGGATTACCTGGTAGACAATGTAGTTTGGTCACATACCTACTTTTTATCCTTGCTACTTCTCTCCGGACTATCTCCTTTCCTATGGCCGTTGATTTTGGATGTATCACATATAGGAGGACACACTTTTGCAGAGCATGCCCTTCCTTGATTGGCCTGTCTGCCTAGTGATGGGGGCAAGGCCAAACTGTAATGGAGTGGCACCTGCAGCTAGAAGGTGAGTATCCAATCTACCTGCTGTATTCCCAGGGCTGAGGACCACCCTAGGAGGATGGTTGGCTTTTGTTCCTATTAACACATATGCAGAATGTTCTAAATAAAGCAACTTTATACTTCTAAACCACAGTACAATATAACAATTTGTATACAGTCTGTATTATTTATTTCACATACATTGCAAACATAAAGGCCATGTAATAAATCACAGAGACTGTTACATAATATTAATGTCCTATTGGATTAAGAGATCTCATTGTAATTGCTTTATGATGATGTTCCCAGTGACATTTTGTCTTTCACAGCTGTGCGATGATTAGCCTGCAAAATTAAATCATTCACTGAGTTAATGTCAGCCCAGTTTATAAAATGTGACTACTGTGTGAGATCCAAAGGAAAAGAGAGGAAGATGGACTCTATGGAATATGGGCCGTCAGTAGTAATACAACATGATTTGGGATCATAATAGATTCTCGCATTGTGTTGGAAAGTAAGATTTTATTTTACATTGAAATACTGGCCAGGGTCCCTTAGCGGCTTGGTATTTATTTTTATTTTTGATTTAATATTGTGTTCTGATCTAGGAATAGTTTACACAGTTCATTCGATCACTTTTGCAGGATTGGAGTATGTTGGTGTGTGTGGGGGAGGGGTTATTCACTCATTTAAGAATAGGATTGCAGAAAGGTTTGTGATTGGTCAGGTTTTATACATTAAGATGACCGCCCTGGTTGCTCAAACTGCAGGGATCTGCCCTGTATAAGTAAACTGCTGACCAAAGAGCTGTAATTTTTTTTAGCTAAATGTCCTGCCTAAAGTTAGGTACTCACAGACATTATCGGGACTTTAGTCCGATCAGTCGTTTAAGGGAAAACACAAATGTCCCCTATATGCGGTTGTCTCCCTATATGGAGTCTGCCACTGTGAGGGAGAAACACAGTCCAAGCATTCTCCCTGTGCTGTGTATATGCTGTGCATAGGGAGATTGTCGGGACTGTGTGGGTATCCAGATCTTGAAAAATGACAGGAACTTGTCATTTTCAAAAATCTGTAATGTGTGTACCCAGCTTAAAGGGGAACTGTGTTCTAAACAAGTTAAGTTTAAATGAAAGTCCAGTTTCCTACTTTAAAACGAGCCCATCAACCACCTCTCACGTGCTCCACAGCCCAAGATATACAGAAATGACTGACCGAAAGTTAATGGGTGGGAGGCTGACTTAAGACATTCCTGAGGCTTCTCATGCACAGTGCCGCCGGCAAGCACAGCCTCAGACTCCCTCAGTGTGTGTGAGAGAGGCAGGAAGTCCTCCTTTATCTGCTGTGTGAAGTCCTGACAGAGAAGGTAAGGAATCTACAGCCTTCTCTTTTACACCTGCCTGATTCCAAGAGTTTTCTGTGGGGGGGTCCCACGGTAACCCACGGTACCCGCTAGTGGACAGGGCTTAGACATTCGAGGGTGGGCGGGGCTTGGGCCTGCGCGACGGGGTGGGGCAACCACGAGGGGGCGAGGACCATGGCATCATGTGGGTGGAGGCAGACCCAGGGGGACGGCGGACCACGGACCGCGAGTGGGCGGGGGCCCCATGGGGCTGTAAGATAATGGCCATGGGAGACCTGCAAATGGAGGGACCATGGGGTCATGAGTAGGAGGGACCAGGGGGGCTGCAAAGGGGAGGAGGAGACACAGGACAGATTGACTGACAGTTTCAGAGCAGGAAAAGCAGGAAGTGCAGGGGACCTGGTGATGCTGCTGCCATATCACACACAAAAATATAAATATCTTCAAAAACTATGCAAAATAAACAATGGAAATAAATGCAATTCTATCAATTTACTCAATTTACCTAAAGTCATTTTTGGACCACAGTTTCTTTAATAAAGACATAAATAAAATTCATGCCCCACCCCCTAACACGTCCCTGGACGCTTCCCCATTAGTTATGCTTAACTATGGGCTAGGGCCACTAGTGAGTTTTTTACATGCTTGCGATTCAGTATGCCCCCCCGTTAGCATGTGAGATACGCATGTCAGTGCATGACAAGTGGGTTGGTCACATTGCATGCGCGTGTCTACGATCCGACTGCAGGCTATTAGCAGAAGTGCATCGCAAACAGATTACATTCATGCATATCTGTTGTATCAATTAGATCAACTGGACTTGAAATGTAGTTCTTGAGACGTTTCGATGTCATCCGACTGGCTTTCTCAATTCAGAATGACTTATACAAGAATCTGTGGCAATTATGTACACCTCTTAGCCACTATCTAATCACACCCTTAACACCTGGCTGTGATATGCTAATTGGGATTTTCCAGGGTACATAATTGCCAAAGATTCTTGTACAAGTCATTCTGAATTGAGAAAGCCAGTCGGATGACTAGCGAAACGTCTTCAAGAACTACATCAAGTCCAGTTGATCTAATTGAATACAACAGATATACCATGACCTGGATGAATGAGAACCTTCACAAACATTTCATGCATGTTACCATCCAGTACAGTGTGGCCATAGTCTAAGGGTCTAAAGCAGGGGTGCCCAACCCAGCCGACACTGCACTGAGCATGGTGAGCGGGCCGTGGGTAGTAGATGCCCCAGCCCACGCAGTTACGCCCCCGGAATGCCCCGCCACTCTCCCTGTGGCCCGCACGTGTAAATGCAGAAATGCAGCCAGGCTGCGGGTTGGGAATCACTGGTCAAAGAAGGGCAAGTTTGTCCAAGCAATTTATTTGTTACAACCATTCAGATGGTAGCTTTTAATGTGTTATTGCAGTTAGCCATGATCAACTGTTCATAAATGGCTCAACGATCAGTTTCATCAAAACTGATCGTGTAGTCCATTGAAATCAGTGAAACTCCTGTCCTATATAACATTTGCCAGTTTGGATGCTGGTTCGATGGACATCGGTTTATCGCGGGCAAAAAATTCAAACATGTAATTTGTCCTGATTGATTGAAATTTCAATCTGGCCAAAATGAGCACATGGCCTTAGATAACTGGGCTGGTGCAGATGACTAGAAGAGGACTTTTATGGCATCATTTTACTTAAATTGCACACGCCCCTAAATCTTACAACAGAAAGCCCGCCAATTAGTTTCACATTATTAACGTAACACAGAAAGATTCATTGTATCTGATTGGCTATAAGTAGGGTCTTGGTCTAACGTTGTTCATTTCAGTTGTACCCAGGGTGAGGACTAAACCGCTAGGTCCTCCTCCTGGTCATGTGACCTCCTGGCTCCACTTCTACTGCAGTCCCCAAGCCAGACCAATAGAAAGACCGATGAGCAGGAAGCACATCTTCCTATTGGTAGTCCGGCCCTGGCCAATTGGGGGGCAGAGCAAGGCGCATAGACATTGATTTAAAATTCTAAATTCTGTTGATCCTTTTTCTTAATATATACATAATAAATTTACATTGATTTTAGCCTAAAAGGCGTTATGATTCTACAATTGAATCATTAAACGGAACTGTGGTATCAAATTCTTCCAAACTGTTAAGAATGATATAAGAACCCTCCATCACACCTTCAAAATAAAACCATAATCACATCTCTAGATAAAATTTGGGAGAAGTTATTGCTGAAATGTAACTTCCTGGTTGAACTTCTGTTTTCAGCCATGTGACCAGCTTGTGAGTCATGGACCAGCCTTTGCCTGCATAATAGGCTCCCCTTTTCAACTGTCAATTTTCCCCAGGTACTTCCTGATCCCCAGCAATAAGTCCTTACTGAGCATGCTTCTTCCCCGGGGGAAAGTGGCCGGCAGAGGTCAGGTGATGTCACTCAACTACTGGAAGCAGGAAGTTTGAACATTCACCCCAATATAATTTCTCACAGGGTGAAGCCAGAGATGTGTTGTTGGCCAGTGTAGAAAATACTGCAGGCTTTCATTTACCCTAACTTGTTTTGAGACCACAGGTGCCCTTTAAAGTGCCCAATTAAGATTAAGGGGAAGTTCTATTATTTGGCCGGAAATAAAATATACATGGGAAAAACCTGGATTGTTTTTTTTCCCCAGGAAGTGAAATAAGAAAATATTCCAATTTGTCCATGGCAGAGCTTGTATCACAGTAATAAGCACATTAACTTGTGACAGTCATTTTAAGTAATGCCTTTAAACCAAAATCCCTGCAGAAATAATTTTATTTAACACAGTTATATGAAACGTTATTACAGCAGGGGGGGGGGGTGGGGGGACAATCCACTTAGGGTTTCAAAATATTTTTGAAGATGGTAATGACATTTTTTCCATGCTACATTATCAAATTAGGATTTAATATAATTGTGCTTTGATGACATTTGTAAACAGCAGGCAGATTATATTTTAATTCCTTCTGAAGTGAAGCATGAAGACATTTGCATTTGGTGTACAGAAACCATTGGCCGGGTAAATAAATTATCTTCCAAATATAAAAATGGACTTATTTTAAGGGGCAGCATTTCACCTGTTAATCTGCATCAACCAACCAGGTGTTATTAAATGGTTCTAACTGTAGTAAGCAATTGTCTGATCTGATGGTTAATGCCAATAAATGATACAAGCAAATTAAATAAACCTGCAGTTCTCCAATACAGAATATGTCCCCCATCATGCTTTCATTTTTAGTAACATTGCTCCATACTGGGAGGTAATAATTACCAATCCTACTTCCCTGCCCTAGTACTTTTTAGTTTAAAGGGTCCATGTATCGAGGAGATGTAAGTTGAGTTTGGATCTATTTTTAAAGTTCTAACATAGCGGTTGAGGGTGGGAGGGTATGCCCTACAACATAGATAAAGGTTAATTGGATTTTTTTTAGGCAGGCCATACACGGTGCCGATTGGTTTTCTGATTGTTTTGGCCAATAGGAAAATACAATCAGAAGAACCAATCGTAGTCCCTACCTTGTTCAACGATCTTTCTGCAGATTTCAGCCTTTTCCGCAGTCAAACGGTAAACGGCATACACAGTATCAATATTTTGGCCAATTTGATCAACGTGTATGCCCTTCTTTATAAAACCCCCCAAAAAAATCTGTATTTATCAATAACTAGTGATGGTTAATACTGCACTGGCATTAACTGATGGCAGAACATTCAAAAAACATTTGTGCTTTGAGGTTCCCGACTCAGGTGATTTGCTAACTGAAGTATGGAGCCATGGGTCTGTGACCGCTGTGTACATCAGGAGCCTTAAGTCTCATACACATCGTGCGTCGGGGTCGGACCCACGATCACACGTGTGTACGAGCGAACGTTTCGGACGATGATCGGGCCGTGGGTAGTGTTATCGAGCAAAACTGTCGTTCTTTCAGGGATGGTTGAATGAACGACTTGGCGGATCTCCAAACAAACGACTGTTTC
Organism: Hymenochirus boettgeri; assembly: GCA_019447015.1. NCBI lineage: Eukaryota > Metazoa > Chordata > Amphibia > Anura > Pipidae > Hymenochirus > Hymenochirus boettgeri. Next base: position 41,847,497 of record CM033474.1, read on the forward strand.
AGCCAATAAAGCGCCTACACACAAGCCGATTATTGGCTGAAATGTTAGTTCATACACATTGTGCGTCGCGGACCGTGATCGCACGTGTGTACGAGCCTTTAAGGTGCCCATACAAATTAGATTACAATCACATTTGTACCAGCAGATTTCAATGAGTCTGGCAGTACGCATGGTAACTGCACACACGGGGGTAAGGTGATTGGACGGTATAGTAGATGGAGCGATACCAACCAATGGAAATTTTCTGTCCAGAAAGATTGACAGCTATGCCGTAGCATAGAGTAGTTTGTGGCTTAGTGTTTGTCCCCACACCTAGCAACAAGATCCAACAAGATTTGTCGGTATCTTCAAAGTGTATGGCCACTTTTGGTGGTAATGTGGTTACTAAAGGACAATTAAACTTACCTTCCTTGCTCCCTTCCACTTCTGTCCCTTAAACCACTCAACCTGGGTACAGTCTCTACTTTCAGATATACATCTCACAGCTACTGCAATCTGACCAATGGGAAGAAGTGCTCTTGAAAGTGTAACTCCCATTGGACTTGTCTCCAGAGGTGAGCATCTTACCATGGGTAAGTTTCAGGGGAGGGGGTGAGGTGATTTAAAGACTATAAAGCCTCGTACACAAGTGCGATCACAGGTAATGACCCGAAACACCGATGTGTACGAACGTTCATTTCGGCCGATAATCGCCTTTATCGCCCTAAACGGCAGGTGTTTGGAGATCCGCCCGGTCAGTCGGGCAATGATCCCTGGGCGAACGGCTGATAAAGGTGCCTATTCACGGCCGATTATCGGCTGAAAGGAACTTTCGGACAATTGTGCGTCGCGGGTCGGGACCCACTATACACAAACCTTAATTCTCCTTTAACAATTTCGGTTTTTATAAAGTGGGCATTAATTAACAAAGCGTAATCTGAAACAATAAAGTGAGATTAGGCTGGGTACGCACAGAAGATATTTCCATCTATAGCGGTGGAGTGCTGGAAATCCCCCGGTAGGCCCAGAGCCAGTTCACCCAAGAAAAACAGAGAAAACTGCTAAAATTCAAATACAGAGCTAAAGGGACAGAAAGAAATTCATTTTAATAAACAATAGGAGTCAGTAGGTGAAGATAGATACTGTATTTAAATGAGTGATAATCGAGATATAAAATGTTAGTGGGCCCCTGGGCCCCTAAACTCATCCCGATGGGCCCGGTATCAGATTTCCTGGTGGGCCCCAACAATCAAGCGACAACTGGGAGTACGGCTCCTACCTTCCTGTCAAACATAGATTTCAGATTTATCTTTAGTTTGTTTGAACTTCTTCTATGTTGTTACCTGCATCATACTAATGTCTAATGTGCTACTGATATCAGAAAAGCTCTAGTTAACATTTTCTAATCTGTGCCAAAGACATGAACTATAGTAGAAAATAGTACAGAATACGGGACACGCACACACACGCTGTACATTTTTATTGCTCTGAAGAACAATTTGCACCAAGTAAACTACATCATCCAGAATTGTACAATTCATAATACGATCCTGAGGCTAAAAACGCGCGTGTGCACCACCTAGTGTAATAGAAAGGATGCAAACGCTCATTAAAGTGACATGACAGTTTTAGTAATATTACCCCTGATGCGCTTAACATGAAGTGACCAATAACAGCTCTGATGCTAAGAATTTCATTAGCAGGATCGAACAGCCTGGTTCCATTAAAGGTAATGTCTCTCTCACAGGCAGCAAATACAAGAGGATAACAAATGATACCCAATAAACAGACTGCATGACGCACATTTTGTGCTTAGTGGGGCCTATCCTTAAGAGTTTCCTGATGTGTTATGGTTAAAAAACATAAAAGGTCTAACCAGAAACAAAGGAAATGTCATTCTCCCCCCCCCAGTTTTTCAATCAATAAGTAGTTTCCTCTTTTCCAGTCAAAGAAATTGTCATGGTAATAGCCGCTCTGTGTAGTAAAGAATATGACTAGACAGCTTGTAAAGGGCTTTATTTGTATTATTGTAACTCACAGTCAGTAGGACTATTCCCTGGCCATACAGTTACCCTGGAGCTCCACAGGTTTTTTTTTTAAAGATTTTAATGCATATTCACTATATTAGCTATTTGTATTTATGTGTATTGAAGTATAACCTACCCCTGTAGTGGATTTCTATGGAAGAACTGTAAGATTATAGCCTTATAATCTTACAGTTCCAGAGAAGGAAACCAGAAGCCACAAAGGGGTAGGATATAATAATAATGCACACCCAACTGTAAATTATAGGGATATTAGAGGTCACCTTGGAGTTCCGTGCCCTGTATAAAAGGTACTCGGCCTGTGGCCTTGTGCTTTGTATGGTCACGGAACTCCTTGGCGTCTTCTAATATCCTTATAATTTACATTTGGGGGTGCATTATTCACTATATAAAGTATCATTTTAGATAATGTAATATCTATTGTAATAATAAACATTGTGGGATTTGATCCAGTACCTATGTAATTATTTAATATTATCGGAATACTACCGCGGAACTGATTTATATGTATAAGATCTCTGTAACATTGTTCATCTGGGTATTACAGGAGTGGGCAATTCATTCTCCAGCAGGCCGCATGAGAAATCTGGACTGTTATAATAGTACTTAATACTGCTTAACATTAACTTGATCTCAATATAGAAAGAGATTAAAGGGCATGTTTTACCTCTATGAAACTTCCAGATAAAGTAATAAACCCCCCAAACCCCATTTACCGATTTTTCTCAAGGGCACACCTGAGTGAACATGATTTACAAATTAATATTCCAGGTTAACTGTATGTTTTTTGATTATTAGCTGCAATTTTTAATAGAAGGACCAGTAGGTGTGTAATAATTTAGATCATTCCATCAATTTAATTTATTATTTTATCCCTTCATTATTTTTAATACAATTAAACACAATATATATAAATCAATTAACCGGCCCAAGACAATCAATTAATATTATTTCATCTAAGGACAATTTTTTGGGGGTACAAAAGGGCTGTTTGGGGCAGCCAGCGGCCGCATTTGACCCCTGGGCCTTAATTATCCTGGTCTGTGTGTCTATGCTGCTCTGCCTAAAATTTAATAGGCAGAGCTGGAAGTGGCACACAGCTGGATTAAAACTGAGGGATATATTCAACATTTACACGTTTAGCATGTTTTGGTCAGAGATGTAAAAATCAACTAAAGCCTTAAAGTAAATAATGACTGATGAAGGGCATTAGAGAAAGCAAAAGAACTGTAAAGAATATTACAGAAAATGTAACTTCTCTACAACAAACGGAGTGGACATGGGTGTGTGATGGATAGTATTGCTTGAGATAATCACATGGTGAGGTAAGGTTTCTGTACCGATACAGCAAGATCCCACTACTACAAAACTATTTCAGAATCTGAGAAATTGAGCTGTAGATCCTGAGAAATCATATTTGAAATCACAGCATACAGGGAAAAACTTGTCACTCCAGAAGCAGAAATTATAATACGTCCCATTTCTGACCTCTTACTGGGAACTTGTGCTGCTGGCACACTTCTGCAACATTTCAGAGAATCAGCAGAGAAAGAAGGCAGGGAGAAGGGAGGGGGGAGTGTGTAAGCAGACCAGGGTCTATGATGAAGCTGTGCAGACACTACAAGGAGGCTGTGAGTAAATCTATGTACACACAGTAACAAAGTAAAGCCCTCATATGTCAGATCTGATCTTGCAGATCCTGTCTGTCATTTTCAAAAATCTTAGATGTGTGTACCCAGCTTAAGGGAGGGTGAGGGCAATTAGGAACACTCACTAAACATTAATGTAGTTTCAGATCATGTAAAGTTGTTTGTATAGTGAGTAAAGAGACCCTTTAAGGTGGCCATAGACACAACAATCACAGTCATATGATCCAAGGACAATCATATATTGGCCGCCTGGGAAAATAAATTTTAACTTGCAATATACAGTGTATAGGCAATCAGTGACTATCATATGATGCTGTGATTGCTGCTGTGTGGTCACCATTAGAATGACAATGATTGTCATAATCAGGAACTTGCAGAGATCATGTTAGAGCTTTGCCAACTGCAACTCTACAGGGGACACAACTCTACAGGGGACATCCCTTTAAATTCAGGTACATGACAGACAGGTTGAAAGTTTCCGAGTCGGAATCATTTCTTTTTCTTTCATTTTTCTAATGAGTCATAACTTTTGTTTGATGTTAAAACAAGGAATCACTTAAACCAAATTTAACTTATCTGAAGAAACGATCAATTTAACTTAAATTGATCTGGCCACACTATGTGCGATGCCGTGTGTTGCAATCGGATCGGCCGTGTGTTGGTAATCGGAACACATTCAATTGCAATTTTTTGCCCTATTGCATGTGCTCTGATTTCAAAACATTGCACCGCAATCTAACAACAATGTGCACTATCACTCCAGAAACATGCACGCAATCACGCGTTAACATGCATTGTGGTGCGCTAGGATGCATGCTTGTGGCCTTGGCCTTAGGGTTAGGCCACATTAGTCCATTTTAAAGCACATCCAGTCATAATTATCTGAATGCTAGTTAAAAGTGCAAAATAGTGTTGGCCAATCGCGCTGCGATTGCGCAGCGATATTCGTTTCAGAACATTTATCTTGCATGTGCTCCGATTGCGAACATTGCGGAATCACAACACAATGTGCACTATCCCACCGGAAACGCACACGCGGATTTGTTTCAGGTACAATAGTGGGCATTGTAGTGTGGCCTTACCCGTATCATTCTCTACTTGTAATCACCCCGTATACCTGGAGGTTTCAGTCCATTCAGGTTTGCCAGACATCACTATTTGGACGAGATTGTCCCGACTAAAGAGAAAAAAAAATCCAGGTCCCGTAGTCAGGGCTAAAATCCCTGGCAGCCCTGCCCACGAAATGTCCACTAACACCGGGAATGTCCCTGTCCCGTCTCACCCAACCCCACCCTTGGAAGGACCCTTGTGGCACTGACAAGTGCCTTTTGGGGCTTAAGGGGTCCCTCAGCTCAAACCGGGATGTGGCTTGGAAAAAGTCGGAAAGAGGAATTCTGGAAATCTGAGAGATCTGTGTGGAACCTGCCATCTCTACTCAACAACAGGCAGAGTTACCGTGGGGACTCTCATCATAAGCACAATTCAGAAGAAAAGTAGAAAGGTTACTGTGTCATCTATAGATATGGCACGAATTACAAGAGACTATCGAGTAACCAGAGGCTGACATGCTTATACTTACTTTAAATATTTATTGATAATAGTTACACAAAGCTGCTTTTTGTAGGGAAGAAGAATTTCAGAATCCATTCAGGTCATTTACACCTAAGGTTTCCTTTCTTTTAAATTAAAGGTAATTTGTTACATATCTCAAACCCCATTATTGAGAATGCAGTGTGCAAGACAATAGTATAGAAATAACATGCAGATCTAAAGAAACAGTTTGAATGAAATGAACATTTTCCTCTTGAGGCAGCAGTGCCCCCTATTTGCAACATCAGCGGTTGCCCAAAAGTGAACACTCCTCATACAAATGTATACGGTACTCCATACATATTACTCTAATACTGTATGTGAACCAGAATATGCACTAAATTACAGCAACCGGCAGATACAAGGGTATAGGAGATCTAGCTCTTGCTCAAAAGGGCAGTGTGTGTGCATGGAAACTAAGAACTTGGAGAAGAGTAGGGGAGAAGACAGAGAGAAGACTTGCACAGCAAGTTCCAAACAGGATCACTGGATTTAGAAACTGTAGATAAAGGTAAGATTAAAACTAGCAACATCATCTACAAGTATATAATGGATAATATACCCCTGCTATAAATGATATGGATATAGAAGTCAGCACAGAGTTTCTTGACCATACAAAAGCATAAAACTGCAGACTGAGAGCTTTTATAAGGTCACCGGACTTCTAATATCCTTTTGTTTTACAGTAGGGGGTACATTACCTATTCTGCAATATCTTTTAACACATACGTAGACGGGTCAAACTACACAACAGTGGACACTACCTAATGTACACACTCACAGCACAGACTTCTTCCACTGTACAAACGCACATTGCAGAAAGTGTAACTACTGTACACACAAGTGGACACTGTACCTAATGAACACACTCACAGCACAGATTCTGCCTACTGTCCACACACAACAGACTGTACCTAATGTACAACACATGCAGACTGTACCTTCTTTCTACCCAAATGATTACTCCTATCAGCACAGACTGTGCCTACTGTACACACACAAGAGACTGTACCTAGTGTACACACCACAACACACACACACCACAGTGCAGACAATACCTACTGAACATAAAGAGTGCAGACTATACTTAACGTACACACACGCAGTCCAGAGAGTCCTACTGAGCATACACAGCGTGCAGACTATACCTATTGTACACACACGCAGTGCAGACTGTACCTACTGAACTTACACACAGTGCAGACTATACCTAGTATACACACACAGTGCAGACTGTATCTACTGAACATACACAGAGTGCGACTATAACCTAATATACACACAGTGCAAACTGAACCTCACGAACTTACACAGAGTGCAGACTATACCTAGTATACCACACACAGTGCAGACTGTATCTACTGAACATACACCAGTGCAGACTATACCTAATATACACACAGTGCAAACTGAACCTACTGAACTTACACAGAGTGCAGACTATACCTAATATACACACACAGTGCAGACTGTACCTACTGAACTACACAGAGTGCGACTATACCTATATACGCACACAGTGCAGACTGTACCTACTGAACTTACACAGAGTGCAGACTATACCTAATATACACACACAGTGCAACTGTACCTACTGAACTTACACAGAGTGCAGACTATACCTAATATACACACACAGTGCCGACTGTACCTACTGAACTTACACAGAGTGCAGACTATACCTAATATACACACAGTGCAGACTGTACCTACTGAACTTACACGAGTGCAGACTATACTAAATACACACTCAGTGTAGACTGTACCTACTGAACTTACACAGAGTGCAGACTATACCTAATATACACACACAGTGCAGACTGAACCTACTGAACTTACACAGAGTGCAGACATACCTAATATACACACAGTGAAAAATGTACCTGCTGAACTTACACAGAGTGTGACTATACCTAATATACACACACAGTGCAGACTGTACCTACTGAACTTACAGAGTGCAGACTATACCTAGTATACACACACAGTGCAGACTGTACCTACTGAACTTACACGAGTGCAGACTAATAAATATACACACAGTGCAAACTGAACCTACTGAACTTACACAGAGTGCAGACTATACCTAATATACACAACAGTGAGACTGACCTACTGACTTACAGAGTGCAGGACTATCCTAATATACACACACAGTGCGACTGTACCTACTGAACTTACACAGAGTGCAGACTATACTAATATACACACAGTGCAAACTGTACCTACTGAACTTACACAGAGTGCAGATCTATACCTAATATACACACACAGGCAGACTGACAGACTACTGAACTTACACAGAGTGCAGACTAACCTAATATACACACAGTGCAAACTGTACCTACTGAACTTATACAAGTGCAGACTAAACCTAATATACACACAGTGCAAACTGTACCTACTGAACTTACACAGAGTGCAGACTATACCTAATATACACACACAGTGCAGACTGACAGTACCTACTGAACTTACACAGAGTGCAGACTATACCTAATATACACACAGTGCAAACTGTACCTACTGAACTTAAAAGTGCAGACTCATAACACTAATATACACACAGTGCAAACTGTACACTGAACTTACAGAGTGCAGACTATACCTAATATACACACAGTGCAAACTGTACCTACTGAACTTACAGAGTGCAGACTATACCTAATATACACACACAGTGCAGAACTGTACCTACTGAACTTACAGGTGCAGACTATACTAATATACACACACAGTGCCGACTGTACCCTGAACTTACACAGAGTGCAGACTATACCTAATATACACACAGTGCAGACTGTACCTACTGAACTTACACAGAGTGCAGACTATACCAATATACACACACAGTGCAAACTGTACCTACTGAACTTACACAGAGTGCAGACTATACCTAATATACACACAGTGCAGACTGTACCTACTGAACTTACACAGAGTGCAGACTATATCTAATATCCACACACAGTGCCGACTGTACCTACTGAACTTACACAGAGTGCAGACTATATCTAATATCCACACACAGTGCCGACTGTACCTACTGAACTTACACAGAGTGCAGACTATATCAATATCCACAGTGCCGACTGTACCTACTGAACTTACAAGAGTGAGACTATATCTAATATCCACACACAGTGCCGACTGTACCTACTGAACTTACACGAGTGCAGACTATACCTAATATACACACAGTGCAGAATGACAGTACCTACAAAATGTGTTCCCTTCTTTCTACCCAGTTGAGACTCCTATCAGCCAAAGAAAATATTAGGAATAATTCTTAGAAACCCTGTACCACAGAAAAATCTCAATGAAACCTTTTTCATTACACTAACACAGAAATAATTTAGCTGTGCGACGCTCAGAGGTTAGCAGTGTTGAGAAAACTTAATGAGCATAAGATGCAGATACATTTTATGCAGAAACACATAAAAGATAATAACTAAAAGATCTATATAGGATACATTCAGATCATAAACACAGAAGTAAAATTATCCCAAAATAAAAACCTGTCTCTGGAGGATGGTTTTACTTATTTCATACTGGTGTATCTTTGGTTGAGGTTAATTACAAGGCAGGATACATGACTGTTTAATCAGCTTGTGGGTGTAAGACAGAGAAAGTGTGATTTAGCCTGGGATTCTCCTAGTTCACTAGGAGGACTGTCTCCTTGCCATCTCCTCTTGGATGTTGTGACGCTGTCAAGCTGCCTCATATTTAATCTTTTTAAAAATGAACTAATATTTTTCTCACCTAAACCTGGTCCTGTCCCATCTTTCTCTATTTCTGTTGACAATACCCTTTTCCCTATCTAATCAGCATTCTTCCTAGGGGTAATTATTGACTCCTCTCTCTCCTTTTCTAACCACATTAACTAGTTGCACAAAACCTGTTGCTTTTCTCTTCACAATATAACGAAAATCCGCATGTTCCTTTCTCTCCGACTACCGCATGCTCATGCACGCTCTCATTCTATAGTGCCTGGACTATTGTAACCTACTACTTACTGGTTTCCTGCTTCCCACCCCTCTCCTCTTCAGTCCATTTTAAATCTAACATGTATTGTTTGGCTCTCCATAAATGTGGCCACACTTATGCACTTTTTAGGGCGATCCAATCATGATTTTAAAAGCGCTCAGTAGTGTGGCCCAGTAGTGGTGCCCAGACTAGTGCGCTGCCATGAACTGCACATGCAATCTGTTCAGAAAATCCAAAATTTTCGCAACATTGCATGATCGCAACATATGCACCGGAAACACACGTGCAAGAGCGCATTGTGGTGTGGCCTCACCCTTAGCAAGTTTAAATCTAGCCTTACATCCTACCTATCTGGTAACCAGCACAGTATATGGTTATCTATATATCTATATTATGATAAATCTACCCTTACATCCTACACTATCTGGTAACCAGCACAGTCTATGTATCTATATATCTATATATGATAAATCTACCTTACATCCTACCTATCTGGTAACCAGCACAGTATATGGATCTTATATCTATATATGATAAATCTACCCTTACATCCTACCTATCTGGTAACCAGCACAGTATATGGTATCTATATATCTATATATGATAAATCTACCTTACATCCCCCCTACGTATCCGGTAACCAGCCACACCGTCGGATACAGTCCGCACCCTCGCACTCCCAGATTTTATGACAGTATCTAATAGTGATACCAATCTACCCTTACATCCTCCATCGGTAACCAGCACAGTATATGGTATCTATATATCTATATATGATAAATTACCCTTACATCCTACCTATCTGGTAACCAGCACAGTCTATGATATCTATATATCTATATATGATAAATCTACCCTTACATCCTACCTATCTGGTAACCAGAACAGTAATGGCATCTATATATCTAAATGATAAATCTATCCTACATCCTACCTATCTGGGAACCAGCACAGTATATGGTATCTATATTCTATATATGATAAATCTACCCTTACATCTCCTACTCCGGTAACCAGCACAGTATATGATAGTATATATATATATATGATAAATCTACCCTTACATCCTACCTATCTGGTAACCAGCACAGTATATGGTATCTATATATCTATATATGAAAATCTCCCCTTACATCTACCATCTGGTAACCAGCACAGTATGGTATCTATATATCTATTATGAGAAATCTACCCATTACATCCTACCTATCTGGTAACCAGCACAGTATATGGTATCTATATATATCTATATATGATAAATCTACCCTACATCCTACCTATCTGGTAACCAGCACAGTATATGAATATAATATCTATATATGATAAATCTACCCTTACATCCTACCTATTGGTAACCAGCAAAGTATATGATATCTATATATGATTAAATCTACCCTTACATCCTACCTATCCTGGTAACCAGCACAGTTATGATATCTATATATCTATATATGATAAATCTACCCTACATCCTACCTATCCGGTAACCAGGACAGTATATGGTTTCTAATATATATATATGATAAATCTACCCTTACATCCTACCTATCTGGTAACCAGCACAGTATATGATATCTATATATCTATATATGATAAAATCTACCCTTACATCCTACCTATATGGTAACCAGCACCAGTATATGGTCAGGGGTGTCCCTAGGGTTTTTTTGGCGTAGCGCGCCGCGCCGCGCAAAGCGGCGGTGGCTTAATGGGTGGGCGTGGCTTTGTGTGTGGGTGTGGCTTAGTGTGTGGGCGTGGCAAATTCATAATTTTTTCCCCAAAATGGTTATTTATACGCTTCTCTATTTTAGAAAACACTAAAAACATGTTGGTGCAAAATGGTACATACATTAGAAAGCCTACTTTCTAATGTAAAAAGATGTTGGCCAAAAGATTTGTAAGCCCTGCTGCTACCACGTCAAGGTAGACTCTTTCAGCAGGGCCCTAAACTATTATCTAGATTATATATTTTTATATAGATTATATATAATTATATAGATTATCTATCTATCTCTGCTATCTATCTATCTCTTCTATCTGTCTGTCTATCTAATATACTCTGATATTTATCTATCTATCTATCTATCTCTGATATTTATCTATCTATCTATCTATCTATCTCTGATATTTATCTTTCTATCTATCTATAATCTATCTATGATATTTATCTATTACCGTTATACTCGAATAAAGTCGACCCCGATAGTATAAGTCGAGGTACCTATTTTTACCTGAAAAATTAGTAAAAATTGATTGACTCGAGTATAAGTCGAGGGTAGAAATTATCACCACTACTGCAAACCGTATCTCTCCTGACAGCTGGGGATTCTGGGAGTATAGTAGAGTGAGTCACATATTGCTGAGACATTGAGTTACATGCTGCTGCTGGCCATTGTGTCCAGTTGTAACACTTTTCAGCCCCACCATGCTAGTGAGTGTCTGACTGTTTTAGCTGGGAACCCCAAATTCCTTGCCACTCTGATTGTTGGAAACTACAACTCCAGCATGCTTTGATTGCTGGGAGTTGTAGTTCCTATATATCTGGAGAGGCAAGGTTCAAGCACATTCAAGTTATTCTTGCCAAGCAGAAAAAAAAGATCATTCCAACCTCTTGTAGGAGTTCTGAGCTTCCTGTGGGCTCCTCCATTTTCCAGTAATAAGAAGTTCTGCTGTTCTTCTGCTATACGCGAGAGACTGCTATACGCGAAAGTGCTGCCTGTTTTGATCTGCGCGCGCGCACCCGCGCCTACGTTCCCGTGGCTGCTCCTGGCTCAGTACTTGCTCCGGCTCACCATACCTTGCTCCGGTCTTGCTCCGATCCTCTTCTGCATCCACATCAGCTCCTGCAGATACCGGTAAGGCAAACCGGTATAATATGTGCCGCAATGTTGTTTCCCAATGTTTTAGCTCCTCCGGTCCTTAAAAACAGTTGACTCGTGTATAAGTCGAGGTTGGTTTTTGAGGCCCATTATAAAAACCAAAAACCTCGGCTTATACTCGAGTATATACGGTTGATCTATCTATCTATCTCTGATATTATCTATATATCTATCTATATTATCTCTGATATTTATCTATCTCTGCTATCTATCTATATTATCTATCTATCTATATCGATATTATCTATATTATCTATCTATCTCTCTATCTGTCTATCTCTCTCCGCATCTATTATCTCTATTATCTTCATCTATACTCTGCTATCTAATCTACATCTACATCTATCTCTGCATCCATCTTCTCTGCATCCATCTATCTTGCTATCCATCTATCTCTGCTATCATCTATCTCTGCTATCTATCTATATACTATCTATCTCTGATATCTATCTATCTATATTATCTATCTATCTCTTCTATTGCCTATCTCTCTTCGCTATCTATCTATCTATCTCTATTATCTATCTCATCTATCTCTTGCTATACTAATCTATCTATCTCTGCTATCCATCTATCTCTGCCTATCCATCTTCTTATCCATCTATCTATGCTATCCATCTATCTCTGCTATCTATTTATCTATCTATCTATCTTTCCATCTATCTCTGCTATCCATCTATCTCTGGCATCTATCTCTGCTATCCATCTATCTCTGATCTATCTATCTATCTATTCTATCTATGCTATCTATCTATCATCTCTGCTATCTATCTATATCTGCTATCTATCTATCTCTGTATCTATCTATCTCTGCATCATTATCTATTATATCTATCTATCTATGATATATATCTATCTATATTATCTATCTATCTATTCTATCTGTCTATCTCTCTCCGCTATCTATCTATCATTATCTATCTATCTATCTTGCCTATCTAATCCATCTATCTCTGTATCATCTATCTCTGCTATCCATCTATCTCTGCTATGATCTATCTTGCTATCTATATATCTATCTATCTATATTATCTATCTCTGCTACTATCTCTGTATCTATCTACGCTATTATCTATTATCTCTGCTATCTAATCTATCTCTGCTATCTACTATCTTTGCTATCCATTATGTATCTATATATCTCTGCTATCTATCTATCTCTGCTTCTATATCTCTATCTGTCTATCTATCTATCTATCTGATATTTATCTATCTCTATTATCTATCTATCTCTGCTATCTATCTATATATCTATCTATCACTGATATTTATCTATCTCTGTTATCTATCTATCTATCTATCTAGCTATCTATCTATCTAATCTATCTATACTCTGATCCATCTACTATCTATCTCTGCTATCTATTACCATCTATCTCTGCTATCCATCATATAATCTATCTATCTCTGCATCCATCTATCTCTGCTATCCATCTATCTATCTATCTATCTCTGCTATCATCTCTGATATTTATCTATCTCTGTATCTATCTAAACTATCTATCTATCTCTGGTATCTACTACTATCTATCTCTATACTATCTGCTCTTATCTATCGCTATTCTATATCTCTGCTATCTATCTATCTATTATCTATCTATCTATCTATTATCTTCTATCTATCTATCTATCGCTATCTAGCATTATAATCATCTTGCTATCTATCTCTGTATCTATCTCTTCTATCTGTCTACTCTGATATTTATCTATCTATTTATCTATCTATTATCTCTTCTATCTGTCTATCTAGATTTGGAACCCAATTCCTTGCCACTCTAGATTGTTGGAAACTACAACTCCCAGCATGCTTTGATTGCTGGGAGTTGTAGTTCCATAATCTGGAGAGGCCAGGTTCAAGCACATTCAAGTTATCTGCCAAGCAAGAAAAAAAAGATCATTCCAACCTCTTGTAGGAGGTTCTGAGCTCCTGTGGGCTCCTCCATTTTCCAGTAATAAGAAGGTCTGCTGTTCTTCTGCTATACGCGAGAGACTGAGAGCTATACGCGAAAGTGCTGCCTGTTCTGATCTGGCGCGCGAACCCGCGCCTACGTTCCCGTGGCTGCTCTGGCTCAGTACTGCTCCGGCTCACACTACCTTGCTCCGGTCTGCTCGATCCTTTCTGCATCCACATCAGCTCCTGCATGATACCGGTTAGGCAAACCGGTATATATAGTGCCGCAATGTGTTTCCCAATGTTTAGCTTCCTCGGTCCTAAAAACAGTTGACTCGTGTATAAGTCGAGGTTGGTTTTTGGCCCATTATAAAAACCAAAACCTCGGCTTATACTCGAGTATACGTATCTATCTACTATCTATCTATCATCTATCTATCATCTATCTATAGTATGATCTATCATCTATCTATCTATCATCTGCTATTTATCTATCTTGTATCTATTATATATCTATATATCTATTAGATATCTATCTATTATCTATCTATCTCTTCTATCTGTCATATCCTTACGCTATACTATCTACTCTATTATCTATCTATCTATCTCTGACTATCTAATATCTCTATCTCTGCTATCCATCTATATCTGCTATCATCTTATCTCCTATCATCTATCTATCATCTATCTCTGCTATTTATCTTCTCTGCTATCTATCTTATTATCTATATATCTCTGATATCTATCTATCTATATTATCTATCTATCTTTCTATCTGCCTATCTCTCTCCGCTATCTATATACTATCTCTATTATCCTATCTATCTATCTCTGCATCTAATATATCTATCTACTGCTATCCATCTACTAGCTATCCCTATCTCTGCTATCATCTTCTCTGCTATCCATCTATCTCTCTATCTATCTATCTATCTATCTCTTGCTATCCATCTACTCTATCTATCTCTGCTATCCATCTATCTCTGCTATCTATCTATCTATCTATCATGCTATCTATCCATTATCTCTGCTATCTATCTCTTGCTATCTATCTATCTCTGCTATCTATCTATCTCTGCTATCTATCCTATATATCTACTATACTATCTATCTACTGATATCTATCTATCTATATTATCTTCTATCTCTTCTATCTGTCATCTCTCTCCGCTATCTATCTATCTCTATTATCTATCTATATACTATGCTATCTAATCCAACTATCTAATCCATCTATCTCTTGCTATCCATCTATCTCTGCTATCTATCTATCTCTGCTATTCTATCTATCTATCTATCTTATCTATTATCTATCTCTGCTATCTATCTCTGTATCTATCTATCGCTATTATTATCATATCTCTGCTATCTAACTATCTCTGCTATCTAATCTATCTCTGCTATACCATCTATGTATCTATATATCTCTGCTATCTATCTATCTCTGCTATCTATCTCTTCTATCTGTCTATCTATTATCTATCTGTATTTATATTTATCTCTATTATCTATCTATCTCTGCTATCTATCTATATCTAATCTATAACTGATATTATCTATCTATCTGCTTCTATCTATCTTATCATCTATCTATCTAATCTATCATACTCTGCTATCCATCTATCTATCTATATCTTGCTATCTATCTATCCATTATCTCTTGCTATCATCTATCTAATCATCTATCTCTGCTATCCATCCTATCTCGCTGCTATCCATCTATCTATCTATCTATCTCTGCTATCTACATCTGATATTATCTATCTCTCTATCTATCTAACTATCTATCTATCTTGTTATCTATCTATCTATCTATCTATCTATCTATCTATCTTATCTATCTATCTACTATCTATCGCTATTATCTATCATCATTGCTATCTATTATCTATCTATCTATCTATCTATCTATCTATCTATCTATCTAGCTATCTATCTATCTATCTATCTTCTATCTAGTCTATGCTATCTAGCTATCTAACATCTCTGACTATCTATCTGCTATCTATCTCTTCTATCTGTCATCTCTAATTTATTATCTAATATCTATCTACTATCTCTTATTATTTTCTCTCTTCCTATCTGTCTATCTATCTCTTCTATCTGTCTATATCTATCTCTTCTAGCTGTCTACTATCTCTATTCTATTATCTATCTCTATTATCTATCTATCTCTGCTATCTGTCTGTCTCTGATATTTATCTATCTCTGCTATCTATCTATCTATCTATCTATCTATCTATCTATCTCTGCTACCTATCTATATATCTATCTATCTCTGATATCTATCTATCTCTGCTATCTACATCTTCTATCTCTGATATTTATCTATCTCTGCTATCTATCTATCTAATACTATCTATCTATCTATCTCTGCTATCTATCTAGATATCGCTATTTTCTATCTATCTCTATTATCTATCTATCTCTGCTATCTATCTCTGCTATCCATCTATCTCTGCTATCCATCCATCTATGTATTCTATCTATCTATCTCTTCTATCTATCTATCTATCTATCTCTATTATCTATCTGTCTATCTCTCTGTAGCTATCTATCTCTATAAGCTATCTCTCTATTAGCTATCTATCTATACATTATACTATCTCTGCTATCTATCTATCTATCTAATCTATATATCTATATATGATAAATCTACCCTTACATCCTACCTATCCGGTAACCAGCACAGTATATGGTATCTATATATCTATATATGATAAATCTACCCTTACATCCTACCTATCTGGTAACCAGCACAGTATATGATATCTATATATCTATATATGATAAATCTACCCTTACATCCTACCTATCTGGTAACCAGAACAGTATATGGCATCTATATATCTATATATGATAAATCTATCCTTACATCCTACCTATCTGGTAACCAGCACAGTATACCGATATTATATAATGATAAATCTACCTTACATCCTACCTATCTGGTAAACCAGCCACAGACTATGGTATCATATATCTATATTGTGAATAACATCTACCTACATCCACTATCTGGTAACAGCACAGTATATGGTATCTATATATCTATATATGAAAAATCTAACCTTACATCCTACCTTGGTAACGCACAGTATATGGTTCTATATATATCTATATATGATAAATCTACCCCACATCCTACTATCTGGTAACCAGCACAGTATATGGTATCTATATATTATATGATAAATCTACCTACATCCTACCTATCTGGTAACCAGCACAGTATATGTATTATAATCTATAGATGATAATCATACCTTACTCCTACTATCTGGTAACCAGGACAGTATATGTATCTTATGATTATATATGATAAGCTCACCCTTACACCCTAACGATCTGGAACAGCCACAGGATAGGATATCCTATAACCAGCAAAGTATATGATATCTATATATCTATATATGATAAATCTACCCTTACATCCTACCTATCTGGTAACCAGCAAAGTATATGATATCTATATATCTATATATGATAAATCACACTTACATCGTACCTATCTGGTACCAGCCACAGTATATGGTATTATAGTATCTATAATGATACATCGAATAACCTTACTCCTACTCTATCGGTAACCAGCACAGTCATACGATATCTATGATATAGTATTGATGAATCACCCTTACACTCCTAACGCTATCTGGAAACCAGCCCAGAAGATATGCGCTATTATATCATATATGATAGAAATCTACCCTTACATCGCATCTTGCGTAACCAGCACAGTATACGTATTTACTACTATACTCATGATAAATCTACCTTACTCTACCTATTGGTAACCAGCACAGTGTATGGTATCTATATATCTATATATGATAAATCTACCCTTACATCCTACCTATCTGGAAACCAGCACAGTATATGATATCTATATATCTATATATGATAAATCTACCCTTTTCCCCAACCCACATGCCTTGGTTAGAAATAAAGGGATGGGGGTCGCAGAATGTCTTTTTATTTGTAGTGGGGTAAAATATGTAGTATTCACGGTTTAATACAAATCTATGTTTCGTTACAACTTCAACTAAATCTTCCTTGTGGAGGGGGGAACACAAAACAAAAACAGAAAATAGAAGTAGATGTTTGTAAAAAAAATAATGTTGAGGACAATTCCAAAAAATAAAGGCTGATGATGGTTGGATAAATAAAAAAACATTTTGTAAAGAACAAAAAAAAATAAGAATATAATGAAATAAAATTAAAAAAAAAAATACTTGGAAAATTCTCACAGATCAATCTATCGAGAGCTTTAATGGAATCTACGTAAGGATTGGGGCAATGAAATTGAATTGAATCATGAAAAAATATTTATAAAAAATTCTCATGGAAAATAAAAATCTTCCAAGTATTTCTCAACACCTAATACAACTTCCCGAATAGGCGTTTTGCTTTCTTCTTTCAAATGGCAAATCTGAGGGTCTCCTA
The DNA here is from genome assembly GCA_019447015.1 of Hymenochirus boettgeri. Lineage (NCBI taxonomy): Eukaryota > Metazoa > Chordata > Amphibia > Anura > Pipidae > Hymenochirus > Hymenochirus boettgeri. The sequence goes on from CM033474.1 coordinate 41,865,966, forward strand.
TCAAGAATCAGTAAATTATTCATAAGAAGCTAGAAGTATAAATCAGTCCATTGATACTCAAGACCATCTGATTCCTTTTAACTTTTGTACAATTTATACATTATTAACACAAAAAATTTAGACATTAACAGTTTCGCTTTAGAGTTCAAATTCCCTTTTTTTAAAAATATATATTTTTATTTTTAGAAGAGTGTTGGACTTTGAAGTATGTTAAAGTAATCATGGCAAAATCCCCATGTGATTCCTGGGCTATGACTTTGATATCTTTAGAATATATAGTAGCACCATTACTAAAAAACAGAGGGAGACATTGAGTTTAAGGCAGCCGAAGTGAGCGACAGTATTAAATGGTTTGCAAAGCCCGGGGTTTGAGACAAGCCAGGCCTTTCTGACCTGAGATTGAAACTATTGCTATGCAAAAGGAAATTGCAATAAATCATTTTCTTTAATGACATCAATGTGCACCTTTTCTTTTTATTGCTTGGACGTTGACAGAGTCAATATTTTTACTGTGTTATCATATTCGGTATGTTTTCAAATCACTGCAAAACGTACTTAACTCGGTAATTTAATGAGCGAGCTACTTTCAGGAGTGTTTGAATAAAAACGTAGACACCCAGACAACCAACGGACACTTCATATTCCCTTTTTGTAGCTCGTTTTTAAATCTTTTGCATTAATTCAGTTGACAATTTTTGATTTTAATTGAACGTTTTTTTATCTAGAGAAAAGTTAAGAAAAAATATACAATATAATTAAAAAAACAACATCATATTTGCATTATGTTATCGTTTTCCTTTCTTCCAGTAATTAATTATCTTTAAGACAATAAATAAACGGTCAATGCGTTCACAAAGACAGATTCCAGAACTTCCTCGAGGACAAGATTGGCTTAAATGCACAGATTTCAACCTTAAACTCCACTCGAGGTTCTGTAGAGTATCATCATCTTTCACAACCACGTACAGTGGTTAGAATAAAATGTGAAAGCCCAGGCATACAGCTTAAATATACTTGTCCTCACACAACCAAATTTTACATCCTCCGAAAAAACAGAGATGTGATAGCCGGTGAATTTGGGGAGTCAGATTTTGCAATAAAATTAAGTTGTTTTATTCCCTTATTAATATAGTGGATAATGCACCCCCAACTGTAAATTATAAGGATATTAGAAGTCACCGAGGAGTTCCGTGACCATATAAAAGCACGAGGCGGCAGGCCGAGTACCTTTTATACAGGGCACGGAACTCCAAGGTGACTTCTGGTTTCCTTCTCCTGGAACTGTAAGATTATAAGGCTATAATCTTACAGTTCCTCCCATAGAAATCCACTACAGGGGTAGGTTATAATAATATAAAATAATGTATAATATAATTTAGTTTGATATTTTATTTTTTTTTTGTTGATTTTTAGTTAGTACAAAGCACCTACAACACCAATAGCCATAAATGAGGCAACTTACTATATGTCCATTCGATTTACATTTTAATTAGCTTGTTCGATTTAACTACTGACTGGTAGAGATGGTTCCCGAACCCAGTTCCGAAGTTGATTTCATGGATCTGCCAGAACTCTTTTTCCGAATTTTTCGGATTGTTTCTGATAATTATCGAACGATCGAGAATTTTCCAATTTAAGAATCAATTCTTAAATTGATTATTTTTTTCTAAAAATTTTAAATTTACAAAATTGAAAATTTATAAAAATCTAAAAAATACAACGAGGAATGCCAAAACAGGAAGTGCCTAAAGTTTCCATTACTGGATTTGTTTTTAAAGATTTTGGCCATTGATAAGTGTTCCCCAGACCATTTCCCAGGTCCCTGAGCCATTTACAGTAAGTTACCATTGCTAATTATACCTTCATTTTAGGCGGAACTTTCAGATTTTTTAAACTTCCATTGACTTTCTAATTTTTGAAAATCCGTGAATCTGCAGAACGAATTTCAGTAAGTTCAGTGAGTTCAGCAATCTCTACTGGTAATCAGACATAATTCAATCAAAGAACATTCGAAAAGATGAAGAGTTAATTGTGTACTTATCTGTGTGTTATCTAGCGAGTGTGCATACATGTTAATTTGACTACACAGAACTCAGTCAAGGGGTTTAAAAAACTCTCATACTTACTTTTTTTATAATTAGCAAAATATTTTTGTAAAATTACAATTCTACCTCTGAGATAATGGACGTTGATCACATTTGGTTGATCTAATCTAAAACTGATTTTGAATCAATTTAGATATTTTGAAAAGATTGACTGGATTGATCATTGGCCAGTGTATGACTGAATTCACACATTACATCATATGTTCACCTGCCTCTATGTTGCAGGGTGTCTATAATTAACAAACCAACAAATATTAAAGGGCATCAAATGCCATTAATTTTTCTTTTCTTCCAGCTTCATCACCTTCAATATGGACAATATAAACTCCTATGTAAAGATAGGAATTTGTGAAAAAGGGACTGGTGCAATATAAACCTTTACATAGTAAAGTAAATAATAATATAATATTTAATCTTTATGCACGTAGAATACTAAGTCAATGCTGGTTTTAAACATCAAGCAGAATTATTGAGAATTCCAAAAGTCCAAATATTGAAAATTTCTGTTGAAAATCAACACCACACCAAAAGGCAAAAAGCACAATAGAAAACTGGAAAACCGAGATTGGGTTCGAGTGGGATTTGTGGATTTTTTGAATTTGAATAAGTTCTGCAGAACAAAACTCACCAGAGCCTTTTGCTTTAAATATTGGAAACTTTCTTATGGGGGATTGTTTTAAAATTATATGGTTATAAAAAAGGAGGTTCTTATTTAAATAAATTGTAAAACTCTTAGGCTGGGAATCATGCAAGCAGATCCCTTGCCAACGATATGGTCGATGGAAAGATCAGTAATCTGTCTGTAGCAATAAGCATCCTATAAAAGGGCTCAACTTTTTTTCAGTGACATTTAGATTGGATCGGTCAAAATCTTAAAGCCCGTTCTGTTTTTCCGATCAACCAATCAACAATGACAAACAGTTTCTCAGAAAAACAAAGATCCTTTTCTTCCGATTGGATTTCTGATTGTTACCCTTGAACGTAAATCCGATTGGAAGTAAGTCTGACTGTGTATAGCTAGCTATAGTTTTCCCGATTCTTTCACGCAAATATTTAACAATTTCCAGAGGTCAGCTAATTTTCACAAACAATTGGTGAAAAAACAAAAATTGGTTGGCTGTCAATTATATTCCTAGGCAATACGATGAAATGATTTGATCAGTGGTTTCAAATCTTAGAATCATGTAACCCAACCTTGTATACTCCAAAAATGGAAAAACTTTTATATAGACATTGTTAAAGAACTACAAAGTACAAGGAAATTTTCTAGCTATTAAAGGAAAAAACGGGGGTGAAGACCTAGTTATTTAGTTCCTCACCCTGAGTAGTCATTATTACATTTCTTTAAATTTTAAATCTCAATCCAGTCTTCCAATTGGATGCTTCTCTGTGTATCTTAGGGACCCAATGAAAATTACGTATGTTACGGAAACATGCAGCATATTTATATCGACTGAAAACCTAGGCACCTGCCTAGAGCTAAGGAAACCCAACAGACAGTATCAGACAGTTTGGTCAACGACCATTATGTTCTGCACATGCTCAGTCCTTAGCTATGGCACAAACTTGTTACAGTTGGTCACACCCATTAATAATCTCTAGCCAATCCTTTTACAGGATAGATAAAGCAAGGAAGCATGTGACTGAGGTCGGGAGGTGTGGTCTGACACTGCCCATACACACAGATACTTAATTCAGTTCTTACATTTTCAGGCTTACATTTACTTTAATACTTTATTGGTGTTATTAGGGGGGTTGTTTTCAGATTCTGGAGTATAAAAAATTGGGTTTAGTTCTCCTTTAATCAAAATGGTGATTTGCATTATTATTCTTTTTCTGTATATTTCGCTGCCCATAACTTGTTCGACACCATCTAGTTTTGTTCCGTTTTGGATTACGATAATCCGATAACCGACCCATAGAATAAAATAAGGGTAGTAAAAGCATGGTAACTTACAGTAACTTACAGTAGCTGGCCCAGGCACATGGGAAATAGCCAGGGGAACATATACAAACATAAAAAAACAAAATCAAAGTCCAGTACACACAAGCAATTTTTGAATTTCCGTTTGTACTTTTGAGGGTAAATAGTGGAGTAACTAGGAATCACTGGGATGGATGATGGAGCCCCTAACCATAATTCATCCACAGTGGTTTTCTGGGAGGAAGCTATATCTGTCATAGGAAAAATAAGAAGATTGGGACCCCCTTGGCTCCAGGGCCCCCCTGCTGTTGCTTCCCCTGCTCCCCTGGTAGCTATGCCCCTGCTTCAAAAGTATCCTTGAATATTTGGTAACCCTCAAAAGTACAACCGGAAACTCAAAAATAGTTTCCGATGAAACTTTCTAAAATAGTTTCGATAACCCTCAAAAATAGCTCCTTATTTTGTGAGAATTATCAAAAAAAGTTCTGATCAGTTTTGGATTTTGGAACTGGGCGTTCCATGTTGTATCCGGGTTCGAATTGGATCCCACCTCTACTTGTAACCTAAACACTTGATAATTAAGCACTATGGAGCTGATGCAATAAAAGTTGCAAACTTTTGCCTGTGCAATAAATTTGCACCAACCAATCAGATGTTAGCTTTTTACCGTGTAACTGCAATTAGATAGCATCTGATTGGTTTCTGCAGATATATAAAATAGCCTGTGCAAACATTTGCACCTCTTATAGCCTCGGCCCCTAAAGATTTAAGCAAAGAAAAGATCAATACAGCGGACATATCCAATGCATGAGTTGTTTTTACCATTACTTTCAATGGATTGCTGCACCAGCTGTGACTACAGGAAGTTACTGTCGAATACATCGGTCCCGACACCTGAGCCGAAAGGCTTACATATAAAAGCCGATACCTTGAAGTCCATTCCTGCTCATAAATATGGTTCAACAAGCACGATCGAGTTTCATTCCAAATCTGGAAATCCAGTATAACACATGACAAATCTTGCTCTATAGATACAACTTTCTCCTCTTCGCATGGGGACCCGTTTATTAAAAAATGAATGGTCCTTTCGCTTACCAAGAGACGTTGGCGCAAAACCTGATATCAGCAACAGAAATCTTTTTTATAGGAAAAACATAGTCAGCTTGAGATTTTCATTTTTTATTATTGCTTAAAATGTTCAGTTCTGCACTTATTAATTTTTTCTGCGGCAATCTTTCCTAAAGGGCCAAATGTGGCTAAAAATCAGCCACATTTTCTTATTACAGGAGAATTATACTCAAGCTTAATGGCTCCTCCCCCTCCTTCATTAACATATGCTAAATGGCAGAATCGTTAGTGACAATAACTGTGGGAAGAGCCAGAAAGTAGTATAATTATCCGTTAAACAACCATTTTTAAATGAATATTACAATATAAACAATGCAGTGTAACTGTAAACTAGTGTATTTATCCTTATAAAGGTTCTCATTCACCCAGGTTTCTTACTTGGCAAAGGAACAGGATTGGTTCATCCTGATTGTGTATTTGTGCTTTATTGCAATACACACTGTAATGTTTAATGCAAAGTTTGGCTCCTCCTACAGTTAGTGTCCCTGGCACTTCATCTATCTCTGACAAAGGTGAGCATATGTTAATAAAGCAGAGGGCAAATAATGGGAGGAGTAAGAGAGCAGTCAAGTAATGCATGACCATAGGGTACCTTTAAGAACATACTGCAGGTGTGCTTCAATTAAAACTAGCATTAGCATTATATAACATATTATGGGCATGGTGCAGAAGACATCAAAGACTCAATGGTATATTTGTTATATTATTTTGGGTCAAACAGGCAGCAGGGAGACATCACTATTTTATGTAGTTATTTGTGGTAGGAAAGGTCATGGAAAATGTTGTTTAAGAAAAAAAACACAAAAGAAACTCCAAGGGCTTCCTTGAATAGTAAAACTGATTGATGATTATTTTAGATGCTATTTTTAAAGTCATATCATTAGAACATAAAAGCCTCGTACTTTCTCTTCTATCTCCCCAGCATTATGTCAGTTGAAAAATCCAATGAGTCTGTTTCACATGAATTCCTCTTGGGTGGGCACCCATATAGATCTGAAGCTTTATCATATCCATTGGCTGGGTAGACATGACCCTAAGACAGTTAGACATAGAGAAGTTCTGTTAATTATTTAAATCTGACAGATGGCCCAAAGCCCAAGGTTTTAAAAAGCTAATTAGGCTATGTTTGACAATGTCTCTTGGCAAAAGTGAGATCTGTTAAACATAGAATACTTTAATGTGTGTGTGTAGGGGGGTTACTGCAAACAGCGCTAGTAAACTTGTTATAAAATATAACAATATAAAAAAATTTTAGTGTCAAATTTCATAGCTAAATGAAGGTTTGTTTAAAGGGGAATTGTTATTATTTTATTTATTTACCTATATTACACTTAGGGTCCATAGCATAGCATGCACCACTTCCTTGGAATGTTCCTAACAGTAATTCCTACTTATTGGCTGGGTCAAACATGCGCAGATCTCTACTGGGCAACTTAAGTCAGAATTTTGGCATTTGTGCTGTGACTCCCCTTTAATTACTTTTAAAATGATTTGAGAAACTTATAAAGTATTAACATAAAACCTCATACTTTATTTGCCCAAAACTAAAAATCTTAAAGGACAACTCCACTGTAATTTTTTTTTTAAATTAAATTGTGGTCAGATGGGACAGATGGAAAATTCAAATGGTAAAGACTCCCATTGCTTAGAGGGAGCCAATAGGTTCGGTCTGTATATCAGCACAACTACAAGCAGTTACAACCACATGTTATTGACATATTCCAATGGCTCTATATGGTAGCCTTATCTTTTGAACAATTTAATGAATCTATCCCTGTATTTTTCACCAAGTTTGGTGATTCAATACAAGCAAAAATATTGTGTAAACTAATTGAAAATTAAACAATTTAAAATTGCAATTTGTTAAAAAAGAATAAAGTCCATGAATAGAATTCTACAATCTCTCTAAGCAGATCTGAGAAGTCAATGTTCCAAGCATTAGACAATGTTATGCTTAACCTTTAGTCTCATCAGTGATTGTTACAATTACTAAATCTTTAGACTTGCCCTGAAATCATCTTTCAGACACACAGACAGAATATAGAACCATTTGGCAAGAAAATCACTGCTCTGTCTCTTACCTCTGACATCACACATTTCTACGAATTTCTGATTTTTCTGTTCCATAGAGAAGGAAGGGGGAGCAAGCTTGAGACCCATAGTGCACCCTGACACCGTTAAGCGATCCGGCAGGACATACTGTATCACTTAAACACACAGATGCTTCAGCCAATAGTTATCTTGCATATATCCATGGGATAACTATTTAATTTTAACACTGGCCACACATGTTATTTCATATATGTGTCTGAAATTAACTTATGAGTTGACACTTCTTATATTAATCGGTTGAATTTTCAGCAAGTACAAACACATAGACACAAACTCCACATACAGACATGTCTGTTCACACATATGTACACCTGTAATCTGAAGAAGTGTCTGTAATTTAAGCCTGAAAATGGAATGTTAACTGTACAGTGCATAGAGCACAGGTCCCAACACAATGTGTTAATCTAATCCAGAAGGGTCTTTCTGAGAGAACATTATAAAAGGAAATTATTGCAGGAGGTGAACAGGAGTTGATGAATAAGAACGTGTACAGTGAAACCCTTTTCCCTCTCCGGTAGGGATGGCCCCAAACTCGAAGCTGAGTTTGAGATGGATTCTATGAGTTCCTATGAACTCGGACTTTTATCATGTTTTCCGAACTGGCAGATATATTTTCAATAATTATAGAAAATTCAAGGATTATCGAATTTTTAGATCAATATCCCTTGACTTTAGCGCTCCATAACCCTAGAATGCGGCAGTCAGTGACCCTCAAATTCGGTAATAACCCTCGAATGTAGATTAAGTTACCCATCGAAATCGGTCATAACCTTCAAATGTGGCGCTTGGTAACCCTTGAATATCTCGATAACCCTTCAATGACATAGATGTTCCCAAATGTTTTTTATGATACTTTCCTCCTAAATTTCATACAGAACTGTGTACCCATTGTCATACAGCTTTATGGGGCAGTTCCATGACTTCTACCTGTTGATGAGCAACCAGGGGATACTAAAACCAATGATGGATGGATGACCTTAGCTTACCAGGTTCCAACGCATAGGAGACACTTTTTCCATTCTCCTGAATTGAAAATCCCCTCCTGTTCTTAGAGGCATTCATCATGGTTCTGGAGAGCAATGGAGCAGTGGAAAGACCCTGCTTTATATTCATTTCAACCTTTAGTCTCGTCAGTGATTGTAACAATTACTTAATTCTTTAGACTTGCCTTGAAACCATCTTTCTGACACACAGACAGAATAAATAACCATTTGCCAAGAAAATCACCACTCTCTGTCTTTTCCCTCTGACATCACATCATTCAACGTATTTTTCTTCCATAACAGACTTAATAGTGAGCAAAGACCTTATTTCTTTAGGCCCAGTTATATTCAAACATAATAAGCTGCTATGTTTCTTTCTGCACTGCTATTGCTTGAGTTCTGCAACAAAAGGACTTTGATAACTCACAAAGGTGTGTCTATCGGGCATTCTATCAACTGATGTTGTCCAGGTCTCCATGTGGCCCAGGTTAGGAATTTTTGCCCAAGACGTTATACTGTAATTGAGTCTGTTTATTTTTCATCCTTTACAAATGCCATTTGTGATTTTTCTTTTTTTTTTTTTTTTTTTTATGTTTCTGTCAACGACATGTACCAGAAGACTTTTCCAAAATATTTGAGATTCCCTTACAGTTTACTCAAGAGAAGAAAAATGAGCTTTGGTTGCAATCTGAATCTCAACGTGATGAAAAACATTTATGTAGAATAAATATTCTTGTGATTTTTAAAAAAAATTTTTTAAAATAATTCGTATGTAATTACATTGACTCTTGATTCAATTAGATGGAATTTAAAATGCAAAAAAACAATGGAACGAGTATAAAAGATCAGAGATAATTTGCTCTTTTCCAAAAATTCTAATTCATTATCAAAACCCCCGAAATCTAATAGTGTGTAAGAAATTGTTATACTGAGTAACTACTATGTTATCACTTATTATCACTAGTATCTCAAAAAAAATTTTTTAATGGCATTTCAATTGAAATTTCTAGGTCACACTATTAAAATTTTAAAAGTTTTAAATTGGGTTTTGTTAGGGCGCTTCCAATTTGTTCAATTGATCTTGTTTCATTAAATTGCATGATATCTCCCATAATGCAACTGATTTTCTGCTCAGTTAACAATAATCGGTTGATTCATTACATCTGTTCTACTACAAGTTGCTTTAAAGTGCATGGCCATACTTAAAGCAAAAAACTGTTGACTTGATGGCGGAAACTCGTAAGTTTCTTTCAATTTTCGGATTTGCTGAGCTCGGGAAAAAAACCAAGGATCCTAAACACCTTCTTACATCGAGGATTTGGACCATATTTTCGAGGATTACCGGACATTCAAGGTTATTTTTGGTAACCCTCGAAAATACCATTGAACGTTCGGTAACCCTCAAAAATAGTTTTCAACCACATTTTTGAGGGTTACAGAACGTTCAAGGTTATTTTCGAAGATTAGGTTATGAAAATAACCTTGAATGTTCGGTAATCTTCAAAAATACGGTCCAAAGTCCCGATTTTTGTTGGTTGGTCACCATGTTTATGCTCTGAGTGTGTAATTTGCAGCTACATGTTGCTCCCATTCACTGCAATGCGAAATGATGACATTTATTGCCAAGACTCCCCCAAGCATTGCTTCTGAGATCACACAGAACAAGGAACGTTGAATGAACACCAGATGGTTGTGCTCTGCCATGGTTCACATGCAGCCAGCTAATTAATGCCAGGGGGTTGACAAGTGGTTATGTCACTACAAAATTCCTTGGCATCATTCCACAGTTATTAATAATACCTACAGGATTCTGTACAATATTACAAGCTGCTGTTTCTTCAAGGTGAATTTGTCTCTTGTGATTGAACATTTCCAGTGTAATCTTGCCTGTGATTACTGTGCTTGAGGACGTGTTGTAATGTACAATTCATTATTACCACGCTGTACATTGTTATACTGTATACAGGGACTGTAATAATATGAAGGGTATAAACAATGAATATTCACTCTGGGTGACAGAGGGTTTGGTACAATTATATTAACAAAGCCCCAAGACCTGACACTTCGCGTCTCAGCCAATCACAAATGCAGCTGCTTGTCTGGCCCCTTCAGCAGCTTCCATGCACGGAAAGGGCACAGAATCCAGGCAGAAGACAGCCGAGGGAACGAAGGCTGGTAAGTAGATTTATGAGCACAATTCAGTATTTTGGGGAGCAATAAGGCTAGATACAAACATTTGTTTGGGGGTGGACATACACTTTAAGGAAGATACTGGAAACTTTGTTACGGGATCATATTCAATTACTCATCCTGGGTACTTTAATGGGGGGAGGGCAGGGGTATTGTTATAGTTATCTTTTAACCCACCATGTCTCATTGTCCTATATACAATTCAGTATATAAGATGATGGGACAACATGGGTTAATTAGTATTTACTCATCAATGGAAACATAGCAGAATAATAATCTTTATAAAACTACAACATAAACAAGGAATCAAGGAGATCCTGATATCTTGTTCCACTGGAGTAATAGAATTTATCTCATAATAACCAAGCACAAAGTGATAGCTATTAGCACAAAGCCTTATCTGTACCTTTTAACCACAAGTTATTTTTTTTTTCCTCCAAAAGACAGGATATTATTAAATGTGCAAGACCTTGTGCCGTGTTTTAGATATGTTAATTAAAATGTGAAACCTGATATTTTAATAAAAACATGTCAGGATCATTACTCTTTCAACTTCTACGAAGGAGATCCTTTGTTTCCTCCCTGAAGTCTAGAAAAGTGAACCGTGATAAGAAAGATCTTTCTTGGCTGAATTATTACTTATAAGAAATGTGAAAGTCTTCAGAAGATCAAGGACTTTCAGGCAGAATGTAAAAAACCTGGATCACTGATTAAAAAACCCCAGAAAATGCAACTTCTGTAAACAGTCTTCGTAGGCCCTTTGCTGGAGTATTCAAATGGGTTGGCAAAGTTTTTATTGGATGGAATTCATTACAATGTTACATATAAAATATAATAATAAATAATAAGTAAAAATAAATTCTTAAAGGAAATCTTTAGGACGTATCACATTTTTATCTGGCTTATATCCCAAAAATTGCTGATTGTACTGCACATGTGCAGGATTTCTTCACAAAACGACATTGTTATAAAAAACCTGAAAGCGTGTCCTTAAAGTAAAAAGTACAAATGCCTTCTCATTAACCATCTGCTTAGTCCCGAGGGATACAAAGGATGAAGCAGATACAGGGGGAGGGGACAGACACCAGGGGCTTTGTATATTGTGGGGAAATAGTGTATACTTACTGTAGATAATAAGATAGAAAGTCAAGTGTTGCATCCTGTAAATTGCAATTTCACACTTAAAACAAAAAAATGGAACATTTTCTGTTCCCTGCCCCCTACCCCAACTGATATATTTTGCACTTTATTACCTGCATTACTAATCAGATATTTAAAGGGTATGTCCACCCCCAAAACTAATTTCTCCCCCACTGTTGGCCTTACTGTGCACTGTTTAAAAACAGTGCACAGTAACAGTTGATCTAATTGAATACAACAGATAGTGGGAGGGAAAATGTTTCCGCCTCTAGGCTGTCCTCTGAGAGGTTTCTGGCTTGCCCACTGCAGCCCTTCCCCCCCCTCGCTCCCTCCCTCCCTCCTGATCTCTGTTTGCTGCCTGGTGCCCTAGTGTAAAAACATTTTTCTTTATTGTAGGGGACCCCATCCCACCCCCAACCGCTATATTTGTTTGTAAAAAAAATAATCCTAACTGTACTTACAGAGCCTCGTTCCCCCGGCATTCTGCACTGCCGGAAGCCGCGTCTGTGATTGGCTGCCTCTCAGCCAATCACGGACGTGGCTGCCGGTCCAGCTCCCTGCATACAGTTTCATGCAAGCATAGGGCTGGGTCTGAACGCCAGGGTAACAAGGCTTAGTAAGTACATATTATTATTTTTACAATCAAATATAGCGGTTGGGGGTGGGGTCCCCTACACTACAGAAAAATGTTTTATAAGAGGTGGACATGCCCTTTAAGGGTAATTATTGTCCCCATTCTGGAAGAGTAAGCTGGCCCCTCCCTCCATGCAGTCAATCAAGGCTGTGACTGCTGACATCACAATGAATGATTGACTGCTATTTCACCAGTTCTCTCCTCTGCACATGCTCAAGTTTATAAAAAGCTCATTGAGCAGAGGGAGTAGGCAGATACCGTTGCCAGAAAGGAATAGAACTTATCATTAAATATCTGGTTACAAATACATGTAATAAACTGGTGAACAGTTGGTAGCAGTTGGGGTTGCGGGCAGATAACTGCCAAGTCACCAGTTTTTTGTTTTAAAGGGAATGTCCACTCCTCTAGGAAAAAAATTAGTATGTTGTGCAAATACCCCATAAACCTAGAGTTTGTAAGGCAGTCAGTGTCGGCCATGACAGTGATGTCACGGCCAATCACTGACTGGCAGCTGCTTGGGAACACAAAAGGAACACAGCAGCTGCAGTGGAGAGAGGGTGAACAGACCGGAAGCAGCAAGGGATCTTAAACTTGTAAGTATAATTTGTGTTACAGGGAGCAGATTTACACATTGGAAACCAAACAAACTCTAACAGGGAGATTCAATAAAAGTTCTTATTGTTTAAAATGGTGCTAATTTTGCCCCAACCAATCAGATTTTATTTAACATTTGTAAGCTAACATCTGACTGGTTGGGGCAAAATTAGCACCATTTTTAATGATAAGAACTTGAATAACCCTATAGGTTTATAGGGTATTTGCATAACATACTGATTTTTTCCTAGAGGGGTGGACATTCCCTTTAAGGGTGGACATGCCCTTTAAAGGTCAGGAATATTTTGTTTTGTAACGTTTAGTAGTATTTAATAAGTTCAATGAAGCTAAAATTATACAAGACACTATCATGTTTACAGAAAACAATCCAGTTTGTATAAATACATTACTACACATTGTGTGAAGGAGCATCTAGTAAATCAATTCTGGGAAGACAAAATCAGGTGTAATCAGCATGCGTGCACTAGCAGTGTTAAATCCCACATGACACATTCTACAAATATCTGCCTTCTTGATGCCATCTACTTTAATTAGGTAGCAAGCCTCATAAAGCCTTGGAATATTGCTCAAACTCTACAAGTGTTTTGTATTACCTTTCGAGCCGCCTGTCTCTTTCATGGCTGTTTCTGATTTTATCTTTTTTGGCACTGGTATCTTTCTACAGATATTTTGCAACATCTGTTCAATAATTCAATTGTCCAGGTTTCAGCCAATACATGGGTACTATCATCACATAATTATAATCCTGTGTATTGGAAGTTTAGCTTTTTTGTTATTTTGCTCAAGAATTTTGACTGACGTGTTCCATATGGAGCCATGTTGAACTATAATAAAACAAGTGCTAGAAAATGTTTATAAATCATTATCTTATGCCAATCGGATCATAGACAAGGCAAAAAGAAATAATTATCGTCAACTTCAAACTAGTAAACCAAATATTCAGTATTTCCATAACATTAATTATAAAGGTTGTATTGGTGACATGATCCAAGACAGTTACTTTGTCTTAACCATTACATACTGATGGTTTATCTCCCTCCCCTTGACTATTCTGTAAGGCTAAAAACAATTTATATTCTTGACTGCTATTTAGAATGTTTGTCATAAAACATTCTGGATTCGTATAAGTTACACACATGAGAGTAAAAAAGGCAGTAGGTATAATATTTTTAACTTTCGCAGTCACTTTCAATCACTGGAATTTCCCAAACTGAACTTGGTTAGTTGCGGTATGTAGATGTAGACCTGAATCTTGATCAACAGGTTTTACCAGACTTCTGCTACCGAATGATTTGACAATTTTGAATTTTACCATCTTTGGCAGATTTTATCTTTAAAGATAGCACAGCTGCTGATCGAAGCATCGTAACATTTTCATTCCGAACTGATCCCTATCTGCTCAATATGGCCGGGCAGTCTATCAAACAGAAGGTCATACCCCGGGTCGATCTTTCAATCAACGCGATTAAACCATTTAGGAGAAATTAAATATGGTTGCCTTTGGCGAAGACATCTTGAAAGTTACTAGCTGGCACTCTACATTGTATGAAAAAGCCAAGGAGCATTGAGCTTTACTGTTTAAATAAAGTGAACCTTGTTTCTAGGCTGTGTAGATCTGACCAAAACTTCAAATTAAAGGGTATCTAGAATTTTCAAAAATAGTACCTTTAGATACATCAAGATCCCACTGCTTAAAAACTCATTTCGGATTTTAAATCTTAGCTGTAGATTCTGAGAAATCATCATTTGAAATTACAGCATTTACAGGGAAAGACCTGTCACTCCAGAAGCAGAATTTATAATATGTGTCCCATCCCTGACCTCTTAAAGATTCTAGATCTTTGGCTGCCTGCCAGCACACGTTTTGAAACAATTAAGAGAATCAGCAGAAAAAAAAAAAGAAGGGGGAGGGGGATATACTTAAGCAGAGCAGTGTCTATGGTGAGACTGTGCAGAACTTATAAGTGTCACAGACACTACAAGAAGGCAGTGATTAAGGGAGGGTGGGGCAATCAGGAGCACTCACTAAATATTAATAATTTAATGTACCAACATTTTACTTTTTTAAAATTGTAGTTTCAGATAATGTAAAGTTGTTTGACCGAGTATAGTGACCCTTTAAACAACAAAATTGTTTTGTTCTATGTCTTCAGAAAGTTTTTTTGTCAACCTGGAAAAATATAGTTCATGCTGAATCAAAAAGAAATTAGAGAAATATCGGGGATTGTTTCATTTCCTGCGTACTCTAGTCTAATCTCCCATGATTTCTGTTCTTATAGCCTAAATAAGGAGGATGCCCAGAATAAGTCAAGGAAGTAACAGAGACCAAACACATCTGCACAGACAGATCTAAAAAACAGCACTCACACCTTTAACACAAACTACGCATCCAGGATTCTGGCATTAGAAATGTTCGGTCTTTAATGTACCAATATTGGTTCAAATTTACCATAGAAAACCAAGTGAGAGATAGGCGGAAATATTTAGCCTTTTTTTCAGGGGTTGGGGTGAAATTACATACTGCTCATTTCTGATAATAAACCATATAACATATGATTGCCTTTGACATTGGAAGCAAAAGAAGAGAGAATAGACAATACATTTCCCTGTAACACTGCTTAGCGGGTAGATTAGACTAAAATTATATTATGGGCACATTTAATGCTATATTTGGGGAGAACGTACGAAATCAAACTTAACCTCTGTATAGAAGCTGAAAGGCCTTTTATTACCACCTGGTAAACACAATGAATCACTTAGTGTAAGAGTATTTCCCTGGGAGCAGCTTTATTTTATTTAGATTTTTATTTGATGCAATGTTCAGTCATATATTGGTCAGAAAGAATACGTCGTGGGGTAGAAATGTTCCAATCTAGGGACCTGTAAATGTATTTTGATAAAAGAAAGGGCTGTGCTTTCCTTACAATGTTCTACAGGTAGCTCCAAATCTTATTGCTCTTATTGTGCTGAACAACGTTTCGGCCGCAGGCCTTTTTCAAGTGACAGTGGGCAAAGGCCTGTGAGCTAAACAGACAATAAATTTAAAGGGGAATATGCAATAATCTGCACGGTTTCTGAAAGTTTTTGGAAATAGCATCATTGCTATACAGCTCAAGTTAAAGGAAAACTATATAGAAAAATTTACATTTTAAAAATAAAAAGCGTGTAGTACAAACTCAATGGCATCTCCCATCCCACCCGTATACACCACCTCCGACAGGGTCCTTCCAAGCAACAGCCGTCTTATGTGCCTGCAGTAGTAACGCATCTCTTTCCCATGCAACATGCAAATGGCTTTCTGTTTGAGCAAAAAATAAAAAGAACCTGGGGCAGGGAGGTAGGATTGATTTTTTTTACCTCCCAATATTTCATATAGTTTTCATCTTCCAGGTTAGTCCTGGACTTTCCTATATTAAAGATAGTGCTTCCATGGGGAGGCCTGACAGAAGTAGAGATGTCCGAACTTCCCAAAATCCGGTCCGCTCGAGGATCCGCGAATTTTCGAAAAAATTTGACAATTCGAAAATCCGCGAGCGGACCCATCAAAATGAAAAAATACCCTCGAAATTACGTCATTTTTCATATTTTCGAAAATTTTCGAAATGACGAGAAAACTAGTATTTTTGAAAATATGTATTTATGAAAATAAGAGAAATCTTGTATTTTCGAAAATTTTCGAAAATACGAAAAATCCGCGAATCGGAAGTTCGGAAGGCGGAAAATCCGGAAAAATCTGCCGTTCGCGAACGGGATAAATCCGCGGCAGATCCGGGTTCGGATCCGCGAACCGGCCATCCCTAGACAGAAGCAGTTTACAACATGCTCCTCACAGAAACTATATTAGGAGGTAGGAATTACCAAGTTTACCTCCCTGTCCCAGATACTTTTTATTTTAACTTTTTTAAGAAAATAGGGTATGTCCACCCCCAAACTAAAATTGAAGTTAATTAAAATGAAGTTAACATAATTACCCCCAAAAACCTTCAAGGTTTTGAAGGTTTTAAACTATCTGGGTTATTTGGTTAAATTTTATTTGGTAAATAGTTTGGGGGTGAACATGCCCTTTAATATGCAGTATAGTAAGTTTTTTGCTATTATGCATCATGAAACTTAATGCCTTTTCAATGAAATCATTAGCCAGCACTTCTTTTCAAACCAAGATCCCGCGATTCAGTAAGTCTCGAAAAGGGATTGTTGCATTGTGGGATCTCGGTCAGATAAGAAGTGGGGTATCACCCTGAAAATGTTTTGTGAAGCTACTAAAGAAAGTAAACCATATGGACTGGGCTGGTTTTACTGTTTTTAGGCACTGATAAAGGCCAACACTGACACTTCCTAGCATCTTGACTCCGCGAAATCCGCGAGCGGACCTATTAAAATGAAAAATACCCTTGAAATTACAAGTTTTCCCGTATTTTCGCGTATTTTCGAAAATACGAGAAAACTAGTATTTCCGAAAATATGTATTTTCGAAAATACGAGAAAACCCGTAATTTCGAAAATTTTCGAAAATATGAAAAATCCGCGAATCGGAAGTTCGGAAGGCGGAAAATCCGAAAAAATCCGCTGTTCGCGAACGGGATAAATCGGCGGCGGATCCGGGTTCGGCCATCCCTAGTCTTGAGGTTAACAAGGGTCCTTGAGTGAAGAAGAAATTAATTCAATGTTCCAAAGTTTCTGAATTGATTAAAAATATCCCTTCACACAAGTTAATTTAAATCAACAAACAAATATATATATATAGGAACTGAACCATCTATACTGTCATTCTAAAAATTAAAACCAGAAACCTGAGAGGCTAAGGCCACTTTTAAAGGGTATCTCCACTCAAAAAATAATGTTGGGCCATTTAGTTTTATTGAAGAATGGGAGGTAAGAGGTAAGGGGAGGAGCTGTATCTTACCTCCCATTCTTAAATTAAATGAACAGGAGCCAGGAGAGAAGGTAACAAACTTACCCAATCGGGGGAGTGAGCGATTGATTAAGTTTCTTACCTTCTCTCCTGGCTCTTGTTCGTTTTATTGAAGAACGGGAGGTAAGACACAGCTCCTCCCCTTACCTCTTACCTCCCATTCTTCAATAAAACTAAATGGCCCAACTTTATTTTTTGAGTGGAGATACCCTTTATGCTTTTCTTGCCAAAACAAAGGTCTTTCCACACAATTTTAGGGGTGTTTGCTAATCTCTAATTGAAATACCCTCCAGACTGTTGTTACCTGCAATATGATTTATCTCAGCAAGATTAGCAAATTTTAGTTAAACCATCAAAACAATTTGTGGATCTAGGATGAGAAACATAAATCCCGTAAGAGTCTTTCCCTTCTGCATTCCATACAACAATTTCATTGGTATGTCTCTGGTCCTAAGTGTTTGGTAGAGTAATGTATTATGAATGATGTGCTTTCAGAAGCCTCATCCCTTCATGCATATTTATGAATAGAACTGTGCTTTATATCTGCCTTGGGTAAAGCTGATTCCCTTGAAGGACCCAAGCGTTTATTTCCCTTGACTTGATTCTGAAACTTTGAAGTTTTTAGTTCTCCAGTCAAACAGAGACCATGTTTCCTGAATCATACTGAGCAGGAATATTAATTGTCTGTTTCCAGATATATCCTGCAGATGTGTGTGTGTAATTATTTTCTTTTGGGCCACAACAATGTTTTGGTTACGCAAATAGCAAAAAATGACGGAGACTTTCAAGCTGCGTCGCACATTGTATGAAACACTGTAAGAGAAATACATCTAAAACTGCTATGGTACCGTACAATCAACCATCACGCTGGTCGTACATTAGGAAACTTACCTGCGATGTTGGGACAACCTGGGCTTATTCTTTTAATGATGGCAAAATGATTGAGCCAGTACGGAGGAGGATACGACATTCCAATTAATCTAATATCTAAAGCTGGGCGCACACAGGACAAATCTTAAGCAGATCAAAGACATTCCCGAGTGTTTTCCCTATAATGTTTATCTGGAAGTTCATTCAGGGGCTGCTACATAAATACAGATGACTGTCGATTCCCAATACTACAGTACAGGGAGCAAATAAAGTTTGTTACCAACCATTCCCAAATAGCATCTATATATCTATATATGATAAATCTACCCTTACATCCTACCTATCTGGTAACCAGCACAGTATATGATATCTATATATCTATATATGATAAATCTACCCTTACATCCTACCTATCTGGTAACCAGCACAGTATACGATTGTTATATTTGCCTTGCGTAAGTCTCACTCCTGCACTTATACCGACCTCTCCTGTATCTGTGTGTAACCCACCTGACTAGATTTTAAGCTCTACGGGGCAGGGACCTCCTTTCCTCTTGTGGCAAAGCTCTAGCACTTCTATAGTTATATTTACATAATTTATATATTTATGTACTGAACTATTTATGTATTTATCCCCCTTGACTTTTTTTGTATTTTGTTATTGCACAGCGCTGCATCTCCAAGTGGCGCTTCATGAATAAACTATACATACATACATACTTATCTATCCATATTCTAGTAATAGAACAACAACCTGTAGCTAGCTGGGCATACCATGTGCGGCCCCAATGATGCTTATAATAATAATAATGCTCTATAATTCGACTCCCAACTTAATACACCAAATGAAAAGGCAGGGATAAATAGAAAGGGCTACATGGAAACAGAGCACTTATATCTCTACTGAAAACTTTGGGCATTAGCAAGCCTTATGTAGATGACACTGTCTCCCTCCCCTCCATTAAAAAGTGTATGAGTATCCGTTGCACGGTCTAATCACAGAGGTTAAGGCTCTCATCCAGTGTATAACGGCCACTCAATAATAAACTACAAAAAAAAGTCATACAAGGGGAACATATCCATGAATAATTCAGTACATAAATATATTTCTCACTAATCCAACAATACGACTGCGATCACTTTCTTAAGGGATAACGGAATGCCTTGTATTTTGGTAGGTGGAAAGTAGAACAATGTGAACAACATGAAGCATTGCTGCACTGGGCAATGGGTGAAATATTACCTACATTACATCTACAAGGATCTTACTATAAGGTCTTGGTGGTAGAACCTGATACAAATGGAGAAATTAATTCAACTATTCTGAATATATATCAATACATAATAGACACGATAAAACGTCACCCTGATCTGACACAACTCTCTCCTTCACTAACCCCACCCAAACAGCCCCCTTATTAGCCATACCATCTGCACAAAAACTGTAAGTCCACATTACTGATAGCAGGAAGCAGATCATTCTTTTATATATATAAGTCAATGTATGTTCCAGAAAAACTTTTTACATTTTTATCAATTTTGGTAAGATTTGGTATGCATACATTTCAGAACCTAGGAAAAAAAAAACTTTCTTAACCCCTTTTAAAGGCTATGTCCACCCCTAAAATAGAATTTTAATATTCTGCTCCCCCATGTCCCCCAGCCCCAACCGCATGTTTTGTTTTTTTCAAAAAGCTCCCCAAACTCTTACTTACCTCCCCTCGATCCTCCGCCGCACTGCCGGCCCTCTGCTTGCGAGAATGCAAGCAGAGGGGCGGGACCGGCAGTCGCGTCTGTGATTGGCTGAGCGGCAGCCAATCACGGACGCGGCTGCCGGTCATTCAGTGCAGCGGAGGAAAGCAGGAGGTAAGTAAGAGTTTGGGAGCTTTTTAAAAAAAAAACATGCGGTTGGGGCTGGGGGACATGGGGGAGCAGAATACTAAGGGGGTTTAATGCTAGGGGGAGGGATAGAGAACGGGAGGGAGAGGGAGGGAGAGGGAGGGGGAGTGAGGGGGGAGAAGGGCTGCAGCACGCATGGCAGGAATCTCCGGGAGGCCAGGTAGCAGGCAGTGTCCTATATGGACCTGCTGCCTGCTGGTGGGCAGTTTTTGGAACTTTGGGGGGGGACTACAGGAGAACCAGATGGAGTTGGGATGTGAGTAAGGATTAAACTACACTACATGGTGGGGCCAGTAGTTGGGGGATTATAGTTTTGGGTGGCATGCCCTTTAAGTTAAATGGAGATGAGATCTAACCAGCATGCTGCCATCTGGTGGTGAATCGAGCGATAGCCTAGTGATTGGCTAGTGATAGTGATAGCACAACTGGGGTTGGTTGGGTGCTGGTAACAGTTTTGCGGGTCAGCGATCTGTTTGATTTCGGGTGCAGGTAACTTTTACAGGTGCGGGTCTGAAAAATTAAACCCGCGCAGGACTAATCTGACGTTTGGGGAAAAAACTGGCAACGCTGTGTACTATGTTAGAAATATTACATATCATAAATTACTTCTTGCCCGTGTTTTTTATGAAATGTTAGGGCTAGGCCCCACTAGCCTGTTTTGGTGTGCGCTGCTGTAGAAGAGAATGGGGATGGCTCCATTACGTCTGCTGCCCTGCAGAATGCTGCCGACCCTTTTCGCAGCACATGCGATCAGCATGGGATGCATCAAAGAGATTGCAGAGCACGCACAGGGTAGCACGCATGGATCGCGCAACGTAACGATTTTGCTGCATCACGCGATTCTTCCGCGCTCCCTAGTGGAGTCTTGCCCTTGCATACATTTACCATCATTTACAATTCCTAAATGTTTAACTTACAGAACATTTACTGTAAAAATTTCCATTTAAAAATGAAAAGTACCTGGGGCAGGGAGGTAGAATTGATTATCCCTACCGCTCAATATCATTTAGATGCGGAGCACCAGGACATACAGTTGTCATCTGTCAGGTCAGTGTCCTTGGCATCCCTGTATTAAATATAGTGCTGAAACCAGGAGGAAGCCTGGAATATGCCGTTTTCTTTGTGCCGGCACTCTATTATTAATCCAACTCCCTGTCCCAGCCAATTTTCATTTTAACTGTTTTTTTTAAAAAAAAAAACATTGTATGCACTATAGTTCTCCTTTAACATTTGAAGAAAAATCAGACAAACATCCTCATGCACCATCACTGATCTAATGAATAGATATAACCTTTACACCATTAAAAAGAAACACATTCATGCTCATTCACTGGAACTAGAAACAAAATTACTTTAAATAAGAATTAGCTAAATACATTAAGTACTGAAGATAAACTCTGCTCAGGCTACATTCCTGATTGAATCATTTCCTCGTGGATTCGCTGCTCAGTAAACTAAAGACTTAATTCATTTGATAAAGAATGTGGCTCGAGACACGTACTGATCTCAGTGTCTCCTAATAGGAAGTGACAGCTGAATATGAAACCTGAATCCTCCAATTACAACTCTGCAAACATCATTCAGAAGAAAACTGTCTAATTAGTAGTAACTGTAACATTTCTTAAGGTAAAATGTTCCTCCATTGGTAAAAAGTCAAGGAAATACTATAAGATTAAAGTTGTTAGATCAGACAGACTCCCTGTATTTGAGGATTAGGGTACAATTGCTCATGGGGCCAGATTTATGCAGAGATTACAGAGCTCCTAGAACAGCGGTGGTGAACCTATGGCACGCGTGCCACAAATGGCACTCAGAGCCCTCTTTGTGGACACTCATGAACATTAGAGTTCACCAGAGTTTAACAAAAAGCCAGAGACACACAGCCTAGTCTACTCCATTATCTGCTCCTAGTCTGTTTCCCGCATGAGAAAATTAAGTGGCTCTAAAGCTGGGTACACACACTACAGATTATTGAAAGATAACAGACAGGATCTGCAAGATCCTGTGTGTACCCAGCTTTAGTAGCAGAGAGAGGTCACTTGAATATCAGCCTCTCTCCCTCCCTCGGCTTCTGGAATGGGAGGGGAAAGTGCAGTAATTAAGAAACTGCTGCGCATGAGCACTATGTCCCATGGCTGCCACAGCATGCTAAGGAGGCAAGGAATCTTAAATCACTTAGTTTAATGTACTGTTTTCTCTATCTGCTCTGCATAGTTTGAAGTTGAATTGGGGTTTTCTTACTGCCTGTATAAACTACTGCTGCCATCCACTAAGTAAAACCTCAGTATTCAGATTAAATTATAGTTTTGGCACTATGCAATAAATAAGTGGGTATTGGGTTGCAGTTTGGATATTCGGTCTCTAAAAGGTTCATGATCACTGTCCTAGAATGTGGACATTACACTGGCCCTCTAAAGGCTTAGACTAAGTTCCCACTAGAGGACATTGTGGAGCAATGTCAAGCTGTACTCATGGGAATGATCTGTACTGTTCACACCTATAAGCTGCGATGTGGTGTGTTGTGAGCAACGCACTGCATGCAACAGTTCGCTGCGATGTCGCATAGTGGTGCCATTGAAATCAGTGGACACCACTATGCAATAATGAAGGGGTAAGTTGTATAATTACAGGACCCTAGTGTGAACTTAGTACTTAGCCTTCGTGTTTTTACGGACTTAAAAAACTGATGGTTAAAATGATGTATCACTTGCCATCTTGCTGCTTTCTACACGATCAATCAGGCTGAAATATCATTGCCATGACTTTAATTTCTAATAGACAGACTACCAATGAGATTACCAATTGATAGGTCATTGTGCAGAAAGCATATTGATTAATCACCAGTTTCTAGGCAATAATAATATTGCCATCCCATCTATGTGCCGCCCTCCAACACCGATGATCCATCTCAGATCTCAAGCATGCAATGGCAGATACTGACCAGTCGGCAGTGGGGATGATCATTGTGTGATCAGCTCTTTCTTCCTACACTTCCTGTCCATCAGCAGACCCAGTTTCAG
Source organism: Hymenochirus boettgeri (assembly GCA_019447015.1). NCBI lineage: Eukaryota > Metazoa > Chordata > Amphibia > Anura > Pipidae > Hymenochirus > Hymenochirus boettgeri. Next base: position 41,889,498 of record CM033474.1, read on the forward strand.
TGGGCTGGAAATCTCCCATTTCATGAACTTACTTACAATTAGTAAATAATTAACATTTAACCACAACAGTTGAACGTCAACTGGTTGATACAAGTCCTTTAACCTTGTGTGGACTGGCAGATTCCTATCATTTTCAGCAGGATATGAACTCTCTCTCACTACATCCAGTTACAGATTACTATAACATAGGGCACCTTTAGTCATTAGAGGAAGCAGATGAACCAGACAGCACTAAAGTGTCTGCAGCCTAGATTTATTGGATGGTAGCTGTCTCGGTCACTGTTTTCTCTAAGCCTATGTGTGCCTATTCAATCCAGCAGGCCTGCACACACAGGATGAAATAGCACACACATTCAGTTAAATATAAGCGTTGCCTATGAAGCAACTAAAATGTTATTTTCACATACGCATGAGAATGCAGAGGGAACACAAGATGATGGTCCAAAGCACCGAGATGGACTATAAGTCAGTACAGTAAATATTCTGGTTTAACTGAGCTTTGCAGATGGTTTATAGAGCAAGGTTACAACAACTGCAATAAAGTTCAAAGGAAAATATGACAGTTATTTTCAAACAAGACAAGGTAATTAATAAATATAATTCACAGGTATTTCTAGCTCTTACGTAATATAACAGATATACTTAATATAAAACTAATTAGATGTGATGCTAAGCCCTAACCAATAATCAGTGTCCCGTGTGGAACATTCCATATGACATCTTCACATGACCCTGTCCTAGACAGTTAAAAAGCTTACAAGCCAACAAACATGGCACTCACTCAAGACAAGGTAATTAAATGACTCACAAACTAAAGGACAATTATGCTCGCCTCCCCCTCACTCTTCCTCAAACAGCTGAATCGTAACAACCTGCTTGGTCCTCACCTCTGTGTACTATACAGATCATCTTAAAGTTTTCCCCACCGGCTGGCTCCTTTTTGTCTGCAGTGCGTTATGTGGCTCTGCGAGAGGCGCATATTCACATTGTGCAACAAAAGAACACTTTTAGTATTACAGATGATCTGTAAAGTACCCAGTGGTGAGGACCAAGCGGTTTAGGTCCTCACCCTGGGTACTCTTTAGGTGTGGGTCGCGGGTGATTATAACTTTCCTTTAATCATGAATAAAATAAATCATTAAAACAATGTGCAACTGTATTTACAACTGTGTATTTAATATTTATTAGTGTAAAAGATTCAAGAGATCAAGCTAATTTGGCTAAAAAGAAGTGCTATTTCCCCATTTAATATTACACCTCATTCCAATTTCCCCAGAGATACCAGAGAAGAATTTGTATAGTTATTCTGCATAAGCAAAACCATCCAGCATACTCACAAGGGAAGGTAAAAACATTGTATTTCTTTACTAGTATTCTTCATTAGATTGTACATATAACAGAAAGACTGATAAATCATATACCTGACCTAGCACAGTGCACTAACGTCAAACACGCACCTGGATCTCACCTGATAACCTGCATCCAATTGGCTAAAGCATTATTCACATGATGGGAAGTGTACCCTTTATAAAGTACAATGATATAAATACATACATTACCACTAACACAAATAAGGTAATACGTTTTTTTTATATCATTTTAATCATCTGCTAAAGATACTCAGTTAGGACTTGGAGCTGTGCAATAATATATAAGTTTTTTTCCCTTTTTTAAGTTTCTCAATACCTTCTTAGTTTTACCTAATGAACAAATTTCATTCAATGTGTAGAATGTGCTACTGCCAATTGAAAAGTAAAATAGGTTTGTGTATGTTTATCCTATTACTTTTGTAAACATTTACCTTGTTCCCTGTGTTTACATTTTTTATACAGCAACTTTGCTTTATGGTTTACTTTTCCTTTAAATATTAGAAACGCCCATTGGGTTAAGAAGTTGTGCTACACAAGCATTATCTCACTGTGCTACAATACCCAGCAAAATAATCCGGCTAGATTCACTTACATGCATTGAGGATTAGTCCTTGAAATCTCAGAAGACAGGAAAATGAAACGGCTGAAATCTGTGTCAGTCCTTCTGGCTTTAGTAAGAGTTGTTATAGGAGATAATACTCTCCATTACCCAGGCAGAGATTACTGGGCAGGAGACTTTACATTGCAGTCCTAGTGCCCCCTTTCCTTTGCTGATCTGGGACATTTCCTGCTTGGCCTCCCCCTTTCTTCCCCACTGCTCCTGTTATTGTACAATAGTGAGGATGTCTGTCAGGCCTCACAAGTTCCGTAAATTAAAGGAAAGCATATGGAGGATTTCCTGCAGTACAGTCCCTGTTAAGGAATAGTGAGTAGTTGGGTGTGGAGACTGAAGCCCCCTCTGGGAATCTCAGCTGTGGACCATGGATCTTGGATAACAACTACTGTTTGCAATCTTATCTCACACACAACAAAAACAGAAAGAGAAAATCCACAGATCGTTCCTTCTGGGTATTTCCTATCTTATGAAAGTCAGACGCCTTATTCCATTGGTTTATCGCTCAGTCATTTCAACTCATATGACAGAAATCACCACATGTAAATCAGTAATGAATGCATGCTGTGTTCGCCAGGGCAATCCCATACTAAAACATGTTCCATATTAATATTATTTATTCCATTAAGCTGCCTCGCGAAAACCCAAAACACTGCCCCTGGGATATGTACAAGCTCTAGACAGGTGCTAGACTGCTTGACGTTATGTCATGTTGAAAACCAGGGTTTTAATATTAAAGAAAGGGATGGTTTTGTAATTGACAGATGGGGCAGGGTGATTGCACATAAGACAATCAAATGCCGTCCCTCTGCAAAGAAGTTTAAATATTGCTGCATTCCGTTTTCTGAGTGCATGTGATCACCATTTTTTCAAATTAGTGGAAGCGCAAACGGACGGTAACGTGCTTGAAACACAATGCATTGCGCTCTCACTTTTCACGTGCGTTACAGTCCGGCCATAGCCTAAAGCTGCAGCAAAAAGTGTTACACTGGGTGGAATTTAATCACAAAAAAGAAAAGTGATGCTAAAGATTATTGCTGCTGGTTTCAAACAGCCAAACCAATCAATGTCACCAGAGACATTCTCAGGATAATGTGAGGTTAACCAGCAATACCAGCTGTTTTTGGTGCAAATCCTACTTTATATTAGAGATGGACTGAGCCCCAGTAAGATCCGAACTTTAATAGTTCAGACGACCTCAAACTCTTCCGAATCTCTCAAACTATGAACTAATTTGGGTTTTACGAATTAGCTGACTTATTTTTGATAATTATCGAAAATTTGATAACTAGCAAATTCTCGAATCAGTAACCCTTGTATGTATCTTTCGATTTCCGTAACCCTCGAATGTAGCGTTTGATTTCGACAACCCTTGAATGTATTATTCGGTAACTCTCAAATGTAGCCTTCGATTTCGGTAACCCTCGAATGTAGTCCTTAATTTCGACAACCCTTGAATGTATTATTCGGTAACCCTCAAATGTAGCCTTCGATTTCGGTAACCCTTGAATGTTGCCTTCGATTTCGGTAACCCTCGAATGTTGCCTTCAATTTCGGTAACCCTCGAATGTTGCCTTCGATTTCGGTAACCCTCGAATGTAGCCTTCAATTCACTAACCCTCAAATGTAGACTTCGATTTTGGTAACCCTTGAATGTATCGTTTGGTAACCCTCGAATGTATGGTTCGGTAACCTTCGAATTGGCCATAACCCTTGTATGTAGCATGAGGAACCCCGACAATTGTCTGATCGTGGGTAAAGTTAGCATTTAAACAGGTTTTGGTGATATATACATGTTTCCTGGACCATTCCCAAGGTGCCAGAGCCATCTACAATAAGTTACAATTTCTATTTTATTTGTATTTTATCCAAACTTTTTGACCTACCGTATTTCTCCCTATTGACTTTAATGGGTTAGTTTTCAAACTTTTAAATGGCTCAAAAATGAACCAAACGGCCATCTCTACTTTATTCAACTTTATACACTGCACTACACTTGAATTTCTTTAAGACAGTACCAATGTCAGTCACCCAAATGCAGGATGACCTACTGACCCTACACCACCCAGTGCAGACACTCAAAGCTGATCTCTGATCGTAACTCAAGGGAAAGAAATTCTCCGGGTTAATCTCCCCTTAGATGATTGTGTGGCCTCAAGTTTAAAAACCCAGAGCTCAGAAAAACAGCTGATCAATCAAAAAAGTACAAAGAGAGGAGGAACCTCTGACATATTTAAGGGGTTCTGCTACCATTAACAAGCACCCTGGGAAACTTTTGTTTTTCTTTTTGTGCACTTAGCATTGATTTTCAGATTTTTATAAAAATATGTTGCAATGCCTGATGGATGCCATATTTCTAAAGTCTATGGCACGAAATCTCCCACTCATCCATCACAGAGGACAGATACACTGAATTCAATGCACAGGTAGTTATATACTAGTCTTTATTATTTTGTGTGAAAACCTCTTTGCTGTTAAACACAGGACTCAGTGCAGTAAGATATCAGTGCAGGCTACAGCCACTTTGCGTTAATTGTCTCGCAAAAAATTAGCGCAAAAAGCGGCGCAAAATTTATTGCATCGCTTTGCGCAGAGGAAAAAATTGCGACATGGTGCGGCAGTGCTAAACCTTCGCTAACACGTTAGTACATAGGTTAGCATGATTTTAGCGCTTATTTTCTCGTTAGCGCGGGATATTGCATCTCCCTGCTTGTGTGGCCAGAACAATTGGCCAACAGTAGCGTGCACTTTTTAACCCACACATTAAAATCCTCTCGTGTGGCCTACTAGCCTTACTGCCCCCTTCTCTAGCTCAGAGATCTCAGACACATATAGGGAAATGGTACATCATGAATGGCTCTTTTCTGTTGATCACATGATTTGGGATTTTCTTCCCCCTTTTACTTTTTTCTAAAAACGCATGTCCCGAATTCTTACAAGTTGCTGAATTTTTAATATGCTTTTAGTATTTTGTACTTAAAATACATTAACCAACACTATTGCATTGCATGTATTTCCTTACTACTTTTAAAATGGAAAACAACAGATTTTACCATTTATGTAGTCATCTACAGAACAGTAACAAATCATTTAGAAAAACATTGCACTGCTAAATACAAACAGTTTAACTATCTTTCAATGTTCCCAAGCTTAATTCTGTGAAAACAAATCTCACCTTCCCAGATATGCTCCTACCAAAAACCATTAACAAGCCATTGCTATGAAAATGAAAAGACAATTGTAGCCCCTTACCCCCCCCCCCACATTATTTAAATAAATCCTCACCCCTGGGTGGGTTAAAGGGCATATCCACCCCCAAAAATACAATATAACCCACTACTGCCCTCACTGTACAATTAAAAAAAATCCTTACCTTACATCTCTGCTCCTTATGGTTTGCTTGCAGTGCTTGTCCAAAGTCCAGGAAACTAAATAATAGTAGGAGCTGTCATCCTATCCAAACAGTTTCCGCCTCTTATTGGTTCTCTCAGTTGCTTTTGGCATGCGCAGGGGAGCCCATTCCACCCTCCCTCCCACCATCCGGATGTATTCTCGCCCACAAGATAGCGTAGCGTTAAATCCTTTTAATCTAAGGTAGCTCCCCCCTGTAAGGTAGCTCCCCCCAACCACCACATTACTTTTTTAAAAATCGAATCTGAATCATACTTGCAGCCCTTCTTTCCTGCGGCGTCTCCATTGCCGGCAACCACATCTGTGATTGGCTGCCTTATATTAAAAGTTATATTTTTGAGTGGACATGCCCTTTAACCTTGTATCTTCTGCACCTGGGCATTAAAGTTACAAGACCAGAAACTGTCAGTTCTGCTTCCTGGCTAATAGGAGCACATGATTCCCATTGTCCAAGCCCTGGACAGAAATCACCCAGTGGGACTGACAGTGCCAGGTCCCAACTGCAGGGATAAAATCCAGAGTCTCGCAGTCAGGGCTGAAATCCTATCCAAACACTGGCACTGGCTGTCCCACCCCCTGGAACACCCACTCCACTTCCAGTTACTCCCTAACCCTGCCTCTGACTGCAGCGCCACCTCTGTCATTCCCCTGCCCTGCCTACCATGATGTCACTGTGACATCACCACCCCGCCCCCTCCCGCTCAGGGTGGCCAAAAGATGGAAACCCTGGGGAGAAAATGTACAAAATAATTTTATGGAATTTTGCTATTTTCCTCTAAAGTGCGGCGCCTAGATTGACCCAATAAATGTACATAATGTAGTGACTAGGGGAAACCAATTTATTTTCATTTCTAATTTGGCAACACAGCGATGTTGGAAGCAAAAAAAAAAAGGAGTTGGCAGTAAAGTTATAGGACATAACGTGTGCTTGGCTATGATATACTCACAAAAGGCAATATCTGGAATTTATGAACTCCCACCAAAAAAACTGGAAACTGTCTGCCTTGCGTAATAATCATCGGTTTAGACCTTGTCTTGGTGAAGGGCCGGCTTTATATTAACTCATTCCATGGATAATATAGAAACAAATATAAAAAATCTGACTTTCCAGCAGTTGTTGAAATATTTATTTATTGACCTATGGAGACCTGCACACTGGAAATCCCTGAGGTAAATGTAATGAAAATGGAATAACTACTGCGCAAATCAATACTAGTGTGAGTGCTATCTCTCTATCCGTGATAAACAATACGCAATCCAGCTTGAGCTTCACACACACACATCAGATAATGTTCAAATGATTTGTATATAGAAAACAATGCACCCCTATTGTAAATATAGAGAATAATGCACCCCTATTGTAAATAGAGAATAATGCACCCCTATTGTAAATATAGACACTAATGCACCCCTATTGTATATATAGAGAATAATGCACCCCTATTGTATATACAGAGAATAATGCACCCCTATTGTAAATATAGACACTAATGCACCCCTATTGTATATATAGAGAATAATGCACCCCTATTGTAAATATAGAGTAATGGCACCCCTATTTGTAAATATAGAGAATAATGCACCCCTATTGTAATTATAATAATGCACCCCTATTGTATAGAGATAATGCACCCCTATTGTAAATATAGAGAATAATGCACCCCTATTGTAAATATAGAATAATGCACCCCTATTGTAAATATAGAATAATGCACCCCTATTGTAAATATAGAGAATAATGCACCCCTATTGTAAATATAGAGAATAATCACCCATTGTATAATAGAGATAATGCACCCCTATTGTAAATATAGCACTAATGCACCCCTATTGTATTTATAGAGAATAATGTCACCCCTATTGTAAATATAAGAGAATAAATGCACCCCATTGTAAATATAGAGATAATGCACCCTATTGTAAATATAGAGAATAATGCACCCCTATTGTAATATAACATAATGCACCCCTATTGTAAATATACACTAATGCACCCCTATTGTAATATAGAGAATAATGCACCCCTATTGTAAAATAAGAGAATAATGCACCCCTATTGTAAATATAGAATAATTCACCCCTATTGTATATATAGAGAATAATGCACCCCTATTGTAAATATAGAGAATAATGCACCCTATTGTAAATATAGAGAATAATGCACCCCTATTGTAAATAGAGAATAATGCACCCCTATTGTATATATAGAGAATAATGCACCCCTATTGTAAATAGAGAATAATGCACCCCTATTGTAAATATAGAGAATAATGCACCCCTATTGAAAATAGAGAATAATGCACCCCTATTGTATATATAGAGAATAATGCACCCCTATTGTAAATAGAGAATAATGCACCCCTATTGTAAATATAGAGAATAATGCACCCCTATTGTAAATATAGAGAATAATGCACCCCTATTGTAAATATAGACACTAATGCACCCCTATTGTATATAGAGAATAATGCACCCCTATTGTAAATATAGAGAATAATGCACCCCTATTGTAAATACAGAGAATAATGCACACCTATTGTAAATATAGAATAATGCACCCCTATTGTAAATATAGAATAATGCACCCCTATTGTAAATACAGAGAATAATGTACCCCTATGGTAAATATAGAGAATAATGCACCCCTATTGTAAATATAGAAATAATGCACCCCTATTGTAAATACAGAGAAGGCACCCCTATTGTAAATATAGAATAATGCACCCCTATTGTATACAGAAAATAATGCACCCCTATTGTAAATATAGAGAATAATGCACCCTTATTGTAAATACGAGAATAATGCACCCCTATTTTAAATCCAGAGAATAATGCACCCCTATTGTAAATATAGAGAATAATGCACCCCTATTGTAAATATAGAGAATAATGCACCCCTATTGTAAATATAGAATAATGCACCCCTATTGTAAATACAGAGAATAATGCACCCCTATCGTAAATATAGAGAATAATGCACCCCTATTGTAAATACAGAATAATGCACCCCTATGGTAAATATAGAGAATAATGCACCCCTATTGTAAATATAGAGAATAATGACCCTATTGTAAATCAGAGATAATGCACCCCTATTGTAAATATAGAGAATATGCACCCCTTTGTAAATATAGAAATATGCACCCCTATTGTAAATACAGAATAATGCACCCCTATTGTAAATACAGAGAATAATGCACCCCTATTGTAAGAGAATAATGCACCCTTATTGTAAATATAGAGAATAATGCACCCCTATTGTAAATATAGAGAATAATGCACCCCTATTGTAAATACAGAATATGCACCCCTATTGAAATACAGAGAATAATGCACCCCTATTGTAACTAGAGAATAATGCACCCTATTGTAAATATAGAAAATAATGCACCCTTATTGTAAATATAGAATAATGCACCCCTATTGTAAATACAGAATAATGCACCCCTATTGTAAATACAGAGAATAATGCACCCCTATTGTAAATATAGAATAATGCACCCCTATTGTAAATATAGAGAATAATGCACCCACTATTGTAATATAAATAATGCCCCCCCTATTGTAAATATAGAGAATAATGCACCCCTATTGTAAATAACAGGAATAATGCACCCCTATTGAAATATAGAATAATGCACCCCTATTGTAAATACAGAGAATAATGCACCCCTATTGTAACTAGAGAATAATGCACCCTTATTGTAAATATAGAATAATGCACCCCTATTGTAAATACAGAGAATAATGCACCCCTATGGTAAATATAGAATAATGCACCCCTATTGTAAATATAGAGAATAATGCACCCCTATTGTAAATATAGAGAATAATGCACCCCTATTGTAAATATAGAGAATAATGCACCCTATTGTAAATATAGAGAATAATGCACCCCTATTGTAAAATATATGAGAGAATATGCACCCTTATTGAAATATAAGAATAATCACCCCTATTGTAATATAGAGAATAATGCACCCTTATTGTAAATATAGAGAATATGCCCCCTATTGTAAATATAGAGAATTGAACCCCTATTGTAAATATAGAGAATAATGCACCCCTATTGTAAATATAGAGAATAATGAACCCCTATTGTAAAATATAGAGAATAATGCACCCCTATTGTAAAATATAGAGAATAATGCACCCCTATTGTAAATATAGAGAATAATGCACCCCTATTGTAAATATAGAGAATAATGCACCCTTTTGTAAATATAGAGAATAATGCACCCCTATTGTAAATATAGAGAATAATGCACCCCTATTGTAAATATAGAGAATAATGCACCCCTAAATGATATGCCCTTAAATATAGAGAATAATGCCACCCCATTGTAAATATAGAGAATAATGCACCCCTATTGTAATATAGAGAATAATGACACCCTATTGTAAAATATAGAGAATAATGCACCCCTATTGTAAAATATAGAGAATAATGCACCCCTATTGTAAATATAGAGACTAATGCACCCCTATTGTAATATGAGAATAATGAACCCCTATTGTAAAATATAGAATAATGCACCCCTATTGTAAAATATAAGATAAGAATATGCACCCCTATTGTAAATATAGAGATAATGCACCCTTATTGTAAATATAGAGAATATGATGGTTTTGAACCTCATTTAAGGCACTTCCCATGAGCGATTAGCTCTGAGCGATTTCCTGTTTTAAAGAGATTTTTCTGTTTTTAAGAGAATTGACAGCGTTAAAAAACTAAAGCGTTTATTAACTGTGGTTGCAGCCTAGTAAATGTACTAACCTAACACTATTTATTTCTAGGAGGGTGCCTGTGTAAGTAATTAATCACTAGTGTATTTTTATTTTTTTTTACTACTTACTGCTTGAATAAGGTGGTAGGAATTGTTTGAGTAAACTCAAAGCACTGGATTACTAAAACAAATACTTGTGTTTAAAAAACACTGTTACCTGTGGAGCGGGGGCTGGTAGGAGACAAAGGAAAGGTTTTTTTTTTTTTTTCTCTCTCTCTCTGATTGGATGGGGGTGTAACTAATTGGTTTAAATTGGCTGAGGCCTGTTGGCTCTGGTTGGTTTTGAACCTCATTTAAGGCACTTCCCATGAGCGATTAGCTCTGATAAAGAGTGCAAGAAAGCAATTAAACTAGCTAAAATAGAAAATGAAACACGGATTGCCGAACAAAGCAAGTCCAACCCCAAGATGTTTTTTAAGTATATAAATGGTAAAAAAATGAGGACTGAGAATGTGGGACCATTAAATAATGGAGCTGAGGTGGTTGTAGAGGATGCCGAAAAGGCTAATCTGCTAAACCGTATTTTTACATCGGTTTTTACTGTTGAGAATCCTTACAGTAGGGATTGTAACAATGTGCAGGGAGGAAATGAAGAGTCTTCACATTGGATAACAGAGGATATGGTACGGAATCAATTAGACAAAGTTAATATCAATAAAGCGCCAGGACCAGATGGATTGCATCCTAGGATTTTAAAAGAGCTTAGTTCAGTTCTAGCTAGACCACTATTTCTCATATTTTCAGATTCGCTTTTGTCTGGGGATGTGCCGCTGGATTGGAAAAATTTTTTTTACCATTTATATACTTAAAAAACATCTTGGGGTTGGACTTGCTTTGTTCGGCAATCCGTATTTCATTTTCTATTTTAGCTAGTTTAATTGCTTTCTTGCACTTTTATTACAACTTTTGAAGTCCCTGTAAGCCGTTCTGTGCCTTCTGCTTTCAAAATTTTAAAAGCCCTTTTCTTTTTTCCATTTCCCTTTTACCTGAGCATAAGCCATGCAGGAGTGGACCTAATTTTTTTACACTTGTTCCTAAAGGTACCGATTTGGAAAGTTATAGTTTAATATCCCTTTAAAAGTGGTCCACATCTGCTAGTATCTTTACCTGAAACAGTTCCCCCCAGTCTATGAGCAGGAGCGATTCCTTTAAAAGCATAAAATTAGCTTTCCAAAGTTAAAAGTTTTTGTTAAGCCAGTGCACTTTAGTTTTCTGCAACCTAATTAAATGACACTATATCATGGTCAATATTCCTAGCTTCCCATTACCTTCATCTCCAAAATGAGCTCTGGGTTATTAGATATCACCAGATCCAACAACGCATTCTTTCTAGTAGGAACTTCTACCATCTGTGAAAGAAATGCTCATATAGGAAATTTAAGAACTTTATACCTTTTGAGGTGCTGGCAGTTCCATCTACAATCTATTTCAGGGTAGTTCCAGTACTATTACAGTACCCAGTACAGTACATATTACAATACTATTACAGTACCCATTACATATACCCCATTACAGTACTATTACAGTACCATTACCACAGTACCATTAGTACAATACCTATACAGTACATCATTACAGTACCATATTACAGTACCTATTACAGTACCCATTTACAGTACCTATTACAGTACCCATTACAAGTACATATTACAATACTATTACAGTACCCATAACAGTACCATTTACAATAACCTACCCTACAGTACATATTACAGTACATATTACAATACTTATTACGTACCCATACAGTACCTATTACATACCATTACAGTACCATTACAGAACCTTACAGTACCTATTACAGTACCATTGCAATTACATTATTACAGTACCTATAACAGTACCCATTACAGTACCATTACAGTACCCATTACAGTACCTATACAGTACTCATTACAGTACATATTACAGTACCCATTACAGTACCTATTACAGTACCTATTACAGTACATATTACAATACCTATTACAGTACCTATTACAGTACATATTACAATACCTATTACAGTACTCATTACAGTACATATTACAGTACCTATTACAGTACCCATTACAGTACCATTACAGTAACCATTACAGTACATATTACAGTACCTATTACAGTACCCATTACAGTACATATTACAATACCTATTACAGTACCCATTACAGTACATATTACAATACCTATTACAGTACCCAACAGTACCCATTACAGTACCTATTACAGTACCATTACAGACATTACAAACCATACATAAACTATACAGACATATACAAGTACCTATTACAGTACCATTACAGTACCATTAGACACAGTACTATTACAGTACCCTACAGTACCTAGTACAGTACCCATTACAGTACAATTACAATACTTATTACAGTACCCTACAGTACATATTACAATACCTACCTACAGTACCTATTACAGCAGTTGCTTTGGTTTCCTCGTGAGGCTTAACAACTGTCATCAATAAGTAATCAAACCACCCCCTCCATTTACATAAAGGTTTGGAAATCTAATGTGAAAAGGCTGCAAAGCAAACAACAATATTTCAAAGCTCCACATTAAAATTCCAAAACCGTGCTACATTTTCTAAATACCAGAGAAATCTGGGTAGAGGCCTAAACTAATCATCACAAAAAAACATTCACGATACAAAAATACTGGGATATTGTATTATCTCAGAAGTGGAAAACTAAAGAGCAAACTTGGCAGATTTTAGATGATTTTATTAATCAGTATGCTAGTATGTGAGACAGGAAGTTGCCACAAGCAACAAGCAACTCTATATAGACGTCTGTTTTATTGCTGTCAGGTCTCCGTCCCTGATACACCGTTCTAATGATAGTGCTAAAGCTGGCACGATGGCTTGGCAGCTCTATAACAGAAATCCACAAAGGAATCTTCTACACCAGTGGAACTCAACCCATGGTCTCTCGAGAAAAAATGCAGAACACAGGACGGCAAGTGAGCGGGCTAGGGGATGGATGGGCTTAGGGTGTGTGTTAAGGGAGAAGTCTGGTGGTTGGAGGCGGGGTTAAGCAAACGGCTTGATCAGTGTCTAGGGTGCTGTGGCACCCTAGACACTAGCCTGGGGCAAGTTGGGCACCCCTGCTCTACATACAGATGCTCTGCAAATAAAGAAGACTGGGAGAAAGGAATACTCGCTTCATCCTCCCATACTAAAGGGACATTCATATGTGCTAAATTTACTTAAAGTGACAGGCTGTAGTGACTCAATGTTCAGTCTAAAATAATTGTTTCCACAGTGGACAGCGATGGTTTCTTGGAAATGTGATCAGTCATATTCACACCATACAGCAGATCAATCAATCATTGGGTATATATGTACCCATTCTTAGAAATATTTAGGGTGGTGCAGTATTGAATGCTTTCACCCCAAAAAGTGCTAAACCAATGCTAACTGATACAATATATGGTTAGTTGGTGGGTTTAGCACTCATCGTGCAGGGCCTGGCACTTTAAAGCAAGGGCGTATTACCACGGGAGCAACCAAAGGGGGCCAGGGGGCATATTTTTTCTATGACAGATATAGCCTCTTCCCAGAAAACCACTGTGGATGGAGCACAAATAGGGGGCCCATATTAGTTTTGCTGGGGGCCCAGTGATTCCTAGTTACGCCACTGCTTTAAAGTAAAATTGTACATTGTAATTTCCCACAAAGTTTAATTTTAAGAAAAGGGGGTTCATGAGGGGTGTGGAAGGGGAGGAGACCCCCTATTGTGATAAGAATATGGTTTGTGATTTTCCGTCCTCCAGGTTAGCTCTTGTCAGTTATACAATATAGTGTCCTCACGCACATACAGGTTTTACCATAGTCTTTAATAAACAGAATGTACATAAATAATAACTGAAGCCCATTAATATTTCAGTTCATAAAATATTCTGTCACAAAAACCGAAACAAAAGTTAAAAGCCAAAGTGCTGCTATTCAAGTTCATCTGTTCGGTTTGGTTTTTTTATGTGTCGCTTCTAGGAAACATGATGCATCTGATCAAAGGATATATATCTCCTTCCTAGAACCCCCTCTGACCAGGATTGAGCACACACAACCACACATTTAACTCTATTCATTCTCTACAAATGAGGTGCTTAATCCATCAACTCAGATAAGATTATGTGTCATTGCCTTGTGTTTACCCTTCTACGCCAAGTCATCCTGCAAAGATTTCCTAAAAAACCTCATCAAAACCAGGAATGTTCACCTGGAGGTCACATTAACGAGCTACGTCATGGATCTGTGTGGGGCTGACATGGAACAATGATTAGAGATACTGTCTGATATGGGCATCGATGTTTTGACTAATATACAAATCATTTATCCTCCAGTGATAGTTTTCAAAATAAAATAATAAATAACCATTAGGATTCTAAACTTTCACAAAGGAGGAACCCCTCCTCTTTACAGGCCCCTCACATTGAAATAATGTATAAGAAATTATTTATTGGGTAAAAATAGGACCGTCATTATAAATAGAATTGTGTAAGTCTTACATTGGCCATCACTAGTTAAGCTAGCCATACACAGACTTCTTCCAATCGGATTTCCAATCGTTGCACTTGTAAGAACCGCTCAAGTTCGCACCTAGGCCTCTGATCTTACCCTAGAAATATATGGAGAGCTAGGGACTGAAGATGGGGACAGCGGAAAAATTGACGCCTGGCCAATCTAACTTTCCCATAAACCGCTCAACATCGTCGAGAAGAAAACAAAAACAATTCAAAATATTGAGTGACCTGATTGAATTTATTGGGTCTCTCAAAAATAACACAGAATCTGCTTTAATGCCTAACACTGGATTGGTTCTTATATGTGATGTTCACCAGCCGTATAAAGTTTAACAGGCATAAGGCCGGTTGTAACATTATCGGGACAGGTCATTGTCCATAATTTTCGGAACATCTACAAGTAAGCAGTAGTGTATGGGAACCTTAGACATACGATAGATTCAATGATCAAACATCAAATCTATACATACAAACTTATGTATATACTCGAGTATAAGTCGAGTACTTGGTACCATTTTACCTGAAATTTGTAAAAAACTGTTGACATAGAGTATAAAAACGAGGGTAGAAATTAGTTGCCCTTTAAATGGACAGCAGAATTCCCATACATGAATCCCATACAGTAATAGCCAAACCCAGTACCAGAACCTCCAATTCCTGGCACTCCAGGTTTGGAAACTACAACTCCCAGCATGCTTTGGTAGCTAGTAGTTGTAGTTTCTAAACATGTGGAGTGGCAAGGTTCAGTAAACTTTTAATTAAGCTTACCATCATTAACAATTCTCCTGACCCCCATATAATAAAGGGCACTCTGGCCCCCATATAGTAAAGGGCACTCTGACCCCAATAGTAAAAATTCCACCTGAGTGTTGTAGTTTCAAGCTGTCATTTGCACTGATCCAGCAAACTGAGAAGACCCATCAGATTTACAGCATCCAGATGGGCAGTGACAGTGCTGAGTGTGTCCAGCAGGCAGACAGCAGGAAGGAGTGTAAAGGGAGATCAGCTCCTGTAACTTGATATGCAGGTGAAGGTTTTTAACACAGCGCAACCTGGTTACTATGCATAATTGCAGCATTTGAATCTACCGCATATACTGAGTATATAAACCGTCCGAGTATTAAACCGAGGACGGACTAGTTTTACCTAAAAAAAGGAGGAAAAAGAGATTGACTCGAGTATAAACCGGAGGTAGAAAAGGCTAGTATTGCCACTTAAGATGTTTGGAAACTACAACCCCAGCATGCTTTAATTGCTGGGAGTTGTAGTTTTCAAACATCTGCAGAAGCCAATACTTACAAATAGGGGTAAATCCTCCTTTATTTGTGCATACAGTATGCACAAATAAGAAGGTTTTACTCTATTTGTAAGTATTGTGTGCATTGGTGTTCTGTAGTTTCTCCTACCTTGTCCAGTGGCCCTCTCTTCCTCGCTCCACATCCTCTGCGCTTCAGGATGATGTCACTACTCGCCGCCGCAAAGTGAGTGGCGCCGGGGGTAGTGACGTCATCCGAAGCGCACTGAGGATGTGGATCATGCGGCCACGGACAAGGTAGGAGAAAGATTGACTCGAGTATAAGCCGAGGTAAGATTTTCAGGCTTTTTTTAAAGCCTGAAAACCTGGTTTATACCGTAGTATATACGGTAAATCAGGTTTCAGACTAACTTTAAATTTGACTTATACTCGAGTATATGGTAGTGTTATGACCAGCATAACTTTTTTTGGTCCATTGCGTTACACACAAAAAAGAAAGCAGAGAACTGATTGGTTACTATTTACATTCAAAGTTTCAACACCTGGAACACTGGATTTTACAGACTTTTAAAATAATGTTTAAAGCAACACAGTTGCATTTACATGGTTGTTTCTGTAAGGCCTTTAATTAAATAATCAGTTGAACGAGAAGAACTGTTTGGAGATGCTGCATAATTATATTCTGGATTACAAATAACTTTACATGTTGTTTTCCAAATAAAAATGTTTTGAGGATCAAGCTAGAAAGTAATGTCACTAACTGCTAAATGATCCTATGATAAAAGGAAACCACTGTGTCAGTTCGTAAGGTATATAAAGTTTAATGCTTTGTCACTAGCTCAACTCGACCTTTCTTTACTGTGCACTTCTCTACATGTGTAACATCTGTACATTGTACTCATATGAATCACTTCATTCACAAACACACTGCCAAGTGCTCAAAGCCTTTAACCCCGTGTTACACAACCAGGGTCCTCAGGTGATAGTGACGGGAATTATACGCATCTAACTTGTGATAAACTTGAGTGCATTTTAAAAATTAACAAATTATACACATATATAAAGTTATAATGCTAGACAAAGGGTGGACTGAGGAACTGTGCAATGAATGTTCAGAATTTTAAGAAATGTCCCATATTAGGACTATGGAATTTCAGTATGTTAGCAAATGACAACATGGCTCCAGGAAGATTATCAGAGCAATAGGCTGGTTAGTTCAGTAATCTGCTGTTGTTTTGTACAAAGTTTTGTCCAGTGGACTATAACATTTTGCAGGCAGGTGGAAAAAGACGACTTAGTTATTTACCTGTTGGCAAGGAAGGTTATTTACCTGCCACCACTTCCATTGGAGTCCTCTGACAGTCAGGCATCATCTGGAGGAGACGTGTTTTCTAACTTTGTAAAGTTAGAAGGGGTTATAACTTGTATACCTGTATACCTTGGAGAACACCGGATAAAGATGTACAGGGATAAAAAGTCTCATATATAAGAATGGCAGCACAACTAAAATTCTACACAGCAACCATATTCCAAAACTATTACTATATTACAGGTTGGTCAGGAGCCAGACATAAAGAAGGGGCCCATTCAATGTAAGAAGAACTAGGGCCCCAACACAATCAACTTGTTGCTCTAGATATTGTGAACTTCACCTTTTTTTATGCTTGTTAACGGCAACTGTATCGTAGTTCTCAAAAACTGTAGGGCCTAACATACCCCCAGACATGTACACACAAACATCCCACAATTATTTCACAAGTACATATCCAGGGACGAAAGGTGAATACCTTTTACCACTGCCCAGAGGCTGCACATGCTATAAGCAGTTATAGAAACAATAACAAGGTTGATAATCCCGATATCATACAATCCCGATATGTACAATCCCGATATCTACAATCCCAATATCGTACAATCCCAATATCATACAATCCCAAATCGTACAATGCCGATATTATACAATCCCAATATCGTACAATCCCGATATCATACAATCCCAATATCATACAATCGAAAAAGGTCTGAAGTGAAGTTTTCCAACATATCCAACTGGACCGATGGTTGATTGATCCCCACACACAATCTGATCAGTGTACAAATCCCCATATTGCATGATCAGTATTGTTGAATGTTAGCCTCAGAGTGATTTAGGGTGAGATGCAATAATTGGCAGTATCACCCAGATAAGTGTAAATCCACAGGACGGGTTAGCATGTAATATCGGGTTAGTGTGGGCTTTTACACTTAACTTGCGGGGGCCTGTGTTGTTTTCTTAATAGCGCAGCAACACCCGATGCAATATAAAAATCGTTAGGTTGCAACTACTACGCGGAGAAAGTTAACGATAAAGGAAAGGAGCCGTTAATCCGGTGAATGTGCAATATGTATTACTGTATCATGGTAACCTGGAAGATAAGACGAGCACGCAATCCTTTCTGCATCTCCTCCACTATAACCAAAGTTATTAGCCAGCAGCCCTCAAGCTGTTGGGTTTTTTAAAAAAAAAAACAAACTCCCTGCAGCCTACAGCTGTCAGAACTAGAGCTGCAACTGGAGAGCTGCGGTTTATCAGTCACTTCAGTTCATTAATACATTAAAGATGGAAAATAAATTAAGCGACAGTCCATTTATTAATGAGAGGAATGAATGATTAACCACTGTACCTTTTGTGATGTTGAAGCCAGGCTGCCTGCTGGATATCTTCGCTGCCTGCACCTGCTGTTTTATTAGGTTTCCTTCGCTGCCGACTCGCAGAATATCTCTCCTAAGCTGATTTTTCTTCCTCGGCTGCTAAAATCTTCTTTCCTATTCATAGGCGGCTTAGCAGTTCCATTAGTGAGACAAGGGCCTGGCCAACGCGATGGCTTAGACATTCTTAGTGCTCTGAGTTATTTCCAGATACCAGGAGGGTCAAAAAAGCATAAGAAATCCCCATCAGTTTTTCATAGTTGTTTTCTGCAGTGAATCCAGGACTTGCAACTTGGGCAGCTGGATTAGAAGTGTCTGGATGCAAGTTTAATCAGGGTGAAGCTAAGAGGCAGTGGGCAGTCACACAGGCACTTTATCAGACCTGTGGAATGTAAATGGGCTTTTGGATAATTCACTTCTCTGCAGTGAAGCAACCTCACACTGTTTGCAAAAGAGCACAGTATGTGTGTGTGTGTGTTTTGTGGTGTGTATGGTGTGTGTTTGTGTGGGAAGTGCCTGCATTAGAAACACTGCTGGCATGTTCAGACTAGAACTGACCATCATTAAAGCGGAATATCAATTTCCAATGCCCCTCCTACCCAGGTAAACTTGGAAAACTCACTACAGATGGAATGGAAAAAAAGCACAGTCTGGATTCAATTAAATCCTGTGTCTAAACCCTATTCCCTTTAGTACAATTTATTCTCATGTAGAAATTAAAGAAAAGTTTGGGCTTATTCCACTTCACAGTATATCGTCCGATACCTATTTCCATGATAGCAAAGGCATTTTGGGGGGGAAATTGTACCTTTTATTCAAATCCCCGAATTCTTTGCTGCACTCTGAAATCCTCAAATCCAGCATCCCTATCTGCACTCTGAAATCCTCAACTCCCAGCATTCTGGCCACACTCTGAAATCCTCAACTCCCAGCATTTCCTAGCTGCACTCTGAAATCCTCAACTCCCAGCATTGTCTGGCCAACACTCTGAAATCCTCAACTCCCAGCATTTCCTAGCTGCACTCTGAAATCTCAAACCCCAGCATTCGCTGGCCACACTTGAAATCCTCAACTCCCAGCATTTCCTAGCTGCACTCTGAAATCTAACTCCCAGCATTCCCTAGCTGCATTCTGAAATCCTCAACTCCAGCATTCTCTGGTCACATGTGAAATCCTCAACTCCCAGCATTCCCTAGCTGCACTCTGAAACCTCAACTCCCAGCATTCTTGGCCGCACTCTGAAATCCTCAACTCCCAGCATTCTATGGCGCACTCTGAAATCCTCAACTCCCAGCATTCTATGGCCGCACTGAAATCCTCAACTCCAGCATTCTCTGGCTGCACTCTGAAATGTTCAACTCCAGCATTTACTAGCTGCACTCTGAAATCCTCAACTCCCAGCATTCTCTGTCTGGGCTCTAAAAATCCTCAACTCCCAGCATCCCTAGCTGCCACTCTGAAATCCTCAACTCCAAGCATTCTCTGGATGCATTCTGAAATCCTCAACTCCCAGCATTCTCTGGCAGCACTCTGAAATCCTCAACTCCCAGAATTCTCTGGCAGCACTCTGAAATCCTCAACTCCCACATTCTTGGCAGCACTCTGAATCCTCAACTCCCAGCATTCTCTGGCAGCACTCTGAAATCCTCAACTCCAGCATTCTTGGCTGCACTCTGAAATCCTCAACTCCCAACATTCTCTGGCTGCACTCTGAAATCCTTAACTCCCAGCATTCCCTGGCTTCACTCTGAAATCCTCAACCTCCACTATTCCCTGACTGCACTCTCCCAGTATTTCCTGGTAGATCCAATTAAAACTGCAAATTTTATGCAATAATGTTTCACTTCTTAGGCCATGGCCAACACTACATGCTTTGAAATGCAGCGTGTTTCAGGCGCATTTTTTACTGCACAACAGGGTGACCGGTGTGGCCCTCCATAACAGATCAGAGCGTAGTGCTTATAGCATAGCCTGCCATACTGCACTGGCATGCGATTCTAACATGCTAACGGATCGCAAAGCACACTGCCCACTGTGGCCTAGCCCTTACTGGAACTCGGCTACCTACAATGGCACAAACTGGCTCCTAAAGTAATAAAGAATGAGTCTGCCTTTTCTATCATTAGAAAACGTATTTCCTTCATCAGTGGCTGATATGGTTTATTCTCTACAGCTGTTCATATGTTATCATGGTTGTAGGACCAGATCTGTCTGTGTGTTGTGCATTGCGACTACATGTCTGTATATTTATATTACTAAAAATGGATTGATTTGTTCTTTTTGTGGGGACAGGGGTGTGTAGCAAGTCGCTGGATATGAACATGCAGGATCTGGTTTATCCTTCGTATAATCCTTACAGGGGGGCTTGATTTGTCCCACACAACAGGCTTGCTAGTCATTTTCCTATTTAGAAGGCATTATCCATATTCATACAGACAAACTGGAATCGCTAAAATAAATGAATAAAATCTGTGTATTCCATGAAGTAACAGTGAAATGTTTATTTTCAGGTGTAAAATCTCTTAAATATTCTAATGGAATGCGAGCTGGGACATTGCCCGCGGCTCTCTAAAGCGACAGAATGTGAGAAAGTTGCTGTTTGACATCAGCTGAACATCTCTACATGCAGAGGAAAGGCTTTCATTAATTAAGCAGATTTGTTTTATTTGCTAAATGGTATACAGATAGATATAGATAGATCCCTCTATCTAAATTATACCTGGGCAAAGTAAGGCCCGGGGGCCCCATGCGATCATTAGGGTGTATCGCAGTCACAAAACAATCTTCCTATACACTGCAATGTTCTGTAACTAGTAATCACTGGGGCCCAGGAAAACTATGATGGAGCCCCTATCCCTGCTTCTTCCACAGTGGGTTTCTGGGAGGAGGCTATATGTGTTATAGGAAGATGGGCCCCTGGGCTCCCGGGGCCCCCTGCGGTTGCTCCCCTGTAGTTACGCCTCTGCCTGTCATCATCTTTGAAAGATAGGTACAGTGTGTACCCAGCTTTAAACTGCAGGTCATCTACACAAGCATAATGAAGCCATTCAGGAATTTGTCTGCTAATGATGTTTTATTGTTTGAACTACAGTTCTTTATCAAGAGTTAAATTCTCCAATGGTCCTTCTGTCATCCAAATCGGAGGAGTGGCCGATCAGACACGTTGGTAATTTGCAGAAAATTTGTTGCAAACTGACAATATTTCATCCAGGCCAACCAGTCGATAAGGGCAACCGGTCAGCCAGGATGAAATATGGACCTGTGTGTCCTAGCCTATGTCTCTATTAATCAGAGCTTTATTTTCTTTTTAAATTATCCCAAATCACTTACATTGCAGGCCAGATAAGTAACACACCATTGTGTACCAAATGGCTGTTTTGGCCGATCATTGCTTAGTGTATAGGCGCTAGGTCGGGCAACGATGATCTGCAGGGTCGGATCATCAACGAGGGCTGCAACGAGTGCCCAAACATTAAGGGCTAGGCCTCACTAGGCTATTACATAGTGATTTCAGACACGTTTTGCTTTATGCTTTTTGGATCGGTTTATAGCGCACGCCAAGGATAAACTAATATGTGAAGTCCACGCTTTTCGCAGCACATGTGATCACATTTATAATAGTGGGGCCTGGCCCTAAACAATAGTAGGCTGATGAAACGGCCGTTGGTGCACACTGTGCATTGCCACAATCACAAGTGTGCACGAAGCTTAAGGGGGATTTTTGCAATTGTTCTTAATGATTAATAATAAACCTTTAGAAAATAAGGTTCTAATTGAATCTGTGTTTAAATGTGATTTTGCCTTGGGCAACAAAAAACGATTCTCAGGCAACCAGATCTTCCTGCACAATTATTTATCCACAAACAAAAACGTGATGAATCAACACTAGGATACGTAGCTTTATTTATTGCTCTGTGACAGATCAGAGATAATACACAAAGAAATTCCCTTTCCTTGTAAAAACCAAGAGAGTTTACTGCGGGAGAGATGGACCTGAAGGCTAATAAAGGCTGGAGTGCTAGGAAACACAATAAACACATATCACTATGATGTTTTAAACAAGCAATAAAAGTATTTCTTTGCCATGCAGTTGTTTAACTCTATGAACGCCTCTACTTAACAGGCCATGTAATTGACTATGCTGCCTTAAGTAGGTACTAAAACTGTTCATTATTCTTGTGTATTATTTATTGCCACTTTATTTATATGATCAGCTAATCAAAATGTTGGAATTGTAGCAGGCCAATCATATATCAGACAAAGTGGTCAAACCTCATTTTGACCTGTGTTTTCTATTTCTAACTGTTACGTTTGACAAACTATGGATCTATTCTGTCAGTTGCATCTCTGCATACGTAAATACAGACAGTAGGGTCGTAGTTATTTTGGGGTGAACACAAAGTCCATGTAAATCCCAGCATCCCCAAAATCAACAAAAAGTACAGATTCCCCACCTACCAGTTCCATGTCAACCAGTTCTCCAAATTGAACAAGGACCCACTAACACACATAGTGCAGCAACCAGCTGTAACATGGATATTGTGTCTGGCCAAGAAGACATTTAAATAGCTTTACATGTGTTCAGAGATTCAGCCAATACAACATTTCAGGACATTCTACAATCTTACTTCCCTCCCAGTAAACCATCATTTAGTGCTTACATCTGAAATAACTTTTCCTTAAAGGTATCTATACTCTAATCAGTTTCTTTGGGCTGGTGCTCCTCACAGAAGCATATGAGAGTTAGGAAATACCAATCCTATATCCTGTCCCAAGTACTTTTCAATTTAACTGATTTTTGTTAATTTTTTACACACACAATAGTTTTCCTTTAAGTCGAAGGATTGCCCATTGTCTTCTGTTCACCCTATGCTTATTGGCTGTAGTTCTCTCTGCCATTGTATAGGGTTACACATCCCATCTTTCTAGGAAAAGAATCCAAACATTAATAATCTCTCTAATAATACAAATTCTTCATTCCTCAGTTTAGTTGCCTATCTCCAATATCAAATTTCCATTTAATGACATTCTTTTTATGGACTGCTGCCCAAAACTTATAGTTTATACAAGGGCCTCTATACATGGTTTATCCACATGTTATATGATAAATCATTGGACAGAGTGTACACAGATTGCAAACTACTCTTTGTTACTGTCTACAAGGGATAGCCAAATCTGTCAAGTTTGTTCCATTTTGGATTTACGGATCTCGAAAAAAATCCAGAAGATCCAAAAATCTGAAAATAAGCATACTTTTGGGACTTTTCGTTTAATAGCGAACGTTCAAGGCTATTTCGAAAAAAAGCCTCGAATGTTTGGTAATCCTCGAAAATACGATTGTGAAACTAGTTTTGAGTTTCCGAGCGTATTTTCAAGAATTTTCGAACATTTGAAGCTATTTTTAATAATCCTGAACCTTCAGTAATTATATAAACATAGGCTCGGAAGTCCCAAAACCAAATGATCCATCCAGTTTCAGATGGAACATTCAGATTTCGGAACCAAGGGGTTCAAATACATCTATCTACCAGTTTTCAGTCTTCAAAAGCAAAGGACCCCCCCAGACTGTTTTTTTGAAATCCAATTTTTAAATGATTTAATTTTATTTCTTACATTAATTGCTTTATATGTCTTTCTATACCATAATATCTTTAAACTTTGGACTGCACAAAGTTTCTGCTTGTCAAGGAATCCCAGACACATTCTTCCTATAAACCTTCAAAACTGTCCATCAGATGTCAGATGTTTAAATCTCCAAAGGAAACAACAGACCTATAAAGGATGTTTTGATCTATTCTCTGATCATTCTTATTATAGAGCCGTCCGCCTAGTCACAAAGGTCCTTCCAACATCTCTGTTCTATGTTATTGGTTGGTTATAATCAAAGGTTTAAGTTACAATTTCATTTTAGGGGGTCGATTTTACATTTAAACTAATGGTTTTGTGACCATTTATACAAACTAATAAAACAATTACAGATTAACACTTCTATGAAATGAGCGTGACATTGACATGAATGTTTTGACACAGGAAACTTCCAAAAACATTGCAAAGCAACAAAAAAAAACATTATGATTCAGAAAAGAGGAAACTTTAATTTTTATTTTTTTTTAGGTATCAGAGATTGATACTAACCATTAATGACCAATCAGTTTTTAGTTGTTTCAACATCAACCAAACATTATAAATGGGATATTTCTACCAGGGTGAGATCCTTAAACCACAGGAATACAGTCCTCTGCACTCGTCTATCGTCCCTCTGCCACTCGTCCTCTTCACTGAGGAAGGGGCGACGTTTATAGCCGAAACGTTGTGATTATGATGTGTGGTCACTATATAAAGTATTGGTCTGGAGTGGGACTTCGACATTGACATTCTTCCTAAACGCCAGGTCCGCACCGCCGTGGGGTTTGCGTTGTGTCTTATGCCACTTATGTCTATTGAATGGAAGACAGAGCCAGAGTATTGCAGAAGATAGAAGACAAACCCACGTGGACCAGGCGGTTTTCTCCTCACCCACGGTACTAAACAGCGGTGGAACAGTGGGTTTAAGTGCGTATAGTTGTCCTGTAAGTAGCTCTCTATAATATTACAGTACCCATTACAGTACATATTACAATACCTATTACAGTACCCATTACAGTACCCATTACAGTACCGCGGCGGAGGAGAGAGGGGAAGTAAGTAAAGTTTGGGGCACTTTCTAAGAGTAAAAATAGAGCGGTTGGGGCTGGGGGGACAGGAGGAATCATATATCCAAAAATGGTTTTAAGGATGGTCATACCCTTTAAACTTTCCAGTATCTTCCCCACCACTGAAGTTAAACTTACAGGCCTGTAATTACCCGGCTGTGAACGACTACCCTTTTTGAATATTGGAATAATTTTTACCAATCCAGAGGCACACATGCGGATATGAGGGAATCTACAAAAATAAGAAACAATGGCCTAGATAAAACTGAGCTTAGTACCAGAGAATGTATTTTATCCGGGCCAGGAGATTTATTAATATTAACCTTATTTAGTTCTTTCTGTACCATATCCTTGCTTAACCAAAGTGCACTTGAATCTTTTATACCATTATTGCTACTATATAATATCTGTACTTGGATCTTCTATAGTGTATACAGAGGGGAAAAATATTCTCATCCTCCGTAACAAACTTATCCCCATTAATTAATGGTGCCACATTTTCAGTCCTCATCTTCTTACTATTAATATACTTTAAAAAAAATGTAGGCTTAGTGATGCTTTGTTCAGCTATCGTATCTTCATATTATTTTAGCTAGTTTGATTGCTTTCTTACACTGCTTGTTACAGTTTTTATAATCCCTAAAAGCCCTTTCTGTTCCCTCTGATTTAAAGGTTTTAAATGCCTTTTTCTTCCTTTCCATTTGTCTCTTTACAGTAGTTCTGGTTGGTACGGGGATACTATATAATATTAAGAATTACTGGTATTAATACATATAATGTAGTTCTGGTTGGTACAGGGATACTAAATAATATTGAGAATTACTGGTATTAATACATATCCTGTAGTTCTGGTTGGTACGGGGATACTATGTGCCCGACCCTCTGCTTGCATTTTTCTCGCAAGCAGAGGGCCTGGCAGCGCGGCGGAAGAAAGAGGGAAGGTAAGTAATGTTTTGGGCATTTTCTGATGATACTAATAGAGCGGTTGGGGCTGGGGGACAGGAGGTAAGTTAGGTAAAAAAATTTTAGAAGGGTGGACATACCCTTAATGGTTGACAAAGTTTTGTGTTGTTAGCAAACACAGAAAACCCACTTCCAAATCATTAATAATAGATTAAATAGAAGCAGCCCCACACAAAAACCTGTGGCACCCCACTTAGTACTTTAGTCCATAATGATGAAGCCCCCATTAAAACTACTCTATGCATCCTAATCATTAACCAATTTCTATCCATGTACAAATGTGCCTCTCCAGACCAACAGACCTCAGCTTATACCATTAGTCACCTATGGGGGACTGTATCAAAAGCCATTGCAAATCCAAGTACCGTATACTACATCTACTGCTATGCCAGGGTCTAAATTTCTACTATTTCCTCATGAAAGCCAAGAAGTTAGTTTGAAAAGATCTATTCCTCCTAAATCCATGCTGGTTATACTTATAATGTCAGTCCTTGAAACACTCTAGAATATGTTCCCTTATTAAAGGGCATGTCCACCCCCAAAACTATAATCCCCCCCACTAATGCCCCATCATGTAGTGTAGTATTTAATACTTACCTAACATCCCGCTCCATAGGGTTTCCTGTAGTCCCCCCCCACCACGTCCCAAAAACTGCCCAAG
Source organism: Hymenochirus boettgeri (assembly GCA_019447015.1). Classification (NCBI taxonomy): domain Eukaryota; kingdom Metazoa; phylum Chordata; class Amphibia; order Anura; family Pipidae; genus Hymenochirus; species Hymenochirus boettgeri. The sequence goes on from CM033474.1 coordinate 41,916,453, forward strand.
GAGGATAGCAGAGTCCATATAGGACACTGCCTGCTAGCTGGCCTCAGGTAGATTTTTTGCCATGTGTCTGCAGCCCTTCTCCCCCTCCTTCCCCTCCCTCTCCCTCCCCTATCGGACTCCCTCCCCTAGTGTAAAACCTTAATATATAGGATTCCCCCTGTTCCCCCAGCCCCAACCGCTCCATTTATTCTTAGAAAGTGCCCCAAACTTGGGGGGCGTGGCAGCTATCCTGGAGAGAGGTCGCATGGAGTAAGAGCTCCCTCTTGCTACCAGGAAAACAGCTACTTACTGCAACTTAAACAGGACCCAAACAACTTAAAGAGCAGCAGACCTGGTCTAAAATGGGCAAGAAACAAATCGCAGCTCATAACAAAAACAGAGAAAAAACTCACCTTGTCTTCCCAGGCAGCACAGATTCGCGGGCCGAAATCAAGATGGCGGCGCCCATGGAACCGCGAGAGCCGCAACCTACAGGGAAGAAGAAGAGAAAAGTAAGGAAACAGAAACAACAGATATATTAAACAACAGACATAGACTCTGACACAGAACAAAAAACAGACTTACAAACATCTAATACAGACCCAGGCGGGGGACCTAGGAGACGCCGATCTCCCCTCCAGCCAGGGCTCCAGCTACAGGGGCCCCTGGGACCCAACCAAGCAGGGAACCTATGAAAAGACACAAGAAAGGGGATGTGGAAGGAGAGGAAGAAAACAACACGCTAGAAACCACACAAGGCCAAAACCCCTTGCATAACTCCCAACCAAAGATACCCCAGTGTCAGAAAAAGTATTAAAAGACAGCTAATCTCTCAACATAAAGCCTTCAAAATGGACGTTACAGAAATGGTCCAACTATTAAAAAAGATATAAGAGACATTGCAGAAAGAACCAACCATATAGAACACAAAATGGCAGAATTCACAACCTCATTAACGAATAGCAGAGCCCATAACAACCTTGACGATAAAGTAACATACTCTCCAAAACAAAATCACTGACCTAGAAGACAGATCAAGGAGAAAAACATCAAAATCAGGGGGAATACCGAGACTGTCTCAAACTCCGAAATTGATCTATCTAGAAAAAATTACTAGAAACAATCCTGCCAAACTAACAAAAAACAGAGAGAACCATCGACAGAGCTCATAGACTATATAAACCAAAAAGTGCCCCTCAACAGCACCAGAGATGTAAAATAAGATTCTTTTCTTTCAAACTAAAGAACAAGTGATGTCACTTTCAAGAAACCAAAAAACCTGCCAAGCAAATATACCCATCTACAATTTTTCGCAGACCTATCACCCCAAACCATGCAATTAAGAAAACCTTTCAGGAAGCTACAGAGATACTCAGATTTAACGCTATATAATACAAATGGGGTTTCCCAGTCCGCCTGATCGTAATTAAAGAAGAAAAGATCATATGTCTTCAATAACACCCAGAGAAGCTATCCTCAAAGCCCAGGAATGGAATCAAACATCCCTCAAACCATCAAAAATCAACTGAAAGAACCACACAAAAAAGAAAGAATCCAGAAAGAGTGGAACTACAACTGAGAACTATTTGAACCAACATCCGAACAATCAAAACACACATATTAGCCAAGGACTAATAACTTTGAAACTCTAAAGTCGAGACGAGAGCATTTCATTTGCACCCCAGACTGACTACTCTAAAAACTCCTACCGGCTGCAGGAAGTCCTGGACGGAGCCCCTGCAAGAAACGGTTTGAAACCTTTGAGAAGGGCTATGTCTTAAATGTGTTAAATATGTAAATGTTTTATATGTATGAATGTTTTATATGCCATAATGTTTTGAAAGCTTAAAAGTTCAGGGATAAGAGATACCTACTTATCCCTTAATATACCCACGGAAAACATCCTGATCATACCAGGGCTTCCCAGAGGGGATAGTAGCCATAAACATAAATATAGAACACAACCTCACGGGGTTAACCTTAAACAGCCCAATACAACCAAAACAGAACTGATCAGTCAATCATAAAAACTTGGACTGGGTCCTTACCCCAGGAGGCTCTAGATACACTAATTAATCTCCGTATACCTAGAGACTAGTTTATTTCAGCAAGAATACAAATAATCTATCTCCCAAAATCAAAGAAGCCACACCGACCTAGCTTGGGATAACAAACCATAATAAGCTAAAAACAAAATAATCTAGACCAGTCAATTAAGAACAAGGAACTGTTTTAAATAAAACAACAGCATTTCCAGGTGGCAAAAAAGCCCTCCAAAAGTCTAGATATCTATATAACTAGGAATGTGTTACATGACCCATTGTGGTCTCCTTATGCCCCCTTATTGATAAAGTCTGCCACTTAACTTAAGTTCTAGATGTTTCTATGTTTTTTATGTTATATAGTTGTATATTTTTTGTCTCAGCTGTGTGTGCCGGCCCCAGTTGCCTACCCCACACATCCACAAAAATAATACAAACACTCATATGATGCCAATGTACTCCCCAAACAAAGATCTATATAAAAACACTCTAAACCCATACACGTCTGTAATTAGGACCCAAACAACAACCAACCAGCAAGAAAACCCCAGATCACATGGGAATTAATACAATCCTACAATGTCAGAGGTCTAAACTCCCCCCAGAAAAGATTCCTATTATGGAAAGAGCTTACAAGCAACAAGATAGACAGAGCATGTATACAAGAAACGCACCTGAACAAAAAATCAACCCATCTCCTCAAGCATAAAGCATACAACAATATTTTCCATCCTCATCAGAAAAGAAAAAAAGGAGTCACCATTGCAAATAACAACGCACTAGCTTACAAACTATATGAAGCAAAGATAGACCCACAGGGCAGATAATAATCCTTCACTGTTCCATAAATAACACAAACTTGTTATAGCAAACCTATCGCACCCAACCAAGACAAATCAAGTTTATAAAGAAAATCATAAGCAAAGTTAAGAATACCACAAAAAAATATTATAATATGCGGAGACTTTAACCAACTACAGACCCAGAAATAGACTCCACTAATCCCAACAACAAGAAAAAACCACCAATTTTACCAATCTCCTGAAATCCGAAGATCTATTTGATGCATGGAGAAACAACCCACCCAACGAGAGGGGACTATACTTTCTTCTCCCAACCTACAATATGTACTCTAGACTGGATTACATCCTAGTAGACAAAATGGATCTCCAAAAATCCCAACACCAAATCTCCCCGATTACATGGTCAGACCACGCACCAATAACAATCCTCCTAAAGGAAAGATTCAATGTCAACCAAACAAGACCATGGAGACTCAACTCAACCATACATCATACGAAAATCCAGAAACATAATACAAAAAGCTATATCAGAATATTTCGAAATAAACGAATCTCCAGAAATAGACCCGTTCATACTATGGAACGCACATAAAGCTGTAATTAGAGGCATCTGCATCCAACAAGCATCCCAACTAAATAAAATCAGAAAACAAAATAAACTGGAACTACTACAAAAAATAGCCACACTAGAGAAGGAACAAACAAAAACCATCACAACACCTAAAACAATAATTGAAAGAAACAAAGAAAAACTTCATTCGCTAAATCTCTATGACTATGAAAAAATGCTCAGAAGATTGAAAGCCTCATCTTACAACCAAGGAGGTAAAGCAAATAGAAACCTAGCAAATAGAATCAAAAAACAATTAGCCAATACCAAAATCTCATACATTATAGAAAAAACAAACAAGATACTCAACCCCCAAGAATATCCAACCAATTCAGCATCTACTATTCCAAATTATACAACCTTGCAGAAAAACGGAGAAACATAAAAACCCAACAAAGAAATCTAGAAGCATTCCTCAACTCAATAAACCTACCTCACGACAGCAGAACAAAAAGAATACTTAGATAAACCATTCTCCCAAGAAGAAAATAATTAAAGCGATCAACACAGCAAAACTAAACAAATCTCCAGGAGAAGATGGGTTTACAATGAATACTACAAAACCTACTTTACTACCCTTACCCCACACTTGCAAAACAGGTTCACAAAGCAACTGAAAACCAACATTCCCTAAAGAGATGCTTAAAGCCATAATCATACCAATCCCAAAACAAGGGAAAGACCCGACACTATTAGGAAACTACAGACCATCTCCCTATTAAATAATGACCTTAAACTATATTCCAAAATACTGGCCGAGAGACTCAAAAACATACTTCCACATCTTATCCACTAGACCAAGTAGGATTTATTAAAAACAGACAATCCACAGACAACACAAGAAGAATTATCGACCTTATAGACTGGGCCAACCACAACAAGATCTCATCGCTATATATCATTAGATGCAGAAAAGGCCTTTGACCGCCTCAATTGGCAATACCTAAACCTGGTACTGGAAAAATTTGGAATACAAAACTCCTTTAAAAAAGCAATCATGGCGCTCTACACCAACCCATCTGCAAACGTGTACATTTCCAGTATGAATCCAACCCATTTAACATCTCAAATGGAACAAGACAAGGATGTCCCCTCTCCCCACTAATCTTTGCCCTAGCTATGGAACCTCTGGCACAAAAAATAGAGAAGACCCAAATATTACAGGCATCAAAATCAACTCATCATCCCACAAATAGCTACATTCGCAGAGACGTTATTCTAATTGTCACAAAACCAATCATCTCACTAATACATATATACAAACCTCACATCAGTTTGGACGATTATCATACTACAAATCAACGAAAAAAATCACAAGTTATGGAAACCAATCTCTTAGGAACCCTGAAAATGTTCCTGGCAAGCAAATATCAATTCAGATGGGACACCAACGAAATAACCTACCTGGGAATAAAAATTTCAAACCAAACGGAAAACCTATTCCAATCCAACTTCATACCACTAGTGAAAAAACTAGAAAGTCAGACAAGAAAAGGAGGATCATGACACTATCATAATGGATAGAATAATGGCATCCAAATGCTAATCCTCCCCCGATATCTTACGTTTTTAGATCAATTCCAATAAAACATCCCAGATACCTTCCTCTCAGGCACAAAAAAGTATAACACAATTCATATGGAATAAAAATAAGCAAGAATAAACAACCCAACCATGGCAAAAACCGCAAAACAGGGGGGTCTAGCAATACCAATATTAAAAGACTATTACCAAGCAACAACTGTGACCAAATAAGATATGGTGGGAAAAGCAAGACAAACACAAACCTATGGTGCGAAATAGAGGAAAAAATGTGCCAACCATGAACCTGAAACAAATTCTGGGGCAACACTCTAGAAGACAAGCAAATAACCATTCCCTACACCCTCCCCCACGCATCCATTAAAATCTGGAAAAAAATACACAAAAATCAAAACTTCTTAGCACCATTATACGACTTCATACCCATAAACAGCCTTGAAATACTTATCCCGGATTTACATATTCAATGGGATCAACACCAACTAAAAAAATCAATCAACTATACCAACAAGGTAAACCAACCCCATTCCCTACACTACAAAGCAAATACCAACTTAACCAGAACGACTTCTTCAAACATACCAAATTATATCCTGCTTACAACCTCTAAAAAGAAATGGAAAACCTCAATAGACTCAACTGAACTACAATTTACAACCCCCATTACCCCCCAAAGGAATAAAAACCTCTACAACTTGATCAACAACAAAAAAAATATAAAATGGGAGGAAGAACTGGGAAAAAACCTTCAATGATAAAACATGGTCAGATGCAGCCAACATCCCCTTCAAACTCTCAAGATGCTCACAACATTGGGAAATACAAAGAAGATATGAGATATTATAGAACCCCAACAATTCTAGCAAAATGGAACTCTAAATACTACCAATATGTTGGAGGTGCGGACAAGCCAGAGGAAACACTTTTCACTAATTCTGGACCTGCAGGAAATCAGAAAAATATGGAATAAAACTCAACTAGTATTATCATCAATATTACAAAAACAAATCACCCTCACTCCCGAACTGGCCCTCTTATTGATAGACCTACAGCAGTTTCCCAAATCAACAAACCATTATTCCATACTACTATAATTATTACTCAATTTATTGCCAGAACTGGTTTTTCCACTAAAATCCCTAAATACACACTCATACTGAGAAACCTCAATACCAAATGCAGTATGAGAAACAAAGCATAACCCAACTAATTTTCACAAATTCTACAAGAAGTGGGAATACTGGTATACCGACAATAGATCTCATATCATAAAGATTAAGATGTTTGGCTCAAATATGCTAAAATCTGATAACCAAGCAAGAATGAAATACTCAAAACGGCAGCTGGGGAGACACACGCTGAAATTTACTTTTGGTTACTTTATTTACTGCTACCCACTCCCTACAGTATATTATATATTGATATGTTACAATGTGATATTTTATTTGATTTGATTTGATTTGACCCATTTGATTTGATTTGAACGTATTATAAAAACTCTTCAATAAAAACTGATGATTAAAAAAAAAAGAAAGTGCCCCAAACTTTACTTACCTTCTCTCTTTCCCAGCCGCAATGAACTCCTGGCAGCCGCGTCCGTGATTGGCTGCCGCTCAGCCAATCACAGACGCGACTGTGGTCCTGCCCTCTGCTTGCATTTTCTCGCAAGCAGAGGGCCGGCAGCGCGGCGGAGGAGAGAGGGAAGTAAGTAAAGTTTGGGGCACTTTCAAGAGTAAAAATAGAGCGGTTGGGGCTGGGGGGACAGGAGGAATCATATATCCAAAATGGTTTTAGGATGGTCATACCCTTTAAACTTTCCAGTATCTTCCCCCACCACTGAAGTTAAACTTACAGGCCTGTAATTACCCGGCTGTGAACGACTACCCTTTTTGAATATTGGAATAATTTTTACCAATCCAGAGGCACACATGGGATATGAGGGAATCTACAAAAATAAGAAACAATGGCCTAGATAAAACTGAGCTTAGTACCAGAGAATGTATTTTATCCGCGGGCCAGGAGTATTAAATATTAACCTTATTTAGTTCTTTCTGTACCATATCCTTGCTTAACCAAAGTGCACTTGAATCTTTATACCATTATTGCTACTATTAATATCTGTACTTGGATTTCTATAGTGTATACAGAGGGGAAAAATATTTCTCATCCTCCGTAACAAACTTATCCCATTAATTAATGGTGCCACAATTTTCAGTCCTCATCTTCTTACTATTATATACTTTAAAAAAAAGTAGGCTTAGTGATGCTTTGTTCAGCTATCGTAACTTCATATTAATTTTAGCTAGTTTGATTGCTTTCTTACACTGCTTGTTACAGTTTTTATAATCCCTAAAAGCCCTTTTGTTCCCTCTGATTTAAAGGTTTTAATGCCTTTTTCTTCCTTTCCATTTGTCTCTTACAGTAGTTCTGGTGGTACGGGGATACTATATAATATTAAGAATTACTGGTATAATACATATAATGTATCTGGTTGGTACAGGGATACTAAATAAATTGAGAATTACTGGTATTAATACATATCCTGTAGTTCTGGTTGGTACAAGGATACTATATATATTGAATTACTGGTATTAGTACATATACTTTAGTTTCTGGTTGGTACAGCGATACTATATAATATTGAGAATTACTGGTATTAATATATATATATATATATATATTTATACGTAGTTCTGGTTGGTATGGGGATACTATATAATATTAAGAATGACTGGTATTTAAAACATTACTGAGCTTGGTTGGTACGGGGGATACTTATAAATATTGAGAATTACTGGTATTATACCATATCCTGTAGTTCCGGTTTGTGCGGGGGGGGATGATTACTATAAATTATTGAGAATACTGGTTTATATCATATACGGTAGTTCTGGTTGGTACAGGGATACTATATAATATTGAGAATTACTGGTATTAATACATATACTGTAGATCTGGTTGGTACAGGGATACTATATAATATTGAGAATTACTGGTATTAATATATTACAAGTAAGTGAAGGTATAAGTGTATCTTACAAATAGCACAGACTCCAAGCTGTGGAACAAGATGTCTTTATTGAACACAGTGTTTTACATGTGGTGTGCTTGAGAAAGGACGTTGGTCCGAAAAATGTAGCACACATGTTTTGTTCAATAAAGACATCTTGTTCCACAGCTTGGAGTCTGTGCTATTTGTAAGCTACACTTATACCTTCACTTACTTGTAATACTGAACCTGGACCAGAGATACCAGGAAGTGTAGCCTACAGCATCTACGTTGCTCTTTGGTTTAGAGGGTCCCTATTCTCCTGGTATTAATATATATATTGTAGTTCTGGTTGATTCAGGGATACTATATAATATTGAGTATTAATGGTATTAATACATATACTGTAGTTCTGGTTGGTACAGGGATACTATATGAGGACTGAGAATGTGGGACCATTAAATAATGGAGCTGAGGTGGTTGTAGAGGATGCCGAAAAGGCTAATCTGCTAAACCGTTTTTTTACATCGGTTTTTACTGTTGAGAATCCTTACAGTAGGGATTGTAACAATGTGCAGGGAGGAAATGAAGAGTTTTCACATTGGATAACAGAGGATATGGTACGGAATCAATTAGACAAAGTTAATATCAATAAAGCGCCAGGACCAGATGGATTGCATCCTAGGATTTTAAAAGAGCTTAGTTCAGTTCTAGCTAGACCACTGTTTCTCATATTTTCAGATTCGCTTTTGTCTGGGGATGTGCCGCTGGATTGGAAAAAAGCCAATGTAATACCAATATTCAAAAAAGGTAGTCGTTCACAGCCTGGTAACTATAGACCTGTAAGCCTAACATCAGTGGTAGGGAAGGTGATGGAAACTTTGTTAAGGGATCATATCCTTGACTTTGTCTCCAGAGATCATCTTATTAGTAGTAGTCATCATTGTTATGAGAAATAGATCATGCCAGACAAATTTAATTGGTTTTTATGAAGAAGTGAGTAAAAAGTTAGATTCAGGCACAGCTGTGGATGTGTGTATATTTGGATTTTGCAAAGCCTTTGATACTGTGCCACATAGGCGACTAATGTATAAACTGAGGACTGTTGGCCTGAAGAAAACATTTGTTCATGGATAGAGAACTGGTTATTGGACCGCAAACAGAGAGTGGGTTAATGGAGCTACATCTATGTGGGCTAAGTTCTAAGCGGAGTTCCTCAGGGTTCTGTACTGGGGCCGCTTCTGTTTTAATCTGTTTATAAATGACTTAGAAGGGGGCATTGAAGCAAGGTCTCTGTGTTTGCTGATGACACTAATAATTATGCAGAGCTTTGGAAACTTCCAATGATGTGCAAGTGCTGCAAGCAGACCTAGATAGATTATCAAAATGGGCAGCAGAATGGCAGATGAGATTCAATGTTGATAAATGTAAGGTGATGCATTTGGATTTAATATCCCTGTGCCACCTACACCATAAAATACCTCTGTGTTAAGTGCATCTGAAATGGAAAAAGATTTGGGGGTTCTGGTAGTAAACAGACTTAGCTGTAGCAAACAATGCCAGTAGCAACAGCTAGAGCTAGCAAGATATTGTCTTGTATAAAGAGGGGAATGGAATCAAGAGAGAAAATATTATTCTCCCTCTTTACAAGGCACTGGTAAGGCCACATTTGGAATATGCGGTGCAGTTTTGGAATCCCATATACAAAGGGGACATCTTGGAAATTGAGGCAGTTCAGAGAAGGGCAACTAAATTAATAGGGGAATGGAGGGCTTGAATATGCAGGCAATTGACAAGTTAGGGCTGTTTACATTGGAGAAGCGGCGGTTGCGTGGGGACATGATAACCTTATACAATATATTAATGGCCCATACAGTGAACTCTCTGGTGCATTGTTCACTAATAGTGTCATATCAGAGGACTCGTGACATCCTTTAAGGTTGGAAGAAAAGAAGTTTCATCTTCAGGTTAGGAGAGGTTTCTTTACAGTGAGAACGTGAAACTGTGGAACTGTCTTCCAGCGGAGGTGGTAATGGCAAGTTCATTGAATAACTTTAAAAAAGGCCTGGATAAGTTTCTAAAACTAAAAAAATTGGAATTACTGGTATTAATGCATATAGATCTGGTTGATCCAGGGATACTTTCCGATTGCCGTGGGAGTCAGGAAGGAATTTTTCCCCCCCTTTTTTAGCTGGGGTTTTTTGCCTTCCTCTGGATCAACTTTTGGTAGGTTTAAAAAAAAATAAAAAAAAGATAGGTTGGACTTGATGGACGAATGTCTTTATTCAACCTTAATTACTATGTTACTATGTTACTATGTAATGCACCCCTATTGTAAATATAGAGAAAAATGCACCCTTATTGTAAATATAGAGAATAATGCACCCCTATTGTAAATATAGAGAATAATGCACCCCTATTGTAATATAGACTAATGACCCCTATGTAAATATAGAGAAAAGTACCCCTATTGTAAATATAGAGAATAATGCCCCCTATTGTAAATATAGAGAATAATGCACCCCATTTAAATTAGAGAATATGAACCCTTACTTTAAAATATAGAATAATGCACCCTATTGAAATATAGAGAAAATGCACCCTTATTGTAAATATAGAGAATAATGCACCCTATTGTAAATATAGAGAATAATGCACCCCTATTGTAAATATAGAGAATAATGCACCCCTATTGTAAATATAGAGAATAATGAACCCCTATTGTAAAATATAGAGAATAATGTACCCCTATTGTAAATATAGAGAATAATGCACCCTTATTGTAAATATAGAGAATAATGTACCCCTATTGTAAAATATAGAGAATAATGCACCCTTATTGTAAATAGAGAATAATGCACCCCTATTGTAAATATAGAGAATAATGCACCCCTATTGTAACTAGAGAATAATGAACCCTCTACTTTAAAATATAGAGAATAATGCACCCCTATTGTAAATATAGAATAATGCACCCCTATTGTAAATATAGAGAATAATGCCCCCCTATTGTAAGGGTGAAGTAATCCTCAATACACCCAAAGGTTGCTTGTACTACCCGCTATAACTCCTTCACACCCTACCCTAGATTTTGCCTTATGGGTGGCCCCCTCGGACTCCTAACTGAGACATAGGCTACTATGTCCAGTGCTGTGTTAGCTCTGCACATTTATTTGGTTAATAAATATGGGATCACCTTTTAATATTTGATTGGAGTTCCGTATCATATTTTCTGGATATTGTGTATATACCAGCTTCAAGACAGTTAGTATACGGAATACTGGACCCACACCATTTACTTGTTTCGAATCCAAGGTAGGTAGACATCCTATCGACATGCTTACAGTCTAATCAATTATTGCATTTTGTATTTTAATACATTGGAAAGAGGCAATTCCTGTCAGCCATTCTTCAAGCCTTGAAAGGTCATGTGTATATGGCTGTTATATTCCTTATTAGGTCCACGAAAATGGAGTAATTTTTAATTCAGACCTTTCAGTATTCATCAATTCGATTGGCTATAAAAATTAATAAATTAATACTTGCGTTAATTAATTTAACAGGAAAATGTTATTAAAACAGGTAACTACAACTAAGAAGAATAAACAGTAAATAAAAAGTGCCTAGATTGTAAGCTCTTAAGGGAGGGGCCTGGTGTGAATGTATCCATGTAATTGTAAAGCGCTATGGAAGATATTGGCCTTACAAAAAAGGCATACGTCTGCCATTCAACTGGGTGTTAAACAGGCCGAGGCTTTCAAATAATTGAATTAAATTTGGAAACAACAGCGCTATTACACCCATATATGGAACAGCAATCAGCAGTACTGTTCCGAGAACACTTACTTCTTGCTTACTTCCTTTTACATCTTTCTAACTAAAGAGCTTTGTGGGAATATAATGTCAGGTCACAGAGGCCACAATAAACTGAAAATATTCCTGATCTTGCCAACACGAAAAGCACAACCACTAACCACAGTTTCCTTGTATTTTGAACTTGAAGCTTAGCAGGATATGTTTCCAAGAATAACTCCACTCGGATCTGTTTTTGTAATTTCAGATATCATGTGCAAAGTTTTTCTTGTTATTTCCTGGGGAGCGGACAATTCAGCAGCTGAATTAATGTTTAGATAAGGAGGTCTAGCTGGTATCTTCTATCGATCGTATTCTATATTCCCATTCAACTATAATGGATAATAAAGACATTGGATTAGGCAAGGTCCCCAGTAGGGAATAAGCATAGATATTGTTCTTTTTAACTTTTATCATTTTGTTCCTATCCAGCAGGGTATTAGCAGGTGGGTTCTAGACAGCTCAGCATCAAATTTTTAACAATATATGACACCGATGTCCACTACCTGATAAAACTGTGGCTTAGAGAGGCTAAATACATTTGTACCTATGGATCACCTTCCTAGCTAAAGATATTTACAGTATATCTGTGAAGTGTTTAATATTGCAATTACGTCTTCAACAGAACAGCATTTCCTTGTAGAGCTCACCTCTGTCTCTCAGGGTGAAGGACCCTGGGTGAGCTTGTTTGATGTGAGATGGGAGAAGGAGAGGGGTCACTCTGTATGGTGTACTGCAGGGCAAGATGTATCTTCATGTAAAAAGCACCCAGAAAGGCAATTAATTTGTAATTGCAATCCTTAAAAATGGAGCTGTGAAGATCCATTACACCACTGAAGGGTAAGTCCAACCTTCAAATAAAAAACATCCAAACCCCAAACCAGTAGTTAGAAATCTTAGAGATGTAAGACTAACCTGAAATGCTCAAGGATCTGTTACCCCTCTTTCTACATCCTGGTTTTTAAAGTTAGCAGCTGTCAGTCATGGATGTGCCAGTTGACATTACAACCAATGACTGAATGCTGTTTCCCTAGCTGCCTCATCTGAGCATGTGCAAGCTTGGAAAGGAGGCAGATATCATTTAGAGGTAGAGGGAAGAGGAGGGAAGGGGAGAATAACATTTTACTGCATAACCGGTAAAGGTGAGTACACACAGTCACATTCTTTCTCCCTATATAAAGTATATAAAAAGTATAGGGAGAACGTTTGTGACTGCAATACTCTCTACGCACGTGACCGACTCTATACTCTATACTAGTACAGGGGGGCGATAAAGAGAAATTTTCTGGTTGGATCTACCAATTCCGTTGCTGACGCCAAACGTTCGATAGCATCAGAAACGACATTTCAGCCATACACACAATAGCGATTTAGGGCCAATCCCGCCAGTACAGGATCGGCCCCATATTGCTAATGTGTGTACCCAGCATAAGACCTACATCTACAGTATAAGCTTTCTAACTATTGTGGTTTGTGTGATTAATCATACATCATTTTTTATTTGAGAGGTCAACATCAATTTAAATGAGAGTCTGGTATTGGTGACAGAAATGGGAGACAGAGGTTTGAAAGAAATTAAAAGTTCCATGCAATAAAAAAAAAAGTTGCTAAAAATCTTGCTTTTTTTATATCCGCACATAGGCAGCATCCAGGTTTGATAAGGGATAGCCAGTGTAGATCAGTACATGGAATGCACGTCTTATATAACAAGGTAATATTGCAAAGTACTTCCTTGCCATCCTTCCAAATGCACAAGAACCTCTAATCCTAATGACTGCCTGTTAACACTGCTTTGGGATGATGTCAACTACCTTTATATACAGGGAAATTATGAATATGCGTGTAAAAAAATCTAAGAATATTACAATAGTAATTGTTGTGTAATTGTCGTCAAAGCTAAGCAATGTTTGTAAGTCTAAAATTTACTGAACGTTTGTGTATTATATTCTAACAGGTCGATGCAATAATGAGCGTTATTAGCTCTGAGTAGCAAATAACTGCATCGCCCTGTTAGACTGTCAGTGGAATCACCTCTGCTGGCCCCTTACAAATCGCTTTGCGCTATGGACAAAATAAGAAAAAAAGGCTGAAATACAAAAGGAATAAAAAACAAAATTGATTTGATCAATTCTAGGTAAAACAAAAAATAATTCACCAAATACATACCAATAAATAACTCTCAGTTTTCAAATGGGAAAAAAAACGCATTTCAAATGTCTAATATACTAAATAACTTAAATATTTTGTATTTTACCAAAACTTTTTGTAATTTATAAGAATATTAGACCCCCACACACACACCTCATGTTTAGATGTTTAACATCCTCACTGTAACACTACATGGTGTGATAGATAATTTTATATAAACTGTCACAAGAACATTGTTTCCTATTGGCCTGTAAGCATGCTGTGGACCAATACCAGTTTCTCCTCCAATTGTTATTCTTTTGTTACATCCTGCTTTTCCTTAAAAACCCCATTGTGTTAGGAATGTGTGGATCTGGGCTATACAACCTACGTTTAAACATGGGATTATATACAAAACCAGATGTTCAAAATTCCATCAAACACAAAAAAAGGTGATTGGTTGGGACTATTTGACAGTTTCCTTGCTGAAGGATTCTGGTTACTGCAGAACAGCAACAGCTGTTTAGGAAAAACCATACCATCTGAAGACATGTCAAGTCTCAGCAAGGTGAAAACTATGAGTGTAATAACATACACAGAACTCAAAGGATACAAGGAGGGGGATCAATTTGCTACGAAGAAAGGGAAAAGAGTGAATACGTTTTCAATTAGTTTACAGTTCCATCTCAGTGGCATTCCAAGGCTTTTAATTCCCAGCTGTTACTTTAAAGAAATGCTTTTGAATGCAATTTTAATTTTGGTTTAACTGCTTAGGGTTTTGGGTTTTTTTTACAATTATCAGAGAGCTCTATGTTTGTGTGAGCAGGATGAATGCGGTTTGCATTGTCAGTCATTCATATGACATGTAAAAGGGTGTAAGTGATGGTCTATTGAATACACATGAGAGATTAGGATTTTTGTTTGCTAAGCAAAAGAGTCACTTGCCTCTATAGTCTGCATTGGCAAATTCAATAAAAATTTATCAGAATATCGGAGACAATTTCCCATGTTTTCGATCGGCGATATCAATTGGTTTAACAAAAATAAAACAAAGATCTGCAAGGCAGAAAATGTGTCCATCGACACTATTTTCCAGAACCAATTTTCCTCAGTTTCCTGAAATACACGGAAGATCGGCGGCACAAGGTGGGGATGTTTGATTGACTGAAACAACTGAAAATCCGATTGAAAGAATCAATTGGAATTCCCCACAATCTGCCCACTTATGGCTAGTGTCTATAATACCTAACCGAAGATATGCAGTAAAATCATTTAGTGCAGAAATCTCTAAACGTCCTGCCCCCTCCCATAGCTTAATGAGCTTGGACATGCCCAGTGATTCACCCAGGAAATTCTGCACTGCATTAAAATTGTAATAAAGTAATCTGTCACACACATTTTAGATCAGTGATGCCCACACAGGGACAGCAATAGCAGAACCCTGAACAGACATCAGGCAGCTCGCTTGGTTCCGCCTAACCCCCCCCCCTATCCATGCCTAGAGACCATCCATTACTCATCTGCCAGGTCCTGTATTGAGTGGTATGGCCTGCGTATCAGCCATCACTGTTTCAGATATTAAATCGATTTTCCATTTGCTCACTGACTCTATCTTATACCTAAACACATCACCATCTTAACTATGCTCTCTATACAAGTGACCTTTATTAAAAAGATCACACATATGCATATAGATCTGGTTGATCCAGGGATACTTTCCGATTGCCGTTTGGAGTCAGGAAGGAATTTTTCCCCCCCTTTTTTAGCTGGGGTTTTTTACCTTCCTCTGGATCAACTGTTAGGTAGGGTTAAAAAAAAAAAAAAAAAAAAAAAAAAAAAGGGAATAGGTTGGACTTGATGGACGAATGTCTTTATTCAACCTTAATTACTATGTTACTATGTATGTTACACTGCTACCTTTAAATTGACTCCAGGAGGATCATGCTTCTAGCTGTGGTTTGTCTTGCTAGTTCTGTGATCTATGGCACCACCAGCTTTTTGCACAATAAATATTGATACACTTATGTAGTGTGCTCCTTCTATCTTTCTTTGTTGCTAGACATTACCAGTAACACTGCTCTTTCTGAAGTCTTGCAGGAAGATGTAATAAAAGTTCTTATTGTTAAAAATGATGCTAATTTTGCCCTGACCAATCAGATGTTATTTAGCATTTGAAAGCTAACATCTAATTGGTTGGGGCAAAATTAAGGACAAAGCATTATCAGCTGCATCATATGCCCTGCACCCATACTTGTAAATTATTTTTAAAGCTAGCTACAAGCCTGAAAATATTTTTTTTATCTCTTCCTAAGGTGAACGTAGGAAGAAAAGGACAAAGGAATGTGTGCTGGTCTGTAACTATCTTCAGTAAAGATCAATTTTTTGGGGGGTGGGGCTTTAATGTGACACAGGCAGGACAGACAAAGGAACGTAACTTTACATGCCTATAATTTGAGATGCAGAGAAGCTAGATATATCATCCCTGGCTTGTTTGAAAGATATTAAGAATTATTTTTTTTAAATAGAAGACACTTTTATGGAGACCATGTAAGAACAAATCATCAGCGTACACCACATGTTATAAGACTGGTGTGCGCTGATGATTTGTTCTTACATGGATTCTATACTAATGACTTGAGTATATCAGCAGGCAGACAGCGAAAAGACTGTTTAAGTGGATGTGAGTAGTGTGTGGAAGAACTGTCTAGACTTTTATGGAGACCACAGTTACTCTTTAATCTGCAGTTTATAGCCTATATGTCTGGGGAAAGTATATTTTATACAATGGTTTCCCCTGACCGACTGGTCGGCCAGGAGGAAGGACTGTTGGTTGTGGCAATAGTGGTCAAGGCCGAGAGTTTACCGTGACCAAGCGTGCAGTACATAGAGGACTGCATGATCAGACATTGTTTTCCGCCGTGTCAGATCATCCTTTCATCTGAAACGGTCAGTTGGACACGGCCAAAAACGCATGCGCTTAGTTCTGCCCGATCGACTGATACACTGAACTATCGGTCAATTGGGCTGAAATACTGCATGGTGTGTACATAGCTTTAGGATGGAGATCTACTTTGTTTTGATAAAAGTCAAAGGTAAATGAATGTCTGGTTACTGTTATTTGCTATAATTAAAGGTGCCCTAGACAACATTTTCTAAGCCGCTTTGGTCCCCCTGACATAATTTCACAAAATATGTTCACAGATGAAGTTGTATCACTTTTAGTGGATGTTCTTGGAGAAGCAGCAGTCATCTTATCGGTTGCTAGGTTACAAGCAATATAATTTAGTGAACCATAAAACACTGGAGCCAATGCTTCAGAAGATCACTAAATCAAGTTGGTTTTCTGCAGGTTTCACTGCAATTTCAATGCTGCAAATGATAATAGTACAAAAGAACTGTCCAGTAAAATAGGAAAAACTATTTGCTCATTATTTTTTATATGGTTCTTATTGGACACCTTGTTGTGCAATATAGAAATTACCAAGGAGTTCCATATTTAAAGGGACACTAAACCGATTAAATCGTGTACCCCAGGGAGGTGAGATTGCTTATTTCCACCTCCCTGTGAATAATAGTAACCCTGGGTTCGGTAAATAAGCTCCACCCCAGCTGATCAGCATGCGGTATAGATCATGCTCCTATGTTTATTATAGGCATGCATGCGCACGCAATCAGGTCAGAGCGCCATCTGCTGGTGAGAATCTGTGAGTGGAGCGCGGACAGGCAAGTTTAACTTCAAATGATCACATAATGCTGGGTACACACCAGAAGATATCACGGCACTTTTGGTCGGTCAGCTGAAAATATCTCCTGGAACGCCGGCCGCGACTGACCTCGATCGTCCGTTCATCTGGATCGGACATATCGGAAAATCACGATCGATCATGCAGTTCCCTATGGGACCGCACGGTCGATCGTTCACAACTTCGGGCGCGGATGAATTAGCCGCAACCGACGGACATTCGCGCTGGCCGAGTGCTCACTCGGGACAAATAGTTCCTCCATGTGTACCCAGCCTAACTCCTTGGTAACTTATAATTGACAGTAGGTGATACATTATCCACTATATATTGTACAATGGACATTGTTCACCCTATCATAGTAATTTCAAATGCCATAACTATAACAAGGTGACCAATTTTAGAGTTTTAAATTTTAAAGGAAAGAAAACAAATTTCAATTTGCCTTGAAAGACTGAATTTCGAAAAGGAATGTGTGAGTCTTTGTGCTGCAAGTTTTCAAACTCAATAATATTGACAATGTAAGAGGACATTTACATTACATAATTCTTACAGTCTGGGGGCCTTATCTACTATATAAAGTAGAAATCTTGTATGTATGTATATATGTATGTATACAACCTCAACAAAGGAGCAGCACTCAACCATTTGCAATGGTTATACAATTTTTATTATGTGCTAACAAAATGTTTAAAATGTGTAAAAGAGTTTTGGTAGCAAATATTAAAATTGTAAAACCATTGTAAATATAAGCATATACAAATATAAACCCTGGAAAGACTTTATGTTACTATTGGTGATATGAATGACATTTATATACAAATATAAACCCTGAAAGAACTTTATGTTACTATTGTGATATGAATGACATTTATATACAAATATAAACCCTGGAAAGACTTATGTTACTATTGGTGATATGAATGACATTTATATACAAATATAAACCCTGGAAAGACTATGTTACTATTTTGATATGAATGACATTTATATACAAATATAAACCCTGGAAGACTATGTTTACTATTGGTGATATGAATGACATTTATATACAAATATAAACCCTGGAAAGACTATGTTACATTGGTGATATGAATGACATTTATATACAAATATAACCCTGGAAGACTATGTTACTATTGGTGATATGAATACATTTATATACATATAAACCCTGGAAAGACTATGTTACTATTGTGTATGAATGACATTTATATACAAATATAAACCCTGGAAAGACTTTATGTTACTATTGGTGATATGAATCACATTTATATACAAAATAAACCCTGAAAGACTATGTTACTATTGGTGATATAATCACATTTATATACAATATAAACCCTGGAAAGACTATGTTACTATTGGTGATATGAATGACATTTATTACAATATAAACCCTGGAAAGACTATGTTACTATTGGTGTATTGAATCACATTATATACAAATATAACCCTGGAAAGACTATGTTACTATTGGTGATATGAATGACATTATATACAAATATAAACCCTGGAAAGACTATTTTACTATTGGTGATATGAATCACATTTATATACAAATATAACCCTGGAAGACTATTTTTACTGTTGGTGATATAATACATTTATATACAAATATAAACCGGGAATACTATGTTACTATTGGTGATATGAATGACATTTATATACAATAATACCCTGGAAAGACTTAATGTTACTATTGGTGATATGAATGACATTTATATACAAATATAAACCCTGGAAAGACTATGTTACTATTGGTGATATGAATCACATTTATATACAAATATAAACCCTGGAAAGACTATTTTACTATTGGTGATATGAATCACATTTATATACAAATATAAACCCTGGAAAGACATGTTACTATTGGTGATATGAATCACATTTATATACAAATTAACCCCTGGAAAGACTAGTTCTATTGGTGATATGAATCACATATATACAAATATAAACCCTGGAAAGACTATGGGGCATATTTTAAAGGTTCGTTAACTTTTCGCGGCCGTTTTTAGCGGACATTAACACATAAATCGTGTTTAACGCGATTTAAAATGTCCGAAAGGCCGCGAAAAGTTAACGAAGCGTTAACCCTTTGCGGCGATACTTACCTGTTCCGCCGCTTCTATTTATAAAGCGGCGGTACTGGTTTCGCTCTGCTAGTATCGGCTGTTTTACTTCGCCCCCTTGAAGGTGGCGAAGTCAGCCGATACTAGCCTCCCGCGGCGGGGATGGGCAGGCAACCCCGGCGGGTGGTCGCACCGCCCCGGGAGACATGCCCACCCCGCCCACAACCCCCCGCGGCCGCTTGCCAGCAGCCCCTCCCAACCCGTTCCCCGCTCGCGACCACCCGCCGCGCACCCCCTCCCCGGCAACCCCTCCAAGCCCCCCGGCCGCTCCCGGGGAGGGAAGGAGGGAGCCGCTGGGAGGGGTGGAGGCTCCCTCCAGCGGGGCCATGGAAGGGCCTTTTGGGGCTTAGGGGGTCCCGCACTCGAACCGGGACCCCCCCCTCCCTGCCCTTGTAAGGGCCTTTGCGGCTCTGACAAGAGCCCTTGCGGCTCTGATAAGAGCCCTTTGGGGCTTAGGGGTCCCGCAGCTCGAACCGGGACCCCTCCCCGGCCCTATCAGGGCCTTTGCGGCACTTACAAGTGCCCTGCGGCTCTGATAAGAGCCCTTTGGGGCTTAAGGGGTCCCGCAGCTCGAACCGGACCCCCCCCCCCGCCCTTATAAGGGCCCTTGCGGCACTGACAAGTGCCTTTGGGCGGGGTCCCGCAGCTTGAACCGGGACCCCCAGTGTGCGGCTCTTAAAAGAGCCCTTGGGCGACGTCTTCGGGCTGGCGACACCAACCCCACTCAGGTCGCCGATGCAGGCAGACTCACTGCGGCCGACAGTGAGCCCGCTGGCACCGCCGGCCTCAGCGGAGCCAATGTTGCCACCGCTTCTTTCTTCACCATCTACTGCGATGGCATCTGAATTCCGCGGCGGAAAGCTCCTCTTTATATAGGTTGGCAGAAATCCATAATCCGTTTCTCTGATTGGTCAGTTTTTAAATACTTGCTTTACATTAACCAATCAGATTTCTGGAAAGTTCTGAAATCTGATTGGTTAATGTAAAGCATGCAAACCAAGCATTAAAAAATTGACCAATCAGAAATGAATTAGGGGTTTCTGCAAACCTAAAAAAAAATTGGAACCTTAAAAAAAAAATCTTTAAAAAGCGAAAAATTAACCTTAAAAAAGCGAAATCTCAGATCGTATTACAGTAAATGCTGGAAAATAGTCTAACACCCCCCTGGGTACTTATTAGTATTGAGAAACACTCCACAATGTACTGTCTTGTATAAAGAGGGGAATAGATTCAAGAGAGAAAGATATTATTCTCCCTCTTTACAAGGCACTGGTAAGGCCTCATTTGGAATATGCTGTGCAGTTTTTGGAATCCTATATACAAAAGGGACATCTTGGAAATGGAAGCTTTCAGAGAATGGCAACTAAATTAATAAGGGGAATGGAGGGGCTTGAATATTCAGCAGATTGACAAGCTAGGCTGTTTACATTGGAGAACGACATTTGCGTGGGTATATGATAACCTTATACAATATATTAATGGCCATACAATGAACTCTCTGGTGCATGTTTACTAATAGGTCATATCGGAGGACTCGTGGACATCCTTTAAGGTTGGAAGAAAAGAAATTTCATCTTCAGGTTAGAAAGGTTTCTTTACAGTGAGAACGGTGAAACTGTGGAACTGCTTCCAGCGATGTGGTAATGGCAATTCATTTAATAGCTTTAAAAATGGCCTGGATAAGTTTCAAAAACTAAAAAATATTGAGAATTACGGGTATTAATACATATAGATCTGGTTGATCCAGGGATATTTTCTGATTGCCGTTTAGAGTCAGGAAGTCATTTTTTCCCTTATTTGCTGTTTTTTTTTTTTGACTTCCTCTGGATCAACTGTTAGGTAGGGTTAAAAAAAAAAAAAAAGAGGGTGAATAGGTTGGACTTGATGTCTTTATTCAACCTCAATTACTATGTTACTATATAACAAATTTCCAATTGTCTCTTTAATAGCGTACTTAAGGAGGCCATACATCTAGTGAGATATTACTTACCCGACCGAGCGCTCACGCGATGTTCCTTTCGATCCGCCGGAACCGCTTCTCCCGATCTTACATTCGACTGACATGCGATCGCAAAATGAATGGGATTTTGCGATCGCATGTCGGTCAAATATATGATCGGGAGAAGCGGTTCCGCAGCATCGATGAACATCGAGTGAGCGCTCGGTCGGGTAGTAATATCTCATAGATGTATGGCCACCTTTACATTATCAGGTCTTCAGGGCAAGATTTTTATGAGAATAAATAAAGAAGGGCAAAAACACTGGTAGGTCCTAACCCCTATTGCGTCAATCTTTTATATACGTTTTAATTGCTGATATAAATTGCCCCAAAGATTGCCCAAGTCTATCCAATATGAAACATTCTCCCAGACTGTGGGGACAGAGCTAAAACGTACTGGCATCAGTATGTTCAATTAAATTTGACAGTGATTAGAGGTAAAGGGGTGAGGAACTGTGGATTAGTTCCTCACTATTGGGACGTCTTAATGGGGGTGGTATGTACAGTTATCCTTCAAATACTGGTGCGGAATATGCTCAGTGTTATACGAGGAAATAAAAACAATACTTAAATACACTATTGTTAATAAGTCCAGTTTTTAATTATGTTATTCAGAGAGGGAGCAAAAATCAACCCAAAGATCTCTACAATATGTTGATGATTTTAGAGTTACCGTAATACTGTATTTCTATGACTCCATGATGATCGCTGGTGTGATTTTTTTCCTGCAGAAATTTACAAAGCTAAATTTTCATAACAAAGTCTTAACCCGAGGCGAAGTTCTGTTTTTTTAGTTTTTTTTTAACCGCGCAATGGAGAAAATCATTGGATTACGCGAATGGGCCACATGTTACCTCTGCAGAAACTCCTTCACGCTTTTGAATTTCAAATATGTTTGTACTAGTAGATTAGATTACTGGTAGTAATTAAACATAATTATTCTTGTTTTCCAAAACATAAAAGACTAGACAAAAAAAAAAGCACGTTAAAGAAAGACCCATGGATTTACTGCCTTTCTCATTACTGTTCTCTATGCAAATGTGACACTATAATAAAGATTATGTAGTTTTCAGTGTACAAAACTGTATTTTCTATTAAATAAGACCCATAAAAGTAATATTAAAATGCAACAAACAGCAGGAGCATCTTGGTACCTTCTGGATGTGAAAATTATATTCCAGACACAACCGTAATTGTATCTCTGCTTCGAATACAACTATCCAACCAGAAGAGCCTCTAGCAGCTAGATGGTACTAAACCAACATTCCCAGGCAGGGGCCTACTAGTAATTAAAGGTTCTAGTGCAAATTTTTAGGCCTTCTCTGTGTCACCCTCTTTTTGCGTGTATCTTTATGTCAAAATTTCTACTTTGAAAAGTCAACCAGGGAAACACTGTTGGAAAATGACTTAGCTGTAGTAAATGCCAGCAAGTCTGGTGATAGCAAGATATTGTCTTGTATAAGAGGGAATAGATTCAAGAGCAAAAAAAAATACCCTCCCTCTTTACTAGGCACTGGTAAGGCCTCATTTGGAATAGGCAGTGCAGTCTTGAAATCCCATCTACAAAGACATCTTGGCAAAAATGTTCAGAGAGGCAACTTAATTAATAAGGGGAATGGAGGGGCTTGAATATGCAGGCAGATTTGAGAAGTTAGGGCTGTTTACATTGGAGAAACACACGTTTGCCGGGGCTTGATCACTTTATACAAATATATTAATGGGCCTTACAATAAACTCTCTAGTGCATTGTTCACTAATAGGTCATATCAGAGGACTCGTGGACATCCTTTAAAAAAATAGTTCACACAAAAAGTGAACTATTCCTTTAAAGTAGTATACTTGCGCACGATCCACACCACTCAGTTGACTAGACCCGACTGCTTCCTGGTTGTGTTCACTATAGCGCGCATGCGCAATAATGCGTGCTATAGTAAATTAAACTAGGAACGGTCTGCATTTTCAACTGAGCTGCAGTGGATCGTGCACAGGGTAAATTACTCACCTTCGATCCTGGATCCTTGTCAGGTGATTAAAGAACACAAGGTAACAAATTTGTCCTTTACCTTCTGTTTTTTAATCACTACTTTAAAGAATGTTTACTTTTTGTATGAACTATTAGAAGAAGAAATAAGTTTCAGTTTACAGTGAGAACGTGAAGCTGTGGAACTGTCTTACAGCAGATGTGGTAATGGCAAGTTCATTGAATAGCTTTAAAGAGCATGTCCACCCCCAAACCTATAATTCCCCCCACACGTCCCCACTCTGTAGTGAATAAAAATCCTTACTTACATCCCAGCTCCAAATGGTTCTCCAGTAACCCCCCCAAATCCCAAAAACTGCCACCAGGAGAATAGTGAGTCCTTAAGGACTCTGCCTCCTACCTGGTCTCCGGGAGAAGTTTGGCATGCGCACTGCAGCCCTTCTCCCCCTCCCACTCGTTTTGCGATCCCTCCCCTAGTGTAATTTCCATTGCCAAATAATACTTACCTTCCCCACAGCCCCAACCACTATAAATGATTTCTTAGAAAGCTTGCAGTTCTATGCAAGCAGAGGGCCGGATTGTGTGGCGAAGGAAGAGGGAAGGTAAGTACTATCGGGGCATTTATAGTGGTGGTGGGCTGGGGGAAGGTAAACTTGCCCTTTAAAAGTGGGCTGGATAAGTTTCTAAAATGGGAAAATATGAAAGTTACTGGTATTAAACATATACTGTAGTTCTGGTTGGTACAGGGAACTATATAATATTGAAAGTTACTGGTATTAATACATATACTGTAGTTTCTGGTTAGTATGGGATACTATATATTGAAAGTTACCGGTATTAATACATATAATGTAGTTCTGGTTAATCCAGGGATCCTTTACAATTGCCATTTGGTCCCTTCCTTCTTCCTCTGAATCAACTGTTAGGAAAGACTCATGCTAAAAAGGTTGGACCGGTTGGGCGTATGCTTTACTTAAAGGCTAGTCCCCCTAAAAAAATTTTTTCATATAAGGTCCCCCTGGGCTCCCAGCCCCAACCGCTATAATTTTTTTTTAGAAAGCCCCCAAACTCTACTTACCTCCCCTCGATCCTCCGCCGCGCTCCCGCCCTCTGCTTGCAAGGAAATGCAAGCAGAGGGGCGGACCGGCAGCCGCGTCTGTGATTGGCTGAGCGGCAGCCAATCACAGACGCGGCTGCCGGCAGCTCACTTCGTCGGAGGAAAGAGGAGAGTAATAAGAGTTTGGGGAGCTTTCTAAAAAAAAAATATGCGGTTGGGGCTGGAGACATGGGGGAAATCATTACTGAAGGGGTTTTATGCTGGGGGAGAGATAGTAGAAAATGGTAGTCATTTTTTGGGACTTTGGGGGGGACTACAGGAGAACCCTATGGAGCTGGGATGTAGGTAAGGATTAAACTACACTACATGGTGGGGCCAGTAGTTGGGGGGATTATAGTTTTGGGGTGGACATGCCCTTTAACATATCTATCTAAATAGAACAATAGTGAATTAAAAGATAGCACCTTGATATAAAAATAATAAAGCATGGTACATACCATGCAACTTTTCCTCCTGAAAGACCATTCAGCTATTCTGATCTTTTAGCCAGGTGGAAGGACTGTTGGTCATGGCGATAGTGGCTGTGTCCGACAGATTTTTGACCTGTCCAATCGTGCGTTCGTCCAAATGAACGGTCAGTCTCATTCGAAAACACATACAATTATTTTGACCCAATCGACTGATACACTGAACTATCGGTGGGTACTGGTAAATATCCTTAACTAACATAGTGATTATGTACTTTATTTCCCAGAATTCCAGTATCATGCAATTTTCACACATGACCTGCCTCCAGTTACTGCAGGAACTTAATAAAGCAGGCCAGGCGTACTAGTAGTCTATAGTCAACCCTGCCCAGATAAGTCAAGGAAGCATGTGACTGAGGTCAGGAGGCTTTTATTAGCAATGCACACATACACAATTATCTAGCCCAGTTCTTTAGGGGGTTACATTAACTTTGATGCCATTTACAGGGATGGTAATTTGAAGTTTATTGGTAATCTTTGGCAAGGATATTTATTAAATGTATATAGTATAACAATGTGGGTTTAGAGCTCCTTATATATCTAGCTACATTTCTGTAAACCAAGACAGAGCAATTTATATTACCAGTGCTAATTACTAAACAATAATCCAGGGTTTCAGGTTTAACATGACTTTTCTTAATCATTTTATTTCCAGATCAAGAGCTCTAGCTCTCCTGCAGTGTAAAGGGCTTCATCAAACACCATCGCTAACTTAGGAGGAGAAGAAGGGGGAGAATTTAAAAGATTTATATTTTTTTATCTTTAATATTTTCTGTAGTTATCAGTATATAAATCTACAATTTATAGAAATAGTCCTTTCTATAAATTCTACCTCGTAAATTTGTCTAAAAAGCAAAAAGCTTAATATACAGAGAGGTGTGGAGTTTTAAATACATAAAGGTGAACTAAATCCTAATATAAAATTAAAGGAAACCTTTACCCTTAAAACTATAGGAATTATCCCACAATTTATCACTTACAGCATTGAGTGAGTATTGTCTCATCACTCAAAGTGATCTGGTTCAGGAAATACATACAGGGAAAGCCCCATACCCTATATACTGATTGCAATCTGCCAAGAGTCCACATTAGGTTATTACTGATGGACAGAATTGCTAATTGCTTCACAATGAATTTTTCACTTATTCTGAAAGAAACGACGGATTCCAATGCAATTAAATGAATTACTCTAAGTTGATATTATCAGCAGTTATTTCTACTTTAAGCTTCACTACTTCCCTATATGAATCCCTAAACCAGATCAGGAAGAAAGGGCTCATTCTAATAAGCTCAGTGTTATCCCTCTTTGAAATGAATTACATTTAAAGTTAATAAGGTGATTGGCAATGTAACGCAGACTGGAACTGCGTCCAATGTGTCATCTAACTAGATTAAAATACAGCAGTTCAGGGTGCACTTCATTACCTTATCATAAGAATTAAATTTATTTATTATATTACAATTTATGTGACTTAGGGCATGGCCACACTGCAACGCAAACGCAATCGAATGCGATTTCATGTGCGATTTTGTTGCGTTTGCGCGTGTGTTTTTTCCATTAAATATTGAAAAACACATGCAATTGCGATTTAAAATACGGAATGCAAATCGCAACGCACCCAAAAATGGTAAAAAAAAATTTTTTTAAATCTATTTCTTCACTGGATACTTTAAGAACTCTTCTAATTGTGAGATTTTATTGTGTCTTTTAACCCACTTTGGCATATTTATGCAGATTTATTCAGTAATGATGTAATCAATGTTATACGTGTCCCTCCAAATGGGGGTCACTTGGATATTTATACCGAGATAGGTTGGGCTTGTAGCACCTGATGAAGGGGGGAGCAGGCCCAAAAATTTTGTAATTGGTGCACTTGGTGGAATAAAGAAATTTATCACATTCTTTTTGGTCCACTATTTTCTTTTTTTGTCTTTAAAGCTGGGTACATTACAGATCATTGAAAGATGACAGAAAAGATCTGCAAGATCCTGTCTGTCATTTTCAAAGATCTGCATACACACAGTCCCGAGCGTTCTCTCTATGAACATCATAGGGAGAATGCTCGGGACTGTGTTTCCCTCAGCTGCGGCAGACCCCTCTATAGGGAGTCTAGAGCAGCTGATGGAAAATTTCAGTCTTTTCACCCGACCTGATCGTTCATCGGCCACGCGCTCGTTCGGAAAACGAAGGTACACACACTAGAGATAAAGCCCCGATACCGATGGATCCGACGGTATCATGGATGTACAAATTGAAGGTGCAATAACTCTATATAGCTAAATTCACCCCCACCCCACCCCCAACACCTAGGGCCATATTAATAAATGGCCGATAATAGCGCCCTAAAATTACCGCCGTACATCGCCGCAGAAAAAATACCACTATCGCCATATTTATAATGGCGAGTGGACGCGTGGTCGCTATGTGCGGCAGTAATTTGAACTATCTTCGCGGCGATACTGCACTTAGAGCGATGCGCTAAGTACAATACCGCCGTGAATCCCGGAGCAGGGGGCTGGGAGGGTATGGCGGGATAGGATTGCCGCGGATGATCGCATTCCTCAGAGGGGCACGGCGTGGTACGCCCACCCCGCCCTCACCCCCCCCGCGGCAGATGCAACCACCCGGCACCCTTTACTCTCACGGGGAGGGGGAGGGAAGGGCCCGCTGGAGGGGTGGAGGGAACTTCCAGCGGGGGCACTAAAAAGTACCTTTTTGGGCTTAAGGGGTCCTGCAGCTCGAACCGGGCCCCCCCTCCCCAGCCCTTATAAGGGCCTTTGCGGCACTTACTAGTGCCCTTACGGCTCTAACAAGAGCCCTTTGGGGCTTAGGGGGTCCTGCAGCTCGAACCGGGACCCCCTTCCTCTGCCCTATCAGGGCCCTTGTGGCACTTACAAGTGCTCTTGCGGCCCTGAAAAGGGCCTTTGGGGCCTAAGGGGTCCCGCAACTTGAACCGGGACCCCCCTCCCCGGCCCTTATAAGGGCCCTTGCAGCATTGAGAAGTGCCTTTGGCGGGGGTCCCGCAGCTCGAACCAGGACTCCCAGTGAGCGGATCTTAAAAGAGCCCTTTGGCAGCATCTTCTTCCATCCGGCAACATCAGCTCTGCTGAGGCCGCCGACCCCCGAGTGGTACCCCCGGCAGGCGTCGGCGGCCTCGACATGGCCGATGTTGCCAGCGTCATGATCCACTGCGACGTCTTCGGGCTGGCAACACCAACCCCACTGAGGTCGCCAGGCAGGCTCACTGCGGCCACCAGTGAGCCCACTGGCACTGCCGGCCTCAGCGGAGCCGATGTTGCCAGCCGCTTCTTTCTTCAGTAATCTGTGTTGGCATCTGAGGTCCGCGGCGGAGTGCACCTCTTTATATATGTTTGCAGAAAACCCCAATCCGTTTCTGATTTGTCAATTTTTTAATGCTTGGTTTACATGTTTTACATTAACCAATGTAAGGATTGAGACCACCCGCGGCGATCCTTTCCCGGCATCCCCTCCCAGCCCCCTGTAATCTAGGCCGTCTTCGCCACCCCTGAGATTAACGCGGCGCATCAGTTGCCACTGCTTTATAAATTGAAGTGAGTGGTAACTGGTGCGAAGTTAACGAGGCATTTACTTTTCACGGCGGGGTTTCGCCCGTGTGTAAATCACTTTATTAGCGATTTTTGCGAAACTCTGCCGCAAAAAGTTTATAAATATGCCCCCAAGACTGCAATAGTTAGAAAACTGAAAGATAGAAGACTAACCTAATCCAAAGGGATTAACTGAACACTGGACACCTTTAGAAAAGATAAGGGTAGACTTATGTTCAGCCATACACATTTTACCAGAATAAGTGAAGAAGAGATAGTCATGTGTATTATTAATGAAAAAACTGGCCAATTGGTGGAAGTAGATTATCCTGAATTGATATTCAGAATGGTTAGTCATGCAGTGTTGCTTACGGTAATTACTGACCATAAACCTTGTCATTCTCCTAATATAATCAGCTGGAGAGTAATAAATATTGCTTTTTCACTCTGATGATGTATGTTCGTTTGTGCTGCCTATTAAATTCAACTGTAAAAGAGCAAATATTTTCCTACTGTCTTTCAATTTCCCAGTTTCTCAGACAATTATTATTTGGTTCTGACACTCTGTACATCTCATCCCATAAACAAGGAAAGTCTGCTAATACTGAAGATATTTTCAACTCTAGTTTTTATGACTGTTGTCAACATCAGTGAATTCTCTAACTTTACTTGTGCCTGCCAGTGATCTGCATTCATTATGTACCGTAAACATACTGTTACTGTATACTGTATGTGCAAGAATAAATAACATACATCAACAAAAACAAAACAGAACCACAACTATCTCAGTCTGTAAAATAGAGCAGCACATTAGGAATGCAATCTACAACAAAGTTTTTTTTAGCATTTAAAACACCAGATCCACTTACCCTTTTTTTAAGGGACATAAGCCCCAACTGCTCCACTCATCCAACAGAAATCTTCTCAGACTGCCACAGTCTTCCAAACTTCTCCTCCTAACCCATCACCCTGTGCATATTATAGGTCAGGTACATGCAAAGCTAGAGCACAGACAGTGAGCATGCTCAAGCTCCTAACAAGCTTGTAAATCAGGGGTAGGTGTGGTAACCTTAACAGCAGGAAGTTCTGTTTACTGCGGCAGCCTGCCGAAAGAAAAGATTCCAGTAAAATATTTTAGAAGACCATATTAAGTATGTGAATTCCTGT
Source organism: Hymenochirus boettgeri (assembly GCA_019447015.1). Classification (NCBI taxonomy): domain Eukaryota; kingdom Metazoa; phylum Chordata; class Amphibia; order Anura; family Pipidae; genus Hymenochirus; species Hymenochirus boettgeri. Next base: position 41,946,573 of record CM033474.1, read on the forward strand.
TGTTAAAACGCTATACACAACAATAGTTAAATAAAAGCTCACATGAGTAAATGTCAAAAGGAATTTGAAAATATTTGTTCAAGACATTTCAGTTTCATTCAGATATGTGTTGCTGGATTCCTACCATTGTAAACAATAGTTTCTTTGTAAATAAGCATCAGCTGATTTCAGAAAATTATTAATAAGCAGTGTTTAATGGTTCAGACAGACTTTTGGCCTCTGTAAGTATTCTGTGTGTGTGCATGTGAATGTGTGTACTGTACATCTCCTCTCTCTCTTTCTAGGCTGGTTCTATATGACATTTAAACACACATGATCAGCTTTAGAATCATGTCATGTGACAGAAAGCAGAATAAAAACAAGGTGGTTTAGTTCCATAAGAGATTGTACACTATTAAGGTTTTTATTATATTGGTAAAACCCAGTAATTTTATATACATTGAAATTGTATTAATATTTGAATGGCATTAAATACTCAAGATTAAATAATGTTGTTGCATTTTTAGAAGGAGAACTGGCTTAGAATTAGAAATTTCGTCCAACAAATATCGCCCAACATTTCCTCCATTAGGGCTGGTATACACAGGTCAATATTTTGGCTGGACCGGCTGGGTGATCGAAAGTGATCCACCATATCACTAATTGTTTGGACTCTTTGTAAAGGGAATGTCCACCAAGCAAGTATCTACCAGGCCGCAGTAATGAGACAGGCAATCAGCTATTGAAATCTTCTGCCGATTTGGTAGCGGACTTTTAAACAACTGATTGGGTGTATCTTTACTGCATATGTGCGATCAGCTGTTTAAAAAGAGCTAATCTAGCGTGATCTGGGGGGTGTCAGGGGCTTTGCCTGTCCCCTGCAGTTAGGCAGCTAATGTCCACCCTTAAAACAAAAAACACTTGTCTGTTAACTGCCCCCAATTCCAACCAATATATTTAGCACATTATTAGATGTATTACAAACTAGCAGGGTTATTCAAAAAAAGTTCTTATCATTTAAAATGGTGCTAATTTTGCCCCAACCAATCAGATGTTAGCTTTCAAATGTTAAATAAGTTCTCATTGGTTGGTGGAATATTAGCACCATTTTAAACGATAAGAACTTTTATTGAATCTCCCTGTAGATATTTATGGATGCTTATTGCCCCATTCTGGCAGAGGAAGCTAGGCCCTCCCTCCATGCAATCAATCAAGGCTGTGACTGCTGACATCACAGCCAACTCATCTTGCCCCTGCTGCCTCCTCTACATGTTCCTAAAAGCTCATTGAGCAGGGGGAGGAGCGACCTCTGCCAGAATATGAGAGAATAATAAATATCATTAAATATCAAGTTAGAAATGCATGAAATAAAGTTATTAAAATAGTTGGGGTAAGGGCAAATAAATGTGGTCACGTAACGGAAAGACTAATGATCAATACTAATGATCAATACATCAATTTATAATTAGTTGTCTAAAAAGTTAGTAGCCTTTGGACCAGCTGTGATTGCCATAGGGTTGGTAGGCACAGCTCGATATATCGGATGAGATTTTGGTTGAAATATTGTCCATAACTTACGACTCAGTCCATCCATCGCCACCAGTTTTCAGGCACAAAGAGTGATAGGGCCTGTTGGAAATCTTCAATATTGTCTGACACTTTCTTTATTAAAATTCTAGTAGTTTCCCTTCCTTTTTAAAGAAGAGTATTTAGTATTAAAATCCTAATTCCCTAGTGTACATAAAGATGAATGAAACAATGCAGGACTTGTCCTTACTGACTACTAAAGAACTTCTGCTTCTAATTTTAATGTCAGAAATTCTGCTTTCCTTAACCTCCTCTGCTCCATCTGCCTTTGATGAAATCAAATCCCCTTCCCATGATCAATTTATGATGAAAAGGTCTATTAAGAAGATAATTGGGCATAAACGAAGCATCACTGGAGAACTGTTCCAGCAAGCTGCTAGATGCCAATCCGCTATGCTGTAACCAAGTGACGTTACATCGAGGCACCTGGGTAAAGTCTGTAGAATTTCCGCATTACCAGTGACCGTGTCCTGAGGTAAAATGCCCAGAAACACGAACAATGTGGTTTTCTTTAACAAAGGAATTTGCCTGTTGATTAAAAGCACTATTAGAATTCTGGGATTTTGGATACAAAGAACGTATTGTACAGCACGTGAATTGGAAATTTCAGTTTCCGAATTGAACATAAAGACTTATTCATATTGTGCCAGGACCGTTTGTTTATATTGGGATTATCTTATACTGGGACCTTCTACCTCTTCCAACCGATGAACAATAATGATATACAGTATTAATGGTGTTTATAAAGGATATAAACTAAAAAAAAGCAAAGAACACATTACACATACCAGACATACCTGTCACACAAGAGGTTTTAACATTGTTCTTGCTTGTGTGAATTTTTTAAGCTCAGAAGGGCAGGAACAGTGAATTCCCTGATACCATAATGTGGCTTCAGTGCCCCCTCCAGGAAAAGAAAACTCTCATAATATATGAAATGTCTGAATTTTAAAATGAAAGAAACACTATACTTCTTTAAAAAAATGCCATCATTGTATGGGACACTTTCTCTTGTCAAACTGCAGAGGGTCCAGGGATGGGGCAGGTGGGAGTGAAGAGTGGGCAGGGGGAGGTAAAGGTGCAGAGAATATGCAAGGAGTTGGTGGGTTATTGTAGGGGAGTGGGCAAATCTTGACTGCACGGTTGCCAGGCCAGGACTTAAGCCCTGACTGCAGGATTTGTGTCCCTGCAGTCGAGGCAATACCAGATGGACAGGGAGGTATGACTTTTTAATGAGCACTGCAACCACCTCTAGTAACTTTACAATTGCCAAGTATCCTTTCAGCACAGATACCCAAAAAGTTTGTAGCCTTCAGACCAGCCGAGATTGGTAGACATAGCTTAAGAACGCAGGGTATCTGTGCTGAGGCAGAGGAATATTAAAATAATCAAAAATTAGGAGTGAGACTAGCGGAGCTTAGCACGGGTCAAGCCAGAGCCATTGTTGGTAGCAGTGAGTAACAACCGAGTACTAGTAGATAGACAGGAACTAAGTCTATGACCCGGATGAACGGGTGCCCCGCAAACATGGTAAGATATTTTCGCCTGACTAACCGATAAACTGCACTATCGGTCAGTGGGCTGAAAATATCTTATGCACAAATTTCCATTTTGTACGCACAAAGATATAATACATCAGCACAGACACTCAATATTACCAGTAAATTACAGGGGAGGTTCTTTGCTGTTGTTCTCACTAACCTATAACACTGTACAAAATGTTTTCAATAAATCAGAAAGATTAGGGAACAGAATGATTTTTAGCTATTCCGCAATGAAGGAGAATTAGAAAAAAATCAATAGGGATTAACAGCAGAACATTTTGGCTTTCCACGATAAGTACATCAATACCTTTTAACTTTACATGGGATTCTGATCTTAATGTTTTTATTGTGATTGGTACAGTTGATTATTAGTCAAATTTCAAACAAAGTTAAAAGATAGCGAGATGTTTGGTTTCTGCTTTTCTTACTATGCAAATATGGAAAAGGGAAGTGTTCTGGGTAATTTTAATGCTACTACACATTCTAAAGGTGGCCATACATCTATGAGATATTACTTACCCGACCGAGCGCTCACGCGATGTTCCTTCGATCCAGCCGGAACCGCTTCTCCCGATCTTACATTCGACTGACATGCGATCGCAAAATGAATGGGATTTTGCGATCGCATGTCGGTCAAATATATGATCGGGAGAAGCGGTTCCGGCAGCATCGATGAACATCGAGTGAGCGCTCGGTCGGGTAAGTAATATCTCATAGATGTATGGCCACCTTTACATTATCAGGTCTTCAGGGCAAGATTTTTATGAGAATAAATAAAATGAAAGGGCAAAAACACTGGTAGGTCCTAACCCCTATTGCTGTCAATCTTTTATATACGTTTTAATTGCTGATATAAATTGCCCCAAAGATTGCCCAGAGTCTATCCAATATGAAGACATTCTCCCAGACTGTGGGGACAGAGCTAAAACGTACTGGCAATCAGTATGTTCAATTAAATTTGACAGTGATTAGAGGTAAAGGGGTGAGGATACTGTGGATTAGTTCCTCACTATTGGGACGTCTTAATGGGGGTGGTATGTACAGTTATCCTTCAAAGTACTGGTGCGGAATATGCTCAGTGTTATACGAGGAAATAAAAACAATACTTAAATACACTATTGTTAAATAAGTCCAGTTTTTAATTATGTTATTCAGAGAGGGAGCAAAAATCAACCCAAAGATCTCTACAATATGTTGATGATTTTAGAGTTACCGTAATACTGTATTTCTATGACTCCATGATGATCGCTGGTGTGATTTTTTTCCTGCAGAAAATTACAAAGCTAAATTTTCATAACAAAGTCTTAACCCGAGGCGAAGTTCTGTTTTTAGTTTTTTTTTTAACCGCGCAATGGAGAAAATCATTGGATTACGCGAATGGGCCACATGTTACCTCTGCAGAAACTCCTTCACGCTTTTGAATTTCAAATACTGTTTGTACCCGTAGATTAGATTACTGGTAGTTAATTTAAACATAATTATTCTTGTTTTCCAAAACTATAAAAGCTAGACTAAAAAAAAAAGCACGTTAAAGAAAGACACATGGATTTTACTGCCTTTCTCATTACTGTTCTCTATGCAAATGTGACACTATAATAAAGATTATGTAGTTTTCAGTGTACAAAACTGTATTTTCTATTAAATAAGACCCATAAAAGTAATATTAAAATGCAACAGAACAGCAGGAGCATCTTGGTACCTTCTGGATGTGAAAATTATATGCTCAGACACGAACCGTAATTGTATCGCTCTGCTTCGAATACAACTATCCAACCAGAAGGCCTCTAGCAGCTAGATGGTACTAAACCACAATTCCCCAGGCAGGGGCCTAGCTAGTAATTAAAGGTTCTAGTGCAAATTTTAGGCCTTTCTCTGTGTCACCCTCTTTTTGCGTGTATCTTTATGTCAAAAGTTCTACATTTGAAAAGTCAACCAAGGGAAACACTGTTGGAAAATGACTTAGCTGTAGTAAATGCCAGCAAGGTCTGGTGATAGCAAGATATTGTCTTGTATAAAGAGGGGAATAGATTCAAGAGCAAAAAAAAATACCCTCCCTCTTTACTAGGCACTGGTAAGGCCTCATTTGGAATATGCAGTGCAGTCTTGAAATCCCATCTACAAAAAGACATCTTGGCAATAGAAAATGTTCAGAGAAGGGCAACTTAATTAATAAGGGGAATGGAGGGGCTTGAATATGCAGGCAGATTTGAGAAGTTAGGGCTGTTTACATTGGAGAAACAACGTTTGCGCGGGGCTATGATCACTTTATACAAATATATTAATGGGCCTTACAATAAACTCTCTAGTGCATTGTTCACTAATAGGTCATATCAGAGGACTCGTGGACATCCTTTAAAGAAATAGTTCACACAAAAAGTGAACTATTCCTTTAAAGTAAGTATACCTTGCGCACGATCCACACCAGCTCAGTTGACTAGACCCGACTGCTTCCTGGTTTAGTTTCACTATAGCGCGCATGCGCAATAATGCGTGCTATAGTAAATTAAACTAGGAAGCGGTCTGCAATTTTCAACTGAGCTGCAGTGGATCGTGCACAGGGTAAATATACTCACCTTCGATCCTGGATCCTTGTCAGGTGATTAAAGAACACAAGGTAACAAATTTGTCCTTTACCTTCTGTTTTTTAATCACTACTTTAAAGGAATAGTTTACTTTTTGTATGAACTATTAGAAGAAGAAATAAGTTTCAGTTTACAGTGAGAACGGTGAAGCTGTGGAACTGTCTTACAGCAGATGTGGTAATGGCAAGTTCATTGAATAGCTTTAAAGAGCATGTCCACCCCCAAACCTATAATTCCCCCCACTACTGTCCCCACTCTGTAGTGAATAAAAATCCTTAACTTACATCCCAGCTCCAAATGGTTCTCCAGTAACCCCCCCAAAGTCCCAAAAACTGCCCACCAGGAGAATAGTAGAGTCCATATAGGACTCTGCCTCCTACCTGGTCTCCGGGAGAAGTTTGGCATGCGCACTGCAGCCCTTCTCCCCCTCCCACTCGTTTTGCGATCCCTCCCCTAGTGTAATTTCCCATTGCCAAATAATACTTTACCTTCCCCCAGCCCCAACCACTATAAATGATTTCTTAGAAAGCTTGCAGTTCTATGCAAGCAGAGGGCCGGGATTGTGTGGCGAAGGAGAGAGGGAAGGTAAGTAACTATCGGGGCATTTATAGTGGTTGGGGCTGGGGGAAGGTAAACTTGCCCTTTAAAAGTGGGCTGGATAAGTTTCTAAAATGGGAAAATATTGAAAGTTACTGGTATTAATACATATACTGTAGTTCTGGTTGGTACAGGGATACTATATAATATTGAAAGTTACTGGTATTAATACATATACTGTAGTTCTGGTTAGTATGGGGATACTATATAATATTGAAAGTTACCGGTATTAATACATATAATGTAGTTCTGGTTAATCCAGGGATCCTTTACAATTGCCATTTGGTGTCCCTTCCTTCTTCCTCTGAATCAACTGTTAGGAAAGACTCATGCTAAAAAGGTTGGACCGGTTGGGCGTATGTCTTTACTTAAAGGCTATGTCCACCCTAAAAAAATTTTTTTCATATAAGGTCCCCCCTGGGCTCCCAGCCCCAACCGCTATAATTTTTTTTTAGAAAGCTCCCCAAACTCTAATTACTCAAACTCGATCCTCCGCCGCGCTCCGGCCCTCTTGTTGCAAGGAAATGCAAGCAGAGGGCGGGACCGGCAGCCGCGTCTGTGATTGGCTGAGCGGCAGCCAATCACAGACGCGGCTGCCGGCAGCTCACTTCGTCGAGGAGGAAAGAGGAGAGAGTAAGTAAGAGTTTGGGGAGTGTTCTAAAAAAAAAAAATATGCGGTTGGGGCTGGGAGACAGGGGAAATCATTACTGAAGGGGTTTTATGCTAGGGGGAGAGATAGTAGAAATGGTAGTCATTTTTTGGGACTTTGGGGGGGGACTACAGGAGAACCCTATGGAGCTGGGATGTGAGGTAAGGATTAAACACACTACATGGTGGGGCCAGTAGTTGGGGGGATTATAGTTTTGGGGTGGACATGCCCTTTAACTATCTATCTAAATAGAACAATAGTGAATTAAAAGATAGCACCTTGATATAAATAATAAAGCATGGTACATACCATGCAACTTTTCCTCCTGAAAGACCATCAGTATTCTGATCTTTTAGCCAGGTGGAAGGACTGTTGGTCATGGCGATAGTGGCTGTGTCCGACAGATTTTTGACCTGTCCAATCGTGCGTTCGTCCAAATGAACGGTCAGTCTCATTCGAAAACACATACAATTATTTTGACCCAATCGACTGATACAACTGAACTATCGTGGTGGGTGGTACTGGTAAATATCCTTAACTAATAGTGATTATTGTACTTATTTCCCAGAATTCCAGTATCATGCAATTTTCACACATGACACTGCCTCCAGTTACTGCAGGAACTTAATAAAGCAGGCCAGCGTACTAGTAGTCTATAGTCAACCCTGCCCAGATAAGTCAAGGAAGCATGGTGCTGAGGTCAGGAGGTTTTATTAGCAATGCACACATAACACATTATCTAGCCCAGTGTCTTTAGGGGGTTACATTAACTTTGATGCCATTTACAGGGATGGTAATTTGAAGTTTATTGGTAATTTGGCAAGGATATTTATTAAATGTATATGTATAACAATGTGGGTTTAGAGCTCTCTATATATATAGCTACATTTCTGTAAACCAAGACAGAGCAATTTATATTACCAGTGCTAATTACTAAACAATAATCCAGGGTTTCAGGTTTAACATGACTTTTCTTAATCATTTTATTCCAGATCAAGAGCTCTAGCTCTCTGCAGTGTAAAGGGCTTCATCAAACACCATCGCTAACTTAGGAGGAGAAGAAGGGGGAGAATTTAAAAGATTTATATTTTTTTATCTTTAATATTTTCTGTAGTTATCAGATATAAATCTACAATTTATAGAAATAGTCCTTCTAAATTCTACCTCGTAAATTTGTCTAAAAGCAAAAAGCTTAATATACAGAGAGGTGTGGAGTTTTAAATACATAAAGGTGAACTAAATCCTAATATAAAATTAAAGGAAACCTTTACCCTTAAAACTATAGGAATTATCCCCAATTTATCACTTACAGCATTGAGTGAGGATGTCTCATCACTCAAAGTGATCGTGGTTCAGGAAATACATACAGGGAAAGCCCCATACCCTATATACTGATTGCAATCTGCCAAGAGTCCACATTAGGTTTATTACTGATGGACAGAATGCTAATTGCTTCACAATGAATTTTTCACTTATTCTGAAAGAAACGACGGATTGCAATAATGCAATTAAATGATTATTAAGTTGATTTTCAGCAGTTATTTTTTTATTTAGCTTCACTACTTCCCTATATGAATCCCTAAACCAGATCAGGAAGAAAGGGCTCATTCTAATAAGCTCAGTGTTCCCTCTTTGAAATGAATTACTTTAATGTAATAAAGGTGATTGGCAATGTAACGCAGACTGGAACGCGTCCAATGTGTTCATATAACTATGATTAAATACAGCAGTTCAGGGTGCACTTCATTACCTTATCATAAGAATTAAAGTTTTATTTATTATATACAATTTATGTGACTTAGGGCATGGCCACACTGCAACGCAAACGCAATCGAATGCGATTTCATGTGCGATTTTGTTGCGTTTGCGCGTGTGTTTTTTCCATTAAATATTGAAAAACACATGCAATGCGATTTAAAATACGGAATGCAAATCGCAACGCACCCAAAAATGGGAAAAAAAAATTTTTTTAAATCTATTTCTTCACTGGATACTTTAAGAACTCTTCTAATTGTGAGATTTTATGTGTCTTTTAACCCACTTTGGCATATTTATGCAGATTTATTCAGTAATGATGTAATCAATGTTATACGTGTCCTCCAAATGGGGGTCACTTGGATATTTATACCGAGATAGGTTGGGCTTGTAGCACCTGATGAAGGGGGGAGCAGGCCCAAAAATTTGTAATTGGTGCACTGGTGGAATAAAGAAATTTATCACATTCTTTTTGGTCCACATTTTCTTTTTTGTCTTTAAAGCTGGGTACATTACAGATCATTGAAAGATGACAGAAAAGATCTGCAAGATCCTGTCTGTCATTTTAAAGATCTGCTACAACGTCCCGAGCGTTCTCTCTATGAACATCATAGGGAGAATGCTCGGGACTGTGTTTCCCTCAGCTGCGGCACGACCCTCTATAGGGAGTCTAGAGCAGCTGATGGAAAATCAGTCTTTTCACCCGACCTGATCGTTCATCGGCCACGCGCTCGTTCGGAAAACGAAGGTACACACACTAGAGATAAGCCCGATAACGTGGATCCGACGGTATCATGGATGTACAAAATGAAGGGCAAATAATCTATATAGCTAAATTCACCCCCACCACCCCCAACACCTAGGGCCATATTAATAAATGGCCGATAATAGCGCCTAAAATTACCGCCGTACATCGCCGCAGAAAAAATACCACTATCGCCATATTTATAATGGCGAGTGGACGCGTGGTCGTATGTCGGCAGTAATTTGAACTATCTTCGCGGCGATACTGCACTTAGAGCGATTGCGCTAAGTACAATACCGCCGTGAATCCCGGAGCAGGGGGCTGGGAGGGTATGGCGGGATAGGATTGCCGCGGATGATCGATTCTCAGGGGGCACGGCGGTGGTACGCCCCCCCCCGCCCTCACCCCCCCGGGAGATGCAAACACCGGCACCCTTACTCTCACGGGGAGGGGGGGAGGGGAGGAAGGGCCCGCTGGAGGGGTGGAGGGAACTTCCAGCGGGGGGCACTAAAAAGTACCTTTTTGGGCTTAAGGGGTCCTGCAGCTCGAACCGGGCCCCCCCCTCCCAGCCCTTATAAGGGCCTTTGCGGCACTTACTAGTGCCCTTACGGCTCTAACAAGAGCCCTTTGGGGCTTAGGGGGTCGCCAGTCGAACCGGGACCCCCTTCCTCTGCCCTATCAGGGCCCTTGTGGCACTTACAAGTGCTCTTGCGGCCCTGAAAAGGGCCTTTGGGGCCTAGGGGTCCCGCAACTTGAACCGGGACCCCCCTCCCCGGCCCTTATAAGGGCCCTTGCAGCATTGAGAAGTGCCTTTGGCGGGGGTCCCGCAGCTCGAACCAGGATCCCAGTGAGCGGATCTTAAAAGAGCCCTTTGGCAGCATCTTCTTCCATCCGGCAAAATCGCTCTGCTGAGCCGCCGACCCCGAGTGGTACCCCCGGCAGGCGTCGGCGGCCTCGACATGGCCGATGTTGCCAGCGTCATGATCCACTGCGACGTCTTCGGGCTGGCAACACCAACCCCACTGAGGTCGCCAGGCAGGCTCACTGCGGCCACCGTGAGCCCACTGGCACTGCCGGCCTCAGCGGAGCGATGTTGCCAGCCGTTCTTTCTTCAGTAATCTGTGTTGGCATCTGAGGTCCGCGGCGGAGTGCACCTCTTTATATATGTTTGCAGAAAACCCCAATCCGTTTCTGATTGTCAATTTTTTAATGCTTGGTTTACATGTTTTACATTAACCAATGTAAGGATTGAGACCACCCGCGGCGATCCTTCCCGGCATCCCCTCCCAGCCCCCTGTATCTAGGCCGTTTCGCCACCCTGAGATTAACGCGGCGCATCATTGCCACTGCTTTATAAATTGAAGTGAGTGGTAACTGGTGCGAAGTTAACGAGGCATTTACTTTTCACGGCGGGGTTTCGCCCGTGTGTAAATCACTTTATTAGCGATTTTTGCGAAACTCTGCCGCAAAAGTTTATAAATATGCCCCCAAGAATGCAATAGTTAGAAAAATGAAAGATAGAAGACTAACCTAATCCAAAGGGATTAACTGAACACTGGACACCCTTTAGAAAAGATAAGGAGTAGACTTATGTTCAGCCATACACATTTTACCAGAATAAGTGAAGAGAGTAGTCATGTGTATTATTAATGAAAAAACTGGCCAATTGGTGGAAGTAGATTATCCTGAATTGATATTCAGAATGGTTAGTCATGCAGTGTGCTTACGGTAATTACTGACCATAAACCTTGTCATTCTCCTAATATAATCAGCTGGAGAGTAATAAATATTGCTTTTTCACTCTGATGATGTATGTTCGTTTGTGTGCCTATTAAATTCAACTGTAAAAGAGCAAATATTTTCCTAATGTCTTTCAATTTCCCAGTTTCTCAGACAATTATTATTTGGTTTCTGACACTCTGTACACTCATCAATAAACAAGGAAAGTCTGCTAATACTGAAGATATTTTCAACTCTGTTTTATGACTGTTGTCAACATCAGTGAATTCTTAACTTTACTTGTGCCTGCCAGTGATCTGCATTCATTATGTACCGTAAACATACTGTTACTGTATACTGTATGTGCAAGAATAAATAACATACATCAACAAAAACAAAACAGAACCACAAAATATCTCAGTCTGTAAAATAGAGCAGCACATTAGGAATGCAACTACACAAAGTTTTTTTTAGCATTTAAAACACCAGATCCACTTACCCTTTTTTAAGGGACATAAGCCCCAACTGCTCCACCTCATCCAACAGAAATCTTCTCAGACTGCCACAGTCTTCCAAACTTCTCCTCCTAACCCATCACCCTGTGCATATTATAGGTCAGGTACATGCAAAGCTAGAGCACAGACAGTGAGCATGCTCAAGCTCCTAACAAGCTTGTAAATCAGGGGTAGGTGTGGTAACCTTAACAGCAGGAAGTTCTGTTACTCGCGGCAGCCTGCCGAAAGAAAAAGATTCCAGTAAAATATTTTAGAAGACCATATTAAGTATGTGAATTCCTGTTGTTAAAACGCTATACACAACAATAGTTAAATAAAAGCTAATGAGTAAATGTCAAAAGGAATTTGAAAATATTGTTCAAGACATTTCAGTTTCATTCAGATATGTGTTGCTGGATTCCTACCATTGTAAACAATAGTTTCTTTGTAAATAAGCATCAGCTGATTTCAGAAATTATTAATAAGCAGTGTTTAATGGTTCAGACAGACTTTTGGCCTCTGTAAGTATTCTGTGGTGTGTGCATGTGAATGTGTGTACTGTACATCTCTCTCTCTTTTCTAGGCTGGTTCTATAGACATTTAAACACACATGATCAGCTTTAGAATCATGTCATGTGACAGAAAGCAGAATAAAAACAAGGTGGTTTGTTCCATAAGAGATTGTACACTATTAAGGTTTTTTATTATATGGTAAAACCCAGTAATTTTATATACATTGAAATTGTATTAATATTTGAATGGCATTAAATACTCAAGATTAAAAAATGTTGTTGCATTTTAGAGGAGAACTGGCTTAGAATTAGAAATTTGTCCAACAAATATCGCCCAACATTTTCCTCATTAGGGCTGGTATACACAGGTCAATATTTTGGCTGGACCGGCTGGGTGATCGAAAGTGATCCACCATATCACTAATTGTTGGACTCTTTGTAAAGGGAATGTCCACCAAGCAAGTATCTACCAGGCCGCAGTAATGAGACAGGCAATCAGCTATTGAAATCTTCTGCCGATTTGGTAGCGGACTTTTAAACAACTGATTGGGTGTATCTTACTGCATATGTGCGATCAGCTTTTAAAAAGAGCTAATCTAGCGTGATCTGGGGGGGTGTCAGGGGCTTGCCTGTCCCCTGCAGTTAGGCAGCTAATGTCCACCCTAAAACAAAAAACACTTGCTGTTAACTGCCCCCAATTCCAACCAATATATTTAGCACATTATTAGATGTATTACAAACTAGCAGGGTTATTCAAAAAAAGTTCTATCATTAAAATGGTGCTAATTTTGCCCCAACCAATCATCGATGTTAGCTTTCAAATGTTAAATAAGTTCTCATTGGTTGGTGGGATATTAGCACCATTTTAACGATAAGAACTTTTATGAATCTCCGTAGATATTTATGGATGCTTATTGCCCATTCTGGCAGAGGAAGCTAGGCCCTCCTCCATGCAATCAATCAAGGCTGTGACTGCTGACATCACAGCCAAACTCATCTGCCCCTGCTGCCTCCTCTACATGTTCCTAAAAGCCATTGAGCAGGGGGAGGAGCGGACCTCTGCACAGAATATGAGAGAATAATAAATATCATTAAATATCAAGTTAGAAATGCATGAAATAAAGTATTAAAATAGTTGGGGTAAGGGCAAATAAATGTGGTCACGTAACGGAAAGACTAATGATCAATACTAATATATACATCAATTTATAATAGTTGTCTAAAAGTTAGTAGCCTTTGGACAGCTGTGATTGCCATAGGGTTGGTAGGCACAGCTCGATATATCGGATGAGATTTTGGTTGAAATATTGTCCATAACTTACGACTCAGTCATCCATCGCCACCAGTTTTCAGGCACAAAGAGTGATAGGGCCTGTTGGAAATCTTCAATATTGTCTGACACTTTCTTATTAAAATTCTAGTAGTTTCCCTTCCTTTTTAAAGAAGAGTATTTAGTATTAAAATCCTAATTCCCCTAGTGTACATAAAGATGAATGAAAACAATGCAGGACTTGTCCTTACTGACTACTAAAGAACTCTGCTTCTAATTTTAATGTCAGAAATTCTGCTTTCCTTAACCTCTCTGCTCATCTGCCTTTGATGAAATCAAATCCCCTTCCCATGATCAATTTATGATGAAAAGGTCTATTAAGAGATAATTGGGCATAAACGAAGCATCAATGGAGAACTGTTCCAGCAAGCTGCTAGATGCCAATCCGCTATGCTGTAACCAAGTGACGTTACATCGAGGCACTGGGTAAAGTCTGTAGAATTTCGCATTACCAGTGACCGTGTCCTGGGTAAAATGCCAGAAACACGAACAATGTGGTTTTCTTTAACAAAGGATTTGGCTGTTGATTAAAAGCACTATTAGAATTCTGGGATTTTGGATACAAAGAACGTATTGTACAGCACGATGAATTGGAAATTTCAGTTTCCGAATTGAACATAAAGACTTATTCATATTGTGCCAGGACGTTTGTTATATTGGGATTATCTTATACTGGGATTCTACCTCTTCCAACCGATGAAAAATGATATACAGTATTAATGGTGTTTATAAAGGATATAAACTAAAAAAAAGCAAAAGAACACATTACACATACCAGACATACCTGTCACACAAGAGGTTTTAACATTGTTCTTGTTGTGTGAATTTTTTTAAGCTCCAGAAGGGCAGGAACAGTGAATTCCCGATACCATAATGTGGCTTCAGTGCCCCTCCAGGAAAAGAAAAACTCTCATAATATATAGAAATGTCTGAATTTTAAAATGAAAGAAACACTATACTTCTTTAAAAAAATGCCATCATTGTATGGGACACTTCTCTTGTCAAACTGCAGAGGGTCCAGGGATGGGGCAGGTGGAGTGGATGAAGGTGGGCAGGGGGAGGTAAAGGTGCAGAGAATATGAAAGGGTGGTGGGTTATTGTAGGGGAGTGGGCAAATCTTGACTGCACGGTTGCCAGGCCAGGACTTAAGCCCTGACTGCAGGATTGTGTCCCTGCAGTCGAGGCAATACCGCGGACAGGGAGGTATGACTTTTAATGAGCACTGCAACCACCTCTAGTAACTTTAAATTGCCAAGTATCCTTTCAGCACAGATACCCAAAAAGTTTGTAGCCTCAGACCAGCCGAGATTGGTATAGACATAGCTTAAGAACAGCAGGGTATCTGTGCTGAGGCAGAGGAATATTAAAATAATCAAATAGGAGTGAGACTAGCGGAGCTTAGCACGGGTCAAGCCAGAGCCATTGTTGGTAGCAGTGAGTAACACCGAGTACTAGTAGATAGACAGGAACTAAGTCTATGACCCGGATGAACGGGTGCCCCGCAAACATGGTAAGATTTTTCGCCTGATAACCGATAAAACTGC
This sequence comes from Hymenochirus boettgeri, assembly GCA_019447015.1. Classification (NCBI taxonomy): domain Eukaryota; kingdom Metazoa; phylum Chordata; class Amphibia; order Anura; family Pipidae; genus Hymenochirus; species Hymenochirus boettgeri. Next base: position 41,961,610 of record CM033474.1, read on the forward strand.
ACTATCGGTCAGTGGGCTGAAAATATCTTATGCACAAATTTCCATTTTGTACGCACAAAGAGATAATACATCACAGCAGACACTCAATATTACCAGTAAATTACAGGGGAGGTTCTTTGCTGTTGTTCTCACTAACCTATAACACTGTACAAAATGTTTTCAATAAATCAGAAAGATTAGGGAACAGAATGATTTTTAGCTATTCCGCAATGAAGGAGAATTAGAAAAAAAATCATAGGGATTAACAGCAGAACATTTTGGCTTTCCACGATAAGTACATCAATACCTTTTAACTTTACATGGGATTCTGATCTTAATGTTTTTTATGTGATTGGTACAGTTGATTATTAGTCAAATTCAAACAAAGTTATAAAGATAGCGAGATGTTGGTTTCTGCTTTTCTACTATGCAAATATGGAAAAGGGAAGTGTTCTGGGTAATTTTAATGCTACTACACATTCTAAAGGTGGCCATACATCTATGAGATATTACTTACCCGACCGAGCGCCACGCGATGTCCTTCGATCCTGCTGGAACCGCTTCTCCCGATCTTACATTCGAGCGACATGCGATCGCAAAATGAATGGGATTTTGCGATCGCATGTCGGTCAAAATACGATCGGGAGAAGCGGTTCCGGCAGGATCGAAGGATCATCGCGTGAGCGCTCGGTCAGGTAAGTAATATCTCATAGATGTATGGCCACCTTAAGAAAAGTAGATATTTAGATGGCAGCGTCATGTAGATCGTCTAACATTCTTTAAACAGACATTACGTTTTTCAATGCTTTTCCCTGTGTTGTTGCAATTGTTGTTTATCTAAACTTAAAAAGTTTCTTAAATACCTACAGTGATGTGAAAAACTATTTGCCCCCTTCCTGATTTCTTATTCTTTTGCATGTTTGTCACACTTAAATGTTTCTGCTCATGCAGAGATAACATAATTGAACACAAAATGCAGTTTTAAATGATGGTTTTTATTATTTAGTGAGAAAAAAAAAACTCCAAACCTACATGGCCCTGTGTGAAAAAGAAATTGCCCCCTGAACCTAATAACTGGTTGGGCCACCCTTAGCAGCAATAACTGCAATCAAGCGTTTGCGATAACTTGCAACGAGTCTTTTACAGCGCTCTGGAGGAATTTTGGCCCACTCATCTTTGCAGAATTGTTGTAATTCAGCTTTATTTGAGGGTTTTCTAGCATGAACCGCCTTTTTAAGGTCATGCCACAACATCTCAATAGGATTCAGGTCAGGACTTTGACTAGGCCACTCCAAAGTCTTCATTTTGTTTTTCTTCAGCCATTCAGAGGTGGATTTGCTGGTGTGTTTTGGGTCATTGTCCTGCTGCAGCACCCAAGATCGCTTCAGCTTGAGTTGACGAACAGATGGACGGACATTCTTCTTCAGGATTTTTTGGTAGACAGTAGAATTCATGGTTCCATCTATCACAGCAAGCCTTCCAGGTCCTGAAGCAGCAAAACAACCCCAGACCATCACACTACCACCACCATATTTTACTGTTGGTATGATGTTCTTTTGCTGAAATGCTGTGTTACTTCTAGGCCAGATGTAACGGGACACGCACCTTCCAAAATGTTCAACTTTTGTCTCGTCGGTCCACAAGGTATTTTCCCAAAAGTCTTGGCAATCATTGAGATGTTTTTTTAGCAAAATTGAGACGAGCCTTAATGTTGCTTGTAAACTTTGCTTAAAAGTGGTTTGCGCCTTGGATATCTGCCATGCAGGCCGTTTTTGCCCAGTCTCTTACGTATGAGTGAGTCGTGAACACTGACCTTAATTGAGGCAAGTGAGGCCTGCAGTTCTTTAGATGTTGTCCTGGGGTCTTTTGTGGCCTCTCGGATGAGTTTTCTCTGCACTCTTGGGGTAATTTTGGTCGGCCGGCCACTCCTGGGAAGGTTCATCACTGTTCCATGTTTTTGCCATTTGTGGATAATGGCTCTCACTGTGGTTCGCTGGAGTCCCAAAGCTTTAGAAATGGCTTTATAACCTTTACCAGACTGATAGATCTCAATTACTTTTGTTCTCATTTGTTCCTGAATTTCTTTGGATCTTGGCATGATGTCTAGCTTTTGAGGTGCTTTTGGTCTACTTCTCTGTCAGATAGCTCCTATTTAAGTGATTTCTTGATTGAAACAGGTGTGGCAGTAATCAGGCCTGGGGGTAACTACAGAAATTGAACTCAGGTGTGATAAACCACAGTTAAGTTATTTTTTAACAAGGGGGGCAATCACTTTTTCACACAGGGCCATGTAGATTTGGAGTTTTTTTTCTCACTAAATAATAAAAACCATCATTTCAAACTGCATTTTGTGTTCAATTATGTTATCTTTGACTAATAGTTAACGGTTTTTGATGAGCAGAAACTGACAAACATGCAAGAGAAAAAGAAATCAGGAAGGGGGCAAATCAAGAGCAAGGAAGGTGAGGTGAGCTTTGTTGCGGGGGGTTATATTATTTATTTTTAATGTGGCCTTTATTCCTTCTCCCCCAGTGTTTGTGTGTGACTGATCTTCCTCGAGGCTCTAATCTTTGTCCAAATACTGTATATACTTGAGTATAAGTCGATCCGAGTATAAGTCGAGGTACCTATTTTTACCTGAAAAATTTGTAAAAACCGATTGACTCGAGTATAAGCCGAGGGTAGAAATTAGTTGCCCTTTAAATGGACAGCAGATTTCCCATAAATGAATCCCATACAGTATTAGCCAAATCAAGTAACAGTAACCCCCAATTCCTTGGCACTACAGATGTTTGGAAACTACAACTCCCAGCATGCTTTGTTGCTGGGAGTTTCAGTTTCTAAACATGTGGAGTGGCAAGGTTCAGTAAACTTTTAATTAAGTTACCATCATTTACAATTCTACTGATTCCCATATTGTAAAGGGCCCTCTGACCCCCATATAGTAAAGGGCCCTCTGGCCCCCATATAGTAAAGGGCCCTCTGGCCCCCATATAGTAAAGGACTCTCTGATTCCAATAGTTAAAAATGTCACCTGAGAGTTGTAGTTTCAAGCTGTCATTTGCACTGTGCTAACAACAGTTTTTTGCCCCAAACTGAGAAGAACCATCAGATTTACAGCATCCAGATGAGCAGTGACAGTGCTGAGTGAGTCCAGCAGCCAGACTACAGGAAGCAGGAAGGATTGTAAAGGCAGAACAGCTCCTGTAACTTTCTATGCAGGTTAACACAGCGCCACCTACTGGTTGCTATCCGCAATAGCAGAATTTGGATCTAAATTTGGAATTGACCCGAGTAAGGTTAAGTTTTCAGGCTAACTTTAAAGTCTGAAAAATTTTACTTATACTCGAGTATATGCGGTAGTTGTTGCTACTTGTGTAATGTTCTCTACATTAGTTCCCACTCACATAATCAAATCACAAGCTGATACTTCCATGTATGGCCAGATTAGTATAGTGGTTCTCAAACTTTCCCAGTGTTCTACTTGGAAATGCAAATTTGTCTTGCGGCAAAAAAGGTTTCCTAATGTTGGACTTAAAAGGCAGGTCTACCCACAGTTTAAGGCCCCCCCAAATACATATACATTTCTCTATTGTTACCAAAAATGCTTCCCTCATAGTTGCTAATTACAGAACTAATTACAGTACCCATTATATAACACATTACAGTACCCCTTCCGGTACATATAACAATATCTATTACTGTACCCATTGCAGTACCGATTACAGTACCCATTGCAGTACATATAACAATAAATATTACAGTACCCATTATAGTACCGATTATAGTGCTCATTACAGTACCTATTACAAATTACTGTCTGAAGAAGGCACAAGACGTGTGCTGAAACGTCACAATAAATCACGCTATTGCAAAGCTGTAAGGCTGGTGTCCCCAGCTTCCTTATTATTTTATTTATGTACCTGTGTTGGCGATAGCTCTGGAGGCACCCCGCATTTAAGGAAAAGTTAAAGGTGTTAAAGGTGTGCATGATCATTACTTCTCTCTTGATACATATTACAAATTACAGTACCTATTACAGTACCAATTACCAATTACAGTACCTATTACAGTACCCATTACAGTACCAATTACAGTACCGATTATCAATTACAGTACCTATAACAGTGCCTATTACAGTACCTATAACAGTACCCAATACAGTACCTATTACAGTACTCATTACAGTACCATTACAGTACCTATAACAGTACCCATTACAATACCTATTACAGTACCCATTACAATACCTATTACAGCACCTATTACAGTACCTATAACGGTACCCATTACGGTACCTATTAAAGTACCTAGAACGGTACCCATTACAGTACCTATTACAGTACCCATTACAGTACCTATTACAATACCTATTATAGTAACCATTACAGTACCTATTACAGTACCCATTACAGTACCTATTACAGTACATATTACAATACTTATTACAGTACCCATTACAGGACCTATTACAATACCTATTACAGTACCCATTACAGTACCCATTACATTACCTATTACAGTACCCATTGCAATACATATTACAGTACCTATAACAGTACCCATTACAGTACCCATTACAGTACCTATTACAGTACCCATGAGCACAGACAGTGAGCATGCTCAAGCTCCTACAAGCTTGTAAATCAGGGGTAGGTGTGGTAACCTTAACAGCAGGAAGTTCTGTTACTGCGGCAGCCTGCCGAAAGAAAAGATTCCAGTAAATATTTTAGAAGGACCATATTAAGTAGTGAATTCCTGTTGTTAAAAGAGCTATACACAACAATAGTTAAATAAAAGCTCACATGAGTAAATGTCAAAAGGAATTTGAAAATATGTTCAGAACATTCAGTTTCATTCAGATATGTGTTGCTGGATTCCTACCATTGTAAACAATAGTTTCTTTGTAAATAAGCATCAGCTGATTTCAGAAATTATTAATAAGCAGTGTTTAATGGTTCAGACAGACTTTTGGCCTCTGTAAGTATTCTGTGTGTGTGCATGTGAATGTGTGTACTGTACATCTTCCTTCTCTCTTTCTAGGCTGGTTCTATAGGACATTTAAACACACATGATCAGCTTTAGAATCAGCATGTGACAGAAAGCAGAATAAAAACAAGGTGGTTTAGTTCCATAAGAGATTGTACACTATTAAGGTTTTTATATATATGGTAAAACCCAGTAATTTTATATACATTGAAATTGTTTAATATTTGAATGGCATTAAATACTCAAGATAAATAATGTTGTTGCATTTTAGAAGGAGAACTGGCTTAGAATTAGAATATTTCGTCAACAAATATCGCCCAAACATTTCCTCATTAGGGCTGGTATACACAGGTCAATATTTTGGCTGACCGGCTGGGTGATCGAAAGTGATCCCACCATATCACTAATTGTTTGGACTCTTTGTAAAGGAATGTCCACCAAGCAAGTATCTACCAGGCCGCAGTAATGAACAGGCAATCAGCTATTGAAAATCTTCTGCAGATTGGTAGAGCGGACTTTTAAACAACTGATGGGGGTATCTTATGCATATGTGCGATCAGCTGTTTAAAAAGAGCTATCTAGCGTGATCTGGGGGGGTGTCAGGGGCTTTGCCTGTCCCCGCAGTTAGGCAGCTAATGTCCACCCTTAAAACAAAAAAAACTTGTCTGTTAACTGCCCCCAATTCCAACCAATATATTTAGCACATTATTAGATGTATTACAAACTAGCAGGGGTATTCAAAAAAAATTCTTACATTTAAAATGGTGCTAATTTTGCCCCAACCAATCAGATGTTAGCTTTCAATGTTAAATAAGTTCTCTATTGGTTGGTGGGATATTAGCACCATTTTAACGATAAGAACTTTTATGAATCTCCTGTAGATATTTATGGATGCTTATTGCACATTCTGGCAGAGGAAGCTAGCCCTCCTCCATGTCAATCAATCAAGGCTGTGACTGCTGCGACATCACAGCCAATCATCTTGCCTGCTGCTCCTCTACATGTCCTAAAAGCCTTGAGCAGGGGGAGGAGGACCCGCTGCCAGAATATGAGAGAATAATAAATATCATTAAATATCAAGTTAGAAATGCATGAAATAAAGTATTAAAATAGTTGGGGTAAGGGCCAAATAAAAATGGTCACGTAACGGAAAGACTAATGATCAATACTAATGATCAATACATCAATTTATAATTAGTGTCTACAAAAGTTAGTAGCCTTTGGACCAGCTGTGATTGCCATAGGGTTGGTAGGCACAGCTCGATATATCGGATGAGATTTTGGTTGAAATATTGTCCATAACACGACTCAGTCCATCATCGCCACCAGTTTTAGGCACAAAGAGTGATAGGGCCGTTGGAATCTTCAATATGTCTGACACTTTTTTATTAAAATTCTAGTAGTTTCCCTTCCTTTTTAAAGAAGAGTATTTAGTATTAAATCCTAATCCCTAGTGTACATAAAGATGAATGAAACAATGCAGGACTTGTCCTTACTGACTACTAAAGAACTTCTGCTTCATTTTAATGTCAGAAATTCTGCTTTCCTTAACCTCCTTGCTCCATCTGCCTTTGATGAAATCAAATCCCCTTCCCATGATCAATTTAGATGAAAAGGTCTATAAGAAGAAATTGGGCATAAACGAAGCATCACTGAGGAAACTGTTCCAGCAAGCTGCTAGATGCCATCCGCTATGCTGTAACCAAGTGACGTTACATCGAGGCAACTGGGTAAAGTCTGTAGAAATTTCCGCATTACCAGTGACCGTGTCCTGAGGTAAAATGCCAGAAACACGAACAATGTGTTTTCTTAAACAAGGAATTTGCCTGTTGATTAAAAGCACTATTAGAATTCTGGGATTTTGGATACAAAGAACGTATGTACAGCACGTGAATTGGAAATTTCAGTTTCCGAATTGAACATAAAGACTTATCATATTGTGCCAGGACGTTTGTTATATTGGGATTATCTTATACTGGGACCTTCTACCTCTTCCAACCGATGAAACAATAATGATATACAGTATTAATGGTGTTTATAAAGGATATAAACTAAAAAAAGCAAAAGAACACATACACATACCAGACATACCTGTCACACAAGAGGTTTTAACATTGTTCTTGGTTGTGTGAAAATTTTTAAGCTCAGAAGGAGCAAGGGCAGGAACAGTGAATTCCCTGTACCATAATGTGGCTTCAGTGCCCCCTCCAGGAAAAGAAACTCATATAATATATGAAATGTCGAATTTTAAAATGAAAGAAACCTATACTTCTTTAAAAAAATGCCATCATGATGGGACACTTTCTTGTCAAACTGCAGAGGGTCCAGGGATGGGGCAGGTGGGAGTGAGAGTGGGCAGGGGGAGGTAAAGGTGCAGAGAATATGCAAGGAGTGGTGGGTTATTGTAGGGGAGTGGGCAAATCTTGACTGCACGGTTGCCAGGCCAGGACTTAAGCCCTGACTGCCGGATTGTGTCCCTTGCAGTCGAGGCAATACCAGATGGACAGGGAGGTATGACCTTTTAATGAGCACTGCAACCACCTCTAGTAACTTTAAATTGCCAAGTACCTTTCAGCACAGATACCCAAAAAGTTTGTAGCCTCAGACCAGCCGAGATTGGTAGACATAGCTTAAGAACGTCAGGGTATCTGTGCTGAGGCAGAGGAATATTAAAATAATCAAAAATAGGAGTGAGACTAGCGGAGCTTAGCAGGGTCAAGCCAGAGCATTGTTGGTAGCAGTGAGTAACAACGAGTACTAGTAGATAGACAGGAACTAAGTCTATGAACCCGGATGAACGGGTGCCCCGAAACATGGTAAGATATTTTCGCCTGACTAACCGATAAACTGCACTATCGGTCAGTGGGCTGAAAATATCTTATGCACAAATTTCCATTTTGTACGCAAACAAAGATATAATACATCAGCACAGACACTCAATATTACCAGTAAATTACAGGGGAGGTTTCTTTGCTGTTGTTCTCACTAACCTATAACACTGTACAAAATGTTTTCAATAAATCAGAAAGATTAGGAACAGAATGATTTTTAGCTATTCCGCAATGAAGGAGAATTAGAAAAAAATCAATAGGGATAACAGCAGAACATTTTGGCTTTCCACGATAAGTACATCAATACCTTTTAACTTTACATGGGATTCTGATCTTAATGTTTTTATGTGATTGGTACAGTTGATTATTAGTCAAATTTAAACAAAGTTAAAAGATAGCGAGATGTTTGGTTTCTGCTTTTCTTACATGCAAATATGGAAAAGGGAAGTGTTCTGGTAATTTTATGCTACTACACATTCTAAAGGTGGCCATACATCTATGAGATATTACTTACCCGACCGAGCGCTCACGCGAGTTCTTCGATCCTGCTGGAACCGCTCTCCCGATCTTACATTCGAGCGACATGCCGATCGCAAAATGAATGGGATTTTGCGATCGCATGGCGGTTCAAAATACGATCGGAGAGCGGGGTTCCGGCAGGATCGAAGGATCATCGCGTGAGCGCTCGGTCAGGTAAGTAATATCTCATAGATGTATGGCCACCTTAGAAAAGTAGAATTTAGATGGCAGCGTCATGTAGATGTCTAACATTCTTTAAACAGACATTACGTGTTCAATGCTTTTCCCTGTTGTTGTTGCAATTGTTGTTTATCTAAACTTAAAAAGTTTCTTAAATACCTACAGTGATGTGAAAAACACATTTGCCCCTCCTGATTTCTATTCTTTGCATGTTTGTCACACTTAAATGTTTCGTCATGCAGAGATAACATAATTGAACACAAAATGCAGTTTTAAATGATGGTTTTTATATTTAGTGAGAAAAAAAAAACTCCAAACCTACATGGCCCTGTGTGAAAAGAAATTGCCCCTGAACCTAATAACTGGTTGGGCCACCCTTAGCAGCAATAACTGCAATCAAGCGTTTGCGAAACTTGCAAACGAGTCTTTACAGCGCTCTGGAGGAATTTTGGCCCACTCATCTTTGCAGAATTGTTGTAATTCAGTTTATTTGAGGGTTTTCTAGCATGAACCGCCTTTTTAAGGTCATGCCACAAATCTTCAATAGGATTCAGGTCAGGACTTTGACTAGGCCACTCCAAAGTCTTCATTTTGTTTTCTTCAGCCATTCAGAGGTGGATTGCTGGTGTTTTTGGGTCATTGCCTGCTGCAGCACCCAAGATCGCTTCAGCATGAGTTGACGAACAGATGGACGGACATTCTTCTTCAGGATTTTTTGGTAGACAGTAGAATTCATGGTTCCATCTATCACAGCAAGCCTTCCAGGTCCTGAAGCAGCAAAACAACCCCAGACCATCACACTACCACCACCATATTTACTGTGTATGATGTTCTTTTGCTGAAATGCTGTGTTACTTCATAGGCCAGATGTAACGGACAACGCACTTCCAAATAGTAGTTCAAATCTGTCTCGTCGGTCACAAGGTATTCCCAAAGATCTTGACATTGCAGTGTTTATAGCCAAAATTGAGACGAGCCTTATGTGTGTTGTAACTTTGCTTTAAAGTGGTTTGCGCCTTGGATATCGCCATGAGGCGTTTTTGCCCAGTCTCTACTTATGTGGAGCGTGAAACTGACCTAATTGAGGCAAGTGAGGCCTGCAGTTCTTTAGATGTTGTCCTGGGGTCTTTGTGGCCTCTCGGATGAGTTTTCTCTGCACTCTTGGGGTAATTTGGTCGGCCGGCCCATCCTGGGAAGGTTCCAACTGTTCATGTTTTGCCATTTGTGGATAATGGCTCTCACTGTGGTTCGCTGGAGTCCCAAGCTTTAGAAATGGCTTTATAACCTTTACCAGACTGATAGATCTCAATTACTTTTGTTCTCATTTGTTCCTGAATTTCTTGGATCTTGGCATGATGTCTAGCTTTTGAGGTGCTTTTGGTCTACTTCTCTGTCAGATAGCTCCTATTAAGTGATTTCTTGATTGAAACAGGTGTGGCAGTAATCAGGCCTGGGGGTGGGGTGGTAACTACAGAAATTGAACTCAGGTGTGATAAACCACAGTTAAGTTATTTTTTAACAAGGGGGGCAATCACTTTTTACACAGGGCCATGTAGATTTGGAGTTTTTTTCTCACTAAATAATAAAAAACCATCATTTCAAACTGCATTTTGTGTTCAATTATGTATCTTTGACTAATAGTTAACGGTTTTTGATGAGCAGAACTGACAAACATGCAAGAGAAAAAGAAATCAGGAAGGGGGCAAATCAAGAGCAAGGAAGGGAGGTGAGCTTTGTTGCGGGGGGTTATATTATTTATTAATGTGGCTTTATTCCTTCTCCCCCAGTGTTTGTGTGTGACTGATCTTCCTCGAGGCTCTAATCTTGTCCAAATACTGTATATACTTGAGTATAGTCGATCCGAGTATAAGCGAGGTACCTATTTTTACCTGAAAAATTTGTAAAAACCGATGACTCGGAGTAAGCCGAGGGTAGAAATTAGTTGCCCTTTAAATGGACAGCAGATTTCCCATAAATGAATCCCATACAGTATTAGCCAAATCAAGTAACAGTAACCCCCAATTCCTTGGCATACAGATGTTGGAAACTACAACTCCCAGCATGCTTTGTTGCTGGGAGTTTCAGTTTCTAAACTGTTGGAGTGGCAAGGTTCAGTAAACTTTTAATTAAGTTACCATCATTTACAATTCTACTGATTCCCATATTGTAAAGGGCCCTTGACCCCCATATAGTAAAGGGCCCTCTGGCCCCCATATAGTAAAGGGCCCTCGGCCCCATATAGTAAAGGACTCTTGATTCAATAGTTAAAAATGTCACCTGAGAGTTGTAGTTTCAAGCTGTCATTTGACTGTGCTAACAACAGTTTTTGCCCCAAACTGAGAAGAACCATCAGATTACAGCATCCAGATGAGCAGTGACAGTGCTGAGTGAGTCCAGCAGCCAGACTACAGGAAGCAGGAAGGATTGTAAAGGCACAGAACAGCTCCTGTAACTTTCTATGCAGGTTAACACAGCGCCACCTACTGGTTGCTATCCGCAATAGCAGAAATTGGATCTAAATTGGAATTGACCCGAGTAAGGTTAAGTTTTCAGGCTTACTTTAAAGTCTGAAAAATTTTACTTATACTCGAGTATATGCGGTAGTTGTTGCTACTTGTGTAATGTTCTCTACATTAGTTCCCACTCACATAATCAAATCACAAGCTGATACTTCCATGTATGGCCAGATTAGTATAGTGGTTCTCAAACTTTCCCAGTTCTACTGGAAATGCAAATTTGCTGCGGCAAAAAAGGTTTCCTAATGTTGGACTTAAAAGGCAGGTCTACCACAGTTTAAGGCCCCCCCAATACATATACATTTCCTATTGTTACCAAAAATGCTTCCCTCATAGTTGCTAATTACAGAACTAATTACAGTACCCATTATATAACACATTACAGTACCCCTTCCGGGACATATAACAATATCTATTACTGTACCCATTGCAGTACCGATTACAGTACCCATGCAGTACATATAACAATAAATATTACAGTACCCATTAAGTACCGATTATAGTGCTCATTACAGTACCTATTACAAATACTGTCTGAAGAAGGCACAAGACGTGTGCTGAAACGTCACAATAAATCACGCTATTGCAAAGCTGTAAGGCTGGTGTCCCCAGCTTCCTTATTATTTTATTTATGTACCTGTGTGCGATAGCTCTGGAGGCACCCGCATTTAAGGAAAAGTTAAAGGTGTTAAAGGGTGCATGATCATTACTTCTCTCTTGATACATATTACAAATTACAGTACCTATTACAGTACCAATTACCAATTAAAGTACTATTACAGTACCATTACAGTACCAATTACAGTACCGATTATCAATTACGTACCTATAACAGTGCCTATTACAGTACCTATAAACAGTACCCAATACAGTACCTATTACAGTACTCATTACAGTACCATTACAGTAACTATAACAGTACCATACAATACCTATTACAGTACCCATTACAATACCTATTACAGCACCATTACAGTACCTATAACGGTACCCATTACGGTACCTATTAAAGTACCTAGAACGGTACCCATTACAGTACCTATTACAGTACCCTACAGTACCTATTACAATACCTATTATAGTACCATACAGTACCATTACAGTACCCATTACATACATTACAGTACAATTACAATTTATTACGTACCCATTCAGTACCTATTACAATACCTATTACAGTACCCATACAGTACCCATTACATTACTTACAGTACCCATTGCATAAATATACAGTACCTATAACAGTACCCATTACAGTACCAATACAGTACCTATACAGTACCATTACAGTACATCTTACAATACCTATTACAGTACTTCCATTACAGTACATATACAGTACCTATTACAGTACCCATTACAGTACCTATTACAGTACCCATTACAGTACATTTACATACTTATTACAGTACCATAACAGTACATATACAATCCTACCTACAGTACCTATACAGTACATATTACAATAACTATTACAGTACCCATTACAGTACCTATTACAATACCTATTAATAGTACCCATTACAGTACCCCTACAGTACCTATTACAGGACCCATTGCAATACATACAGTACATATAACAGACCATTACAGTACACCATTACAGTACCATTACAGTACCTATTACAGACCCATCATACATCAGTACATATTACAACCTATACAGTACCCATTACAGTACCCATTTACAGTACCTATACAGTACCCATTACAAGTACATATTACAATACTATTACATCTCAGTACAGTACATAATTACAGTACCTATTACAGTACCCATTACAGTACCTATTACAGTACCCATTACAGTACATATTACAATACTTATTACAGTACCCATAACAGTACATATACAATACCTACCTACAGTACCTATTACAGTACATATTACAATACTTATTACAGTACCCATTACAGTACCTATTACAATACCTATTACAGTACCCATTACAGTACCCATTACAGTACCTATTACAGTACCCATTGCAATACATATTACAGTACCTATAACAGTACCCATTACAGTACCCATTACAGTACCCATTACAGTACCTATTACAGTACTCATTACAGTACATATTACAGTACCCATTACAGTACTATTACAGTACCTATTACAGTACATATTACAATACCTATTACAGTAACCTATCAGTCATATTACAATAATACCATTACAGTAATCATTACAGTACATATTACAGTACCTATTACAGTACCCATTACAGTACCTATTACAGTACCCATTACAGTACATATTACAGTACCTATTACAGTACCCATTACAGTACATATTACAATACCTATTACAGTACCCATTACAGTACATATTACAATACATATTACAGTACCCATTACAGTACCCATTACAGTACCTATTACAGTACCTATTACAGTACATATTACAATACCTATTACAGTACCTATTACAGTACATATTACAATACCTATTACAGTACTCATTACAGTACATATTACAGTACCTATTACAGTACCCATTACAGTACCTATTACAGTACCCATTACAGTACATATTACAATACTTATTACAGTACCCATTACAGTACATATTACAATACCTACCTACAGTACCTATTACAGCAGTTGCTTTGGTTTCCTCGTGAGGCTTAACAACTGTCATCAATAAGTAACATAACCACCCCCTCCATTTACATAAAGGTTTGGAAATCTAATGTGAAAAGGCTGCAAAGCAAACAACAATATTTCAAAGCTCCACATTAAAATTCCAAAACCGCTGCTACATTTTCTAAATACCAGAGAATTCTGGGTAGAGGCTAAACTAATCATCACAAAAAAAACATTCACGATACAAAAACTACTGGGATATTGTATTATCTCAGAAGTGGAAAACTAAAGAGCAACCTTGGCAGATTTTAGATGATTTTATTAATCAGTATGCTAGTATGTGAGACAGGAAGTTGCACAGCAACAGCAGCAACCTCTATATAGACGTCTGTTTTATTGCTGTCAGGTCTCCGTCCCTGATACACCCGTTCTAATGATAGTGCTAAAGCTGGCAGATGGCTTGGCAGCTCTATAACAGAAATCCACAAAGGAATCTTCTACACCAGTGGAACTCAACCCATGGTCCTCTCGAGAAAAACTGCAGAACACAGGACGGCAAGTGAGCGGGCTAGGGGATGGATGGGCTTAGGGTGTGTGTTTAAGGGAGAAGTCTAGGTGGTTGGAGGCGGGGTTAAGCAAACGGCTTGATCAGTGTCTAGGGTGCTGTGGCACCCTAGACACTAGCCTGGGGCAAGTTGGGCACCCCTGCTCTACATACAGATGCTCTGCAAATAAAGAAGACTGGGAGAAAGGAATACTCGCTTCATCCTCCCATACTAAAGGGACATTCATATGTGCTAAATTTACTTAAAGTGACAGGCTGATAGTGACTCAATGTTCAGTCTAAAATAATTGTTTCCACAGTGGACAGCGATGGTTTCTTGGAAATGTGATCAGTCATATTCACACCATACAGCAGATCAATCAATCATTGGGTATATATGTACCCATTCTTAGAAATATTTAGGGTGGTGCAGTATTGAATGCTTTCACCCCAAAAAGTGCTAAACCAATGCTAACTGATACAATATATGGTTAGTTGGTGGGTTTAGCACTCATCGTGCAGGGCCTGGCACTTTAAAGCAAGGGCGTATCTACCACGGGAGCAACCAAAGGGGGCCAGGGGGCATATTTTTTTCTATGACAGATATAGCCTCTTCCCAGAAAACCACTGTGGATGGAGCACAAATAGGGGGCCCATTATAGTTTTGCTGGGGGGCCCAGTGATTCCTAGTTACGCCACTGCTTTAAAGTAAAATTGTACATTGTAATTTCCCACAAAGTTTAATTTTAAAGAAAAGGGGGTTCATGAGGGGTGTGGAAGGTGAGGAGACCCCCTATTGTGATAAGAATATGGTTTGTGATTTTCCGTCCTTCCAGGTTAGCTCTGTCAGTTATACAATATAGCTGATTCCTCACGCACATACAGGTTTTACCATAGTCTTTAATAAACAGAATGTACATAAAATAATAACTGAAGCCCATTAAATATTTCAGTTCATAAAATATTCTGTCACAAAAACCGAACAAAAAGTTAAAAGCCAAAGTGCTGCTATTCACAGTTCATCTGTTCTGGTTTGGTTTTTTTATGTGTCGCTTCTAGGAAACATGATGCATCTGATCAAAGGATATATATCTCCTTCCTAGAACCCCCTCTGACCAGGATTGAGCACACACAACCACACATTTAACTCTATTCATTCTCTACAAATGAGGTGCTTAATCCATCAACTCAGATAAGATTATGTGTCATCTGCCTTGTGTTTACCCTTCTACGCCAAGTCATCCTGCAAAGATTTCCTAAAAACCCTCATCAAAACCAGGAATGTTCACCTGGAGGTCACATTACCGAGCTACGTTCATGGATCTGTGTGGGGCTGACATGGAACAATGATTAGAGATACTGTCTGATATGGGCATCGATGTTTTGACTAATATACAAATTCATTTATCCTCTCAGTGATAGTTTTCCAAAATAAAATAATAAATAACCATTAATGGATTCTAAACTTTCACAAAGGAGGAACCCCTTCCTCTTTACAGGCCCCTCACATTGAAATAATGTATAAGAAATTATTTATTGGGTAAAAATATGTACCGTCATTATAAATAGAATTGTGTAAGTCTTACATTGGCCATACACTAGTTAAGCTAGCCATACACAGACTTCTTCCAATCGGATTTCCAATCGTTGCACTTGTAAGAACCGCTCAAAGTTCGCACCTAGAGCCTCTGATCTTTACCCTAGAAATATATGGAGAGCTAGGGACTGAAGATGGGGACAGCGGAAAAATTGACGCCTGGCCCAATCTTAACTTTCCCCATAAACCGCTCAACATCGTCGAGAAAACAAAAAACAAATTTCAAATATATTGAGTGACCTGATTGAATTTATTGGGTCTCTCAAAAATAACACAGAATCTGCTTTAATGCCTAACACTGGATTGGTTCTTATATGTGATGTTCACCAGCCGTATAAAGTTTAACAGGCATAAGGCCGGTTGTAACATTATCGGGACAGGTCATTGTCCATAATTTTTCGAGAACATCTACAAGTAAGCAGTAGTGTATGGGAACCTTTAGACATACGATAGATTCAATGATCAAACATCAAATCTAATACATACAAACTTATGTATATACTCGAGTATAAGTCGAGGTACCTATTTTTACCTGAAAAATTTGTAAAAACTGATTGACTAGAGTATAAAACGAGGGTAGAAATTAGTTGCCCTTTAAATGGACAGCAGAATTCCCATACATGAATCCCATACAGTAATAGCCAAACCCAGTACCAGTAACCTCCAATTCCTTGGCACTCCAGATGTTTGGAAACTACAACTCCCAGCATGCTTTGGTAGCTAGTAGTTGTAGTTTCTAAACATGTGGAGTGGCAAGGTTCAGTAAACTTTTAATTAAGCTTACCATCATTAACAATTCTCCTGACCCCCATATAATAAAGGGCACTCTGGCCCCCATATAGTAAAGGGCACTCTGACCCCAATAGTTAAAAATTCCACCTGAGTGTTGTAGTTTCAAGCTGTCATTTGCACTGATCCAGCAAACTGAGAAGACCCATCAGATTTACAGCATCCAGATGGGCAGTGACAGTGCTGAGTGTGTCCAGCAGGCAGACAGCAGGAAGGAGTGTAAAGGGAGATCAGCTCCTGTAACTTGATATGCAGGTGAAGGATTTTTAACACAGCGCAACCTGGTTACTATGCATAATTGCAGCATTTGAATCTACCGCATATACTTGAGTATAAACCGTCCCGAGTATAAACCGAGGTACCTAGTTTTACCTAAAAAAGGAGGAAAAAGAGATTGACTCGAGTATAAACCGAGGGTAGAAAAGGCTAGTATTTGCCACTTAAGATGTTTGGAAACTACAACTCCCAGCATGCTTTAATTGCTGGGAGTTGTAGTTTTCAAACATCTGCAGAAGCCAATACTTACAAATAGGGGTAAATCCTCCTTTATTTGTGCATACAGTATGCACAAATAAAGAAGGTTTTACTCTTATTTGTAAGTATTGTGTGCATTGGTGTTCCTGTAGTATTCTCCTACCTTGTCCAGTGGCCACTCTCTCCTCGCTCCACATCCTCTGCGCTTCAGGATGATGTCACTACTCGCCGCCGCAAAGTGAGTGGCGCCGGGTAGTGACGTCATCCGGAAGCGCACTGAGGATGTGGATCATGCGGCCACCGGACAAGGTAGGAGAAAGATTGACTCGAGTATAAGCCGAGGTAAGATTTTCAGGCTTTTTTTAAAGCCTGAAAACCTTGGTTTATACTCGAGTATATACGGTAAATCAGGTTTTCAGACTAACTTTAAATTTGACTTATACTCGAGTATATGGTAGTTGTATGACCAGCATAACTTTTCATTGGTCCATTGCGTTACACACAAAAAAGAAAGCAGAGAACTGATTGGTTACTATTTTACATTCAAAGTTTCAACACCTGGAACACTGGATTTTACAGACTTTTTAAAATAATGTTTAAAGCAACACAGTTGCATTTACATGGTTGTTTCTGTAAGGCCTTTAATTAAATAATCAGTTGAACGAAGAACTGTTTGGAGAATGCTGCATAATTATATTCTGGATTACAAATAACTTTACATGTTGTTTTCCAAATAAAAATGTTTTGAGGATCAAGCTAGAAAGTAATGTCACTAACTGCTAAATGATCCTATGATAAAAGGAAACCACTGCTGTCAGTTCGTAAGGTATATAAAGTTTAATGCTTTGTCACTAGCTCAACTCTGACCTTTCTTTACTGTGCACTCTCTCTACATGTGTAACATCTGTACATTGTACTCATATGAATCACCTTCATTCACAAACACACTGCCAAGTGCTCAAAGCCTTTAACCCAGTGTTACACAACCAGGGTCCTCAGGTGATAGTGACGGGAATTATACGCATCTAACCTTGTGATAAACTTGAGTGCATTTTAAAAAATTAACAAATATATACACATATATAAAGTTATAATGCTAGACAAAGGTTGGACTGAGGAACTGTGCAATGAATGTTCAGAATTTTAAGAAATGTCCCATATTTAGGACTATGGAATTTCAAGTATGTTAGCAAATGACAACATGGCTCCAGGGAAGATTATCAGAGCAATAGGCTGGTTAGTTCAGTAATCTGCCTGTTTGTTTTGTACAAAGTTTTGTCCAGTGGACTATAACATTTTGCAGGCAGGTGGAAAAGGACGACTTAGTTATTTACCTGTTGGCAAGGAAGGTTATTTACCTGCCACCACTTCCACTTGGAGTCCTCTGACAGTCAGGCATCATCTGGAGGAGACTGTGTTTTCTAACTTTGTAAAGTTAGAAAGGTTATAACTTGTATACCTGTATACCTTGGCAGAACACCGGATAAAGATGTACAGGGATAAAAAGTCTCATATTATAAGAATGGCAGCACAACTAAAATTCTTACACAGCAACCATATTCCAAAACTATTACTATATTACAGGTTGGTCAGGAGCCAGACATAAAGAAGGGGCCCCATTCAATGTAAGAAGACTAGGGCCCCAACACAATCAACTTGTTGCTCTAGATATTGGTGAACTTCACCTTTTTTTATGCTTGTTAACGGCAACTGTATCGTAGTTCCTCAAAAACTGTAGGGCCTCAACATACCCCCCAGACATGTACACACAAACATCCCACAATTATTTCACAAGTACATATCCAGGGACGAAAGGTGAATACCTTTTACCCACTGCCCAGAGGCTGCACATGCTATAAGCAGTTATAGAACAATAACAGGTTGTATAATCCCGATATCATACAATCCCGATATCGTACAATCCCGATATCCTACAATCCCAATATCGTACAATCCCAATATCATACAATCCCAATATCGTACAATGCCGATATTATACAATCCCAATATCGTACAATCCCGATATCATACAATCCCAATATCATACAATCGAAAAAGGTCTGAAAGTGTTTTTCCAACATTATCCAACTGGACCGATGGTTGATTGATCCTCCACACACAATCTGATCAGTGTACAATATCCCCATATTGCATGATCAGTATTGTTGAATGTTTAGCCTCATTAGTGATTTAGGGTGAGATGCAATAATTGGCAGTATCACCCAGATAAGTGTAAATTCCACAGGACGGGTTAGCATGTAATATCGGGTTAGTGTGGGCTTTTACACTTAACTTGCGGGGCCTGTGTTGTTTTCTTAATAGCGCAGCACACCCGATGCAATATAAAAATCGTTAGGTTGCACTACTACGTAGCGAGAAAGTTAACGATAAAGGAAAGGAGCCGTTAATCCGGTGAATGTTGCAATATGATTACTGTATCATGGTAACCTGGAAGATAAGACGAGCACTGCAATCCTTTCTGCATCTCCTCCACTATAACCAAAGTTATTAGCCAGCAGCCCTCAAGCTGTTGGGTTTTTTTAAAAAAAAAAACAACTCCCTGCAGCCTACAGCTGTCAGAACTAGAGCTGCAACTGGAGAGCTGCGGTTTATCAGTCACTTCAGTTCATTAATACATTAAAGATGGAAAATAAATTAAGCGACAGTCCATTTATTAATGAGAGGCAATGAATGATTAACCACTGTACCTTTTGTGATGTTGAAGCCAGGCTGCCTGCTGGATATCTTCGCTGCCTGCACCTGCTGTTTTATTAGGTTTCCTTCGCTGCCGACTCGCAGAATATTCTCTCCTAAGCTGATTTTTCTTCCTCGGCTGCTAAAATCTTCTTTCCTATTCATAGGCGGCTTAGCAGTTCCATTAGATGACAAGGGCCTGGCCAAACGCGATGGCTTAGACATTCTTAGTGCTCTGAGTTATTTCCAGATACCAGGAGGGTCAAAAAAGCATAAGAAATCCCCATCAGTTTTTCATAGTTGTTTTCTGCAGTGAATTTCCAGGACTTGCAACTTGGGCAGCTGGATTAGAAGTGTCTGGATGCAAGTTTAATCAGGGTGAAGCTAAGAGGCAGTGGGCAGTCACACAGGCACTTTATCAGACCTGTGGAATGTAAATGGGCTTTTGGATAATTCACTTCTCTGCAGTGAAGCAACCTCACACTGTTTGCAAAAGAGCACAGTATGTGTGTGTGTGTGTTTCTGTGTGTGTGTATGTGTGTGTGTTTGTGTGTAAGTGCCTGCATTAGAACACTGCTGGCATGTTCAGACTAGAACTGACCATCATTAAAGCGGAATATCAATTTCCAATGCCCCTCCTACCCAGGTAAACTTGGAAAACTCACTACAGATGGGAATGGAAAAAATGCACAGTCTGGATTCAATTAAATCCTGTGTCTAAACCCTATTCCCCTTTAGTACAATTTATTCTCATGTAGAAATAATAAAGAAAAGTCTTGGGCTTATTCCACTTCACAGTATATCGTCCGATACCTATTTCCATGATAGCAAAGGCATTTTGGGGGGGAAATTGTACCTTTTATTCAAATCCCCGAATTCTCTTGCTGCACTCTGAAATCCTCAACTCCCAGCATCCCCTATCTGCACTCTGAAATCCTCAACTCCCAGCATTCTCTGGCCACACTCTGAAATCCTCAACTCCCAGCATTTCCTAGCTGCACTCTGAAATCCTCAACTCCCAGCATTGTCTGGCCACACTCTGAAATCCTCAACTCCCAGCATTTCCTAGCTGCACTCTGAAATCCTCAACTCCCAGCATTCGCTGGCCACACTCTGAAATCCTCAACTCCCAGCATTTCCTAGCTGCACTCTGAAATCCTCAACTCCCAGCATTGTCTGGCCACACTCTGAAATCCTCAACTCCCAGCATTTCCTAGCTGCACTCTGAAATCCTCAACTCCCAGCATTCGCTGGCCACACTCTGAAATCCTCAACTCCCAGCATTTCCTAGCTGCACTCTGAAATCCTCAACTCCCAGCATTCCCTAGCTGCATTCTGAAATCCTCAACTCCCAGCATTCTCTGGTCACACTGTGAAATCCTCAACTCCCAGCATTCCCTAGCTGCACTCTGAAACCCTCAACTCCCAGCATTCTCTGGCCGCACTCTGAAATCCTCAACTCCCAGCATTCTATGGCCGCACTCTGAAATCCTCAACTCCCAGCATTCTATGGCCGCACTCTGAAATCCTCAACTCCCAGCATTCTCTGGCTGCACTCTGAAATGTTCAACTCCCAGCATTTACTAGCTGCACTCTGAAATCCTCAACTCCCAGCATTCTCTGTCTGGGCTCTAAAATCCTCAACTCCCAGCATTCCCTAGCTGCACTCTGAAATCCTCAACTCCAAGCATTCTCTGGATGCATTCTGAAATCCTCAACTCCCAGCATTCTCTGGCAGCACTCTGAAATCCTCAACTCCCAGCATTCTCTGGCAGCACTCTGAAATCCTCAACTCCCAACATTCTCTGGCAGCACTCTGAAATCCTCAACTCCCAGCATTCTCTGGCAGCACTCTGAAATCCTCAACTCCCAGCATTCTCTGGCTGCACTCTGAAATCCTCAACTCCCAACATTCTCTGGCTGCACTCTGAAATCCTTAACTCCCAGCATTCCCTGGCTTCACTCTGAAATCCTCAACCTCCACTATTCCCTGACTGCACTCTCCCAGTATTTCCTGGTAGATCCAATAAAACTGCAAATTTTATGCAATAATGTTTCACTTCTTAGGCCATGGCCACACTACATGCTTTGAAATGCAGCGTGTTTCAGGCGCATTTTTTATCTGCACAACAGGGTGACCGTGTGCGCCCTCCATAACAGATCAGAGCGTAGTGCTTATAGCATAGCCTGCCATACTGCACTGGCATGCGATTCTAACATGCTAACGGATCGCAAAGCACACTGCCCCACTGTGGCCTAGCCCTTACTGGAACTGGCTACCTACAATGGCAAACTGGCTCCTAAAGTAATAAAGAATGAGTCTGCCTTTTCTATCATTAGAAAACGTATTTCCTTCATCAGTGGCTGATATGGTTTATTCTCTACAGCTTGTTCATATGTTATCATGGTTGTAGGACCAGATCTGTCTGTGTGTTGTGCATTGCGACTACATGTCTGTATATTTATATATACTAAATAATGGATTGATTTGTTCTTTTTGTGTGGACAGGGGTTGTAGCAAGTCGCTGGATATGAACATGCAGGATCTGTTTAATCCTTCGTATAATCCTTACAGGGGGGCTTGATTTGTCCCACACAACAGGCTTGCTAGTCATTTTCCTATTTAGAAGGCATTATCCATATTCATACAGACAAACTGGAATCGCTAAAATAAATGAATAAAATCTGTGTATTCCTATGAAGTAACAGTGAAATGTTTATTTTCAGGTGTAAATCTCTTAAATATTCTAATGGAATGCGAGCTGGGACATTGCCCGCGGCTCTCTTAAAGCGACAGAATGTGAGAAAGTTGCTGTTTGACATCAGCTGAACATCTCTACTGCAGAGAAAGGCTTTCATTTAATTAAGCAGATTTGTTTTATTTGCTAAATGGTATACAGTAGATATAGATAGATCCCTCTATCTAAATTATACCTGGGCAAAGTAAGGCCCGGGGGCCCCATGCGATCATTAGGGTGTATCGCAGTCACAAACAATCTTCCTATACACTGCAATGTTCTGTAACTAGTAATCACTGGGGCCCCCAGGAAAACTATGATGGAGCCCCTATCCCTGCTTCTTCCACAGTGGTTTTCTGGGAGGAGGCTATATGTGTTATAGGAAGATGGGCCCCCTTGGCTCCCGGGGCCCCCTGCGGTTGCTCCCCTGTAGTTACGCCTCTGCCTGTCTATCATCTTTGAAAGATAGGTACAGTGTGTACCCAGCTTTAAACTGCAGGTCATCTACACAAGCATAATGAAGCCATTCAGGAATTTGTCTGCTAATGATGTTTTATTGTTTGAACTACAGTTCTTTATCAAGAGTTAAATTCTCCAATGGTCCTTCTGTCATCCAAATCGGAGGAGTGGCCGATCAGACACGTTGGTAATTTATGCAGAAAATTTTGTTGCAACTGACAATATTTCATCCAGGCCAACCAGTCGATAAGGGCAACCGGTCAGCCAGGATGAAATATGGACCTGTGTGTTCCTAGCCTATGTCTCTATTAATCAGAGCTTTATTTCTTTTTAAATTATCCCAAATCACTTACATTGCAGGCCAGATAAGTAACACACCATTGTGTACCAAATGGCTGTTTTGGCCGATCATTGCTTAGTGTATAGGCGCTAGGTCGGGCACCGATGATCTGCAGGGTCGGATCATCAACGAGGGCTGACCGAGTGCCCAAACATTAAGGGCTAGGCCTCACTAGGCTATTACATAGTGATTTCAGACACGTTTTGCTTTATGCTTTTTGGATCGGTATAGCGCACGCCAAGGTAAACTAATATGTGAAGTCCACGCTTTTCGCAGCACATGTGATCACCATTTATAATAGTGGGGCCTGGCCCTAAACAATAGTAGGCTGAAACGGCCGTTTGGTGCACACTTGTGCATTGCCCACAATCACAAGTGTGCACGAAGCTTAAGGGGGATTTTTGCAATTGTTCTTAATGATTAATAATAAACCTTTAGAAATAAAGGTTCTAATTGAATCTGTGTTTAAATGTGATTTTGCCTTGGGCAACAAAAAACTGATTCTCAGGCAACCAGATCCTTCCTGCACAATTATTTATCCACAAACAAAAACCGTGATGTAATCAACACTAGGATACGTAGCTTTATTTATTGAGCTCTGTGACAGATCAGAGATAATAACACAGAAATTCCCTTTCCTTGTAAAAACCAAGAGAGTTTACTGCGGAGAGATGGACTGAAGGCTAATAAAGGCTGGAGTGCTAGGAACACAATAAACACATATCACTATGATGTTTATTAACAAGCAATAAAAGTATTTCTTTGCCATGCAGTTGTTTAACTCTATGAACTGCCTCTACTTAACAGGCCATGTAATTGACTTATGCTGCCTTAAGTAGGTACTAAAACTGTTCATTATTCTTGTGTATTATTTATTGCCACTTTATTTAATATGATCAGCTAATCAAAATGTTGGAATTGTAGCAGGCAAATCATATATCAGACAAAGTGGTCAAACCTCATTTTGACCTGTGTTTCTATTTCTAACTGTTACGTTTGACAAACTATGGATCATATTCTGTCAGTTGCATCTCTGCATACGTAAATACAGACAGTAGGTTCGTAGTTATTTTGGGGTGAACACAAAGGTCCATGTAAATCCCAGCATCCCCAACTCAACAAAAAGTACAGATTCCTCCACCTACCAGTTCCATGTCAACCAGTTCTCCAAATTGAACAAGGACCCAACTAACACACATAGTGCAGCAACCAGCTGTAACACTGGATATTGTGTCTGGCCAAGAAGACATTTAAATCTGCTTTACATGTGTTCAGAGATTCAGCCAATACAACATTTTCAGACATTCTACAATCTTACTTCCCTCCCAGTAAACCATCATTTATGTTGCTTAATCTGAAATAACTTTTCCTTAAAGGATATCTATACTCTAATCAGTTTTCTTTGGGCTGGTGCTCCTCACAGAAGCAATATTGAGAGTTAGGAATTACCAATCCTATATCCCTGTCCCAAGTACTTTTCAATTTAACTGATTTTTGTATAATTTTTTACACACACAATAGTTTTCCTTTAAGTCTGAAGGATTGCCCATTGTCTTCTGTTCACCCCTATGCTTATTGGCTGTAGTTCTCTCTGCCATATTTGTATAGGGTTATCACATCCCATCTTTCTAGGAAAAGAATCCAAACATTAATAATCTCTCTTAATAATACAAATTCTTCATTCCTCAGTTTAGTTGCCTATCTCCAATATCAAATTTCCATTTTAATGACATTCTTTTTATGGACTGCTGCCCAAAACTTCATAGCTTTATACAAGGGCTCTATACATGGTTTATCCAATGTTTATATGATAAATCATTGGACAGAGTGTACACAGATTGCAAACTACTCTTTGTTACTGTCTACAAGGGATAGCCAAATCTGTCAAGTTTTGTTCCATTTTTGGATTTACGGATCTCGAAAAAATCCCGAAGATCCAAAAATCTGAAAATGAAGCATACTTTTGGGACTTTTTCGTTAATTAGCGAACGTTCAAGGCTATTTCGAAAAAAGCCTCGAATGTTTGGTAATCCTCGAAAATACGATTGAAAACTAGTTTTGAGTTTCCGAGCGTATTTTCAAGAATTTTCGAACATTTGAAGCTATTTTTAATAATCCTCGAACCTTCAGTAATTATATAAAATAGGCTCGGAAGTCCCAAAATCCAAATGATCCATCCAGTTTCAGATGGAACATTCAGATTTCGGAACCAAGGGGTTCAAATCACATCTCTACTACCAGTTTTCCAGTCTTCAAAAGCAAAGGACCCACCCAGACTGTTTTTTTGAAATCCAATTTTTAAATGATTTAATTTACTTTTCTTACATTAATCTGCTTCTTTATATGTCTTTCTATACCATAATATCTTTAAACTTTGGACTGCACAAAGTTTCTGCTTGTCAAGGAATCCCAGACACATTCTTCCTATAAACCTTCAAACTGTCCATCAGATGTCAGATGTTTAAATCTCCAAAGGAAACAAGACCTATAAAGGATGTTTGATCTATTCTCTGATCATTTCTATTATAGAGCCGTCCCGCTAGTACACAAAGGTCCTTCCACATCTCTCTGTTCTATGTTATTGGTTGGTTATAATCAAAGGTTAAGTTACAATTTCATTTTTAGGGGGTCGATTTTACATTTAAACTAATGGTTTTGTGACCATTTATACAAACTAATAAAACAATTACAGATTAACACTTCTATGAAATGAGCGTGAACATTGACATGAATGTTTTGACACAGGAAACTTCAAAAACATTGCAAAGCAACAAAAAAAAACATTACATTGATTCAAGAAAAGAGGAAACTTTAATTTTTATTTTTTTTTAGGTATCAGAGATTGATACTAACCATTTAATGACCAATCAGTTGTTATTGTTGTTCAACATCAACCAAACATTATAAATGGGATATTTCTACCAGGGTGAGATCCTAAACCGCCAGGAATACAGTCCTCTGCACTCGTCCTCTCGTCCCCTCTGCACTCGTCCTCATTCACCTGAGGAAGGGGGCACGTTTATAGCCGAAACGTTGTGATATGATGTGTGGTCACTAATAAATTATTGTCTGGAGTGTGACCTTCGACATTGACTTCTTCCTAAACCGCCAGGTCCGCACCGCGGGGTTTGCTTTGTGTCTTCTGCATTACTTGTCTATTGAATGGAAGACAGAGCCAGAGTATTGCAGAAGATAGAAGACAAACCCAGCGTTGAGGACCAGGCGGTTTATCTCCTCACCCACGGTACTAAACATCGGTGGACAGTGGGTTAAGTGAGTATAGTTGTCCTTTAAGTAGCTCTCTATAAAAACTTGCAAGGGCAGATTACATTTAAAGGGACACTAAACACCCGAAAATGACCCTTGCTGAAAAAAATATATAATTGTAATGGTGACATGAGCACTTGGCCCCTAAGTCATACCGCGGCCCTCCGACACACTACACAGCACTTTTATATAGTAATATATCACTATTAACTACAACTTCATAGAGTTAATTGAGATTGGTTTATGAGAAATTGTTCTTCCTATCAGGAGAAGAAATATCTATTTTTTTCTTTCTTCCCTTTCTATGTTTTTGGTAAATACAGGGGGATCCATAGCAATAGGATATAATATAGCTATAGGAAACAGCAAGGAAACGAGGGTCGCACTCCAAAGTAGATTAACTTCAATTTATTGTAAACCACACATATATCACATATATCACATATCACATATATCACACAGTGATATATGTGTGGTTTACAATAAATTGAAGTTAATCTACTTTGGAGTGCGACCCTCGTTTCCTTGCTGTTTCCTATTGATATATGTCCATTAAGGGTTGGACTATTCGGAGGAGTGTGCACCCACAGGTGGACGAGTGCAGAGGATCACCTTTACTTGATTATAATATAGCTATAGCCAAGCAAGCCACAGTTCAGTCCTACAAAAACACAAACCAAATTGCTTGTAAATAGAATAATACATCATATTTAAAAGATAAATCATTTACAGAGTTGGGTCACAAAATGACAAGATTAGTGAAAATGGCTTCTTTATTTTATTTATCCTGTGAATCGTATCTTTGCCTGGATAAGGAAGCAGCTTTTACTATAACTTTCTATCTTCAATGGGTCTCTTTCTAAAGGCCCAGGCAATCTATAATTTACAGCTCTCCGGCAAAGTGAGGCCCCAATAGAATTATCTAATAAAGTGGAAAGATAAGAAAATAAAACAAGGAAGCCTGTATCTGTTTCCTCTTGATAAAAGTATAGGTAGATCATTTTATTTTATTCCCTATGGAACCCCACTGCCTCCCAAGTACAGACCTTTCTGTCATTCCTCCTTGCGTTCTGCTTGCTGATGTTAGTTCCGCAGGCGGTTAGGGTTAGGTCCCAGTATTTAAGTTGCGTTCCGTTTTAAGGCGTGCGTGCGTTTTGCAAATAGCAATGTAATTTAAAATATAATGGAAATCATATGAATCAGTTCTCACTGCATAATTTGCCGAATCTATGAGGTCCCTTTTTTTTATCGCATGTGTGCGTGACCTTTGGTGTGTGTGTCAGAATCACACTTTAATAATAGTCTATGGGACCAAAGGAAAAAAAAACGCAGACAAACTTATTTTTTGCGGGGTTTTTCCCCTTTTTCTCTGGTATTTCCTGTTGATTTTTCAAAAACTGCACAAACGCAAATGGACCTGAAACATGGACTCAAGCGCACAAACGCATAGAAAATGCATGTCTGTTAACCCACAAATGGACCGGAATGAGGACAAATGCATTGTCCAAAACACACTCACTTTGGAAAACAGAACGCATAGCACACAGTGGGACGTAACCCCCAGGCTATTTACCCAGAGGTGCGGTTGTGAATAAACTTTTTGGCAGTGTCGGTCGGAAGGAAAAATTGTACCATTAATCATGTAGCCTACTGAACACGTGATGCATGTAAAGAATGCAGCCTGCATGAAACTTTCCACTAATATTGTATAACATTGGGTAAGTGAACCTAGCCCAATCACACACACTCAATCTGTATGTCTTAATGATCGTGGGAGAAACTGAAGGAAACCCAGAGTGAGCATAAAAACTCCATAGCCATGGTTGTATTTGAACCCAGGTCTTAGCACTACAAGACATCTGTACTAACCAATGAGCCCCCTTAATTAGAAGGTTGATGTGCTCTGCAGGTAGAATGACAGACTGCTCAATTTACATGTCCACCCTAAGGGCTAAGCAGCACTGCTGCGTTTTTTGTGCATTTGCGCTTGAGTTTGCATTTGCGCTTGCGTTTTTTCAGATCATTGAAAACGCAGCAACGCAACGAAAACGCGCGTTTTTGGGTGCGTTGCGATTTGCGTTCTGCATTTTTAATCGCAATTGCATGTGGTTTCCTATACCTAATGAAGAAACCCCATGTGCAAACGCAACGAAATCGCATGCGATTCCGTGTGCGATTGCGTTTGCGGCGCAGTGTGGCCGTGCCCTAACACTTAATTTTACAAGCAGTTTAAGGCCCCCAAACACTTCTGTACTTACCTTTACCAAAAATGCTTATATCATTACTAACATACTAGCTGATCCTTCGCCAGACAGTAGACACCTCCTGGAGGTAGCCAATATGCAATTAGAATTGTTTGTGCACTAGAATTCTATTGTTTGTATGTATTATATTTTTGGACTCTAGTTGCACTTTAATGTGGATGTACAACAGCCCAATTTTCTATATATTGTGAGTAGACATCTCTTATGCTGTTCGTGTTAATATGTGCCGCGCAGCATAAGAGGAGGCTTCTCTTCTGCAGCTCCGGTAATGGAAATCAGTGATTGGTCAGGACGTACTGGTACTTCCAGACCCAAAAGCTGCAGAGGAGACAGCAGGCAAAGGATTGTACTGTGTAAGCAATGATACAAGCAATTTAGGTAAATTTAAGTATAACGAAATTTTGTGTAGTTGTGTAGTTATTTGTGAGGCCTTACACTGCTTGTAAGATTAAGGGGTGGGGTAGACATGCCTATTAATAAGATATGGAATTATTTCAATGTGTCTAAATGACACCAATATCAAAGATGATTTAATCCATAAATGTCAGAACTGATCTAAAGATAAGACAACAGCTTCCTAGCCAGGAGGGAGACATTGAACCAAAGTTTCCTGTAGGGAATGTAGGCAACTGACAGATTTTAACCGTCATTTTTAGCCCACAAACATATCCAGATACCGCACTTCCCAAACCCCCATAATGCAATACTTTCAAACCTTATTGTTACAGCCTGTGTTAAATCTCATACATTATCTCATGCTAAATAGAAACGCTACAAGCCAAAATCCATCCATTACATTCTGCCAAACTTCCCCTTAACAATATTGTAGCAAGAAAAAACAAGTGATTTCATTTTAATCCTATTAACCCTGTCACTGCAAGATGTCATTTAGCCGGCAGTCTAAAATATTCCAACGTGGAGATGAGATTTTGCATTTATCTGTTTTCTAATCTCAAAATGTTGATATTATTCCAAATATTATTATTAAAACACAAAAGGATGACATATCCGTTATTGAAATGGTAGAAAATAAATAGAATATTTATTATTAGTAACAAGCTGTCACTGAATTGCAGAGACTCCCCTCCCACCGAGGAGTTCCATGTCTAGGGGCCCGTGGTTGGAGGGACAGCTGTCAATTTCACCCCACCCCTCCAACCCCTGTAAAGTCTATTTCATCCCCCAAAAAGAGAAAATCTTTGTGGTTGGGGGGTGTATGGTCTGTGTTTAGGGGTGGCGCTAAGGGTGCCATGCTTTTTACGTCTACAGCCAACGTAGGGTAAAATCTGCCCCTGACAAGGCACGCCCACCTCGCCACGGGTCGAACGCACCTTAAAGGTGGCGAAGTGGAACACCCGAGATTAACACGGCGCATCAGTTACCACGCTTTATAAATAGAAGTGAGCCGTAACTGATGCACGAAGAGCAGAAAGTTAACGAGGCGTTTACTTTTCAAACCCGGGTTTATAAATCATGTTAAAAGCGATTTTGGCGAAAAAGGCGGGAAACTCGTTTATAAATATGCCGATCGTTTATAAATATGCCCCAATATCTTGCTAGCTCTAGCCGCTTCTGTCTGGCATTGCTTGCTACATCTCATTATGTTATCTGTTGGAACCACCAAAACTTCTTTACTTAGCACAGAGCCATTCACTGTATGGTGTAGGTGATTCAAGGATTGTTAATCCCCAAATGCATTAACTTACATTTATTAACATTGCATCACATATGCAACTCTGCCACCCAAGTAAATTTGATTGGCACAATCTATTTCTCATAAATCCATGCTACTACTAATAAGATCCGTTCTGGAGACAAGTCAAGGATACGATCCCGTAACAAAGTAATAAAGGCTTACAGGTTTATAGTTACAAGGCGGTGAACTGCTACCTTTTTTGAATATAGGTATTACCAGCGAAAAGGTGAATCTGAAAAGATAAAATAAGGGTCTAGATAAAACTGGACTAAACTCTTTTAAGATTTGTGGATGTATTTTATCCGGTCCTGGGGCTTTATTGATATTAACTTTGTCTAATTTGTTCTATATCATATCCATATCTATGACCTATCAGCCAGAGTAAATATTCCTCATATTATTACAGGACTAGGATTCTCTATAGTGAAAAGAGAGGGGAAAAAACTGTTTGCCACATTGGCCTTTTAGCATCTTCTATAACCATCTTAACCCCATTATTTAACATCCCACAATATCAGTCTTGATCTTTTTACTATTGATACACATAAAAAACATTTTGGGATTTGATTCGCTTTGTTCTGCTAGCTAGTTTAATTGTTTTTTTGTGATTCTTGAGAAGGTTGGTCCACCCAATTATAGAGAAATGTTACACAAATAAACATAGTCAAAACTTTAATGCTTTGGCTTTAGCAGTTGTACGAAGGCCATACCTGCTATAATAAAACTACTTCCACAGGGTAAAAGTATGTACATTTATCATTTTACTAAGGACCTTTTGTGGTTACCTGGCACCACTAACTAGACTGGAAAGGCCCCACTCTGCTTCATAATGTAACTAATCCCAATTACAAGCTTGTGCATTGTCGGAACATTATAGCAAAAGGACATTGCACCAATTTTATTTTTCTCATTACAGTGAATTAGAATCTGCCACTGTCTATTGCTCCGCTGTTTTGCAGTTATTGGCGATCACGGTTGATTTGTTTAAATTCCGCAATAGCATTGTATGTTCTACTTAGTGCTTTGCGAATAAAGTTTTCCCATAGATATCATATTTTAAATTATAACAAGCAATTAAATTATAATCATTCAAGATTTAGAAATTAATTTTAGCTTTACTAGCCCAAGGTATATCCCACTAGCAGTATAGGGTTAATAGAGCATAGTGAAGTTTAGCATTTATTTATAGTAATAAAAAGCCATCTGTTCAGACTTATCTCAGTAAATGGAACCCTGGGGTATATTATGTGCTCGTTATATGAATGTCTGATTTAATGTGGTAAGAATTGTATCTATGGATTGTGTGTAAGCAGCTATTTATATGAACTTTGCAAATAGGAATCAACAATAAAACCTAGGCCTAGACCTCTTCATGTTCCCTGAAGCTCCTTTTACCTGGTTGTCTCTGCCGGGGAAAAGCCAGTGTTCTTCCTAGTAGCAGCCATCATTAATAAGTGTGACGTACTGATGCAAACTGTTGTGCTTACTCTGCAGCTGCATAAGGTCTTTGAGCTTGCAGAGGAGGCAAGTACTGGGAAGACCAGTGCCGGTGGAAACAGGGAAAGTTTCAGAATCTTTGTGGATTCTGGTGGAGGTAAGGAAGTATACTTGGTGGTGGGGAGGTTTAGGGAAGGTAAGTATTGATTTTAGTGCTAGTTGACCTACCCTTTAAGGTAATGGTTTACAATTATGTTTCCTAACTGGATGAAATAGAATAACCCGTGAGTCAACACTTGTGTGTTTCAGAGACGTTTTTAGAACAGGTGTTCACCATATTTTATATAGATCACCCTTTCCCCCTCCCCTATATCACTTTCCTACCTTCAAAGTCTTTTTCCCTTGTTCTTTTTTACTCCTGTCATTTCTATATAGTAGAACCCTTTTTCCAGGCTTGTTTCCCCATATGGAAAGGAGTCTCACACCACGGGATTCTGGGAGATTTAATTCCAAGAGAGTTGCTAGTTCTTCAATGACCATGTGCTGGATTGGGACCCGTTTATAAATTCTGATTTGTAAGTCCTTCGCAATGGAAACCATTGGTCCATAACACGCCCTCCATAGTTAAAATGTAATTCCTGCAAGTTAAATATAGGTCTATATATTCAGCCGGCATGAATAATAAAGTGCCTATACATAGTTTCTAGAGATGAGCAAAACTGTTAAATTTTGTTCGATGTCAATTTTGCAGAAGTTCCATTTCCGCTTATCGAATGGAATTTTCTATGAAAAGTTCTGAATTTCGAAAATATCTGTTGGATCTGCGAATTTCCAAAGCCGAATCAAAACCAGGTTTGTTTAGAAACCGGGATTCATCACTAATGGTTATCAGTGGGGCATAAAGGAATCCTTTTGTATATTCTCCCTTGAAATTATTGAAATAAGGTGGATTGTACATTTCGGTGGGA
This sequence comes from Hymenochirus boettgeri, assembly GCA_019447015.1. NCBI lineage: Eukaryota > Metazoa > Chordata > Amphibia > Anura > Pipidae > Hymenochirus > Hymenochirus boettgeri. The sequence goes on from CM033474.1 coordinate 41,994,477, forward strand.
GATAGGATCACCAGCTGCTATCTCCCAATTCAATTTACAAGCTGATATGTCTGTGTTTACTTAAGCTGGTTACACACATTAGTGATATAGTGCCGATCCTGTGGATACCGATGGCATTGGCTCTCTACCGCTAATGTGTGTACGGCTGAATAAACCGAATCAATGTTGACGAACGTTCAGTGTCAGCATTGGAAACGCTCATTCTGACCGGAAATGTACTTTTGGTCCCAGTCGGCACCCTGTACTAAAGTTTAGGGAGTTGGCCGCGATCGTAGGGAACATGGCAGTCAAGAAAAATCTCCCTACTTTATATAGGTAGAATACTTGTGCCTGTGTGTACTCCCATCTTTCGAACATGACAGACAGAATCTTGCAGATTCTGCGTGTCATCTTTGACAGGTTGGTACAGTGTGTAAACACCTTTACACGATCCTGCAGTTCTCCGTCTTCCCTGCTGGCTCTCTGTCTCCCCCTGCTGGCAGCATTTCCAACTGAGCTCCTTTGAGTTAGCACACGCCAACACATAAAAGAGGGATGAGCTGCCAGCAGGGGGAGACAAAGAGCCAGTGGGGGAGAGAGAAAGTTGCAGGATTGTGTAAGTAAACACAAAGGCAGATCTCAGCTTGTAAACTGAATTGCTTCTTCATTTAGTTTGTTGAGTGATGCTATTGTATTCTATATAAACAGTAGAAATGGACTAGAACTCGAACCCGAGATTCAGACTTTTCAAACCATCTCAGACCCGGATTTCTCTGACTTTCCGGACTTGCTGCTGTATTATCGATAATTCTCGATCATAATTCATAATTATCAAATTTACAGCTGTTCGCTAACCCTAGAATGTTTCACTTGCTAACCCTTGAATGTATCGTTCGTTTTCAGTAACCCTCGAATGTGCGTTTTGTTTTCGCTAACCCTAGAATGTATCATTTGCTAACCCTCAAATGTATTGTTCGATAACCTTTGAATGTAGCCTTCGATTTTCGGTAACCCTCCAAAGTATCATTTGTTTTTGGTCACACACGAATGTATTAATCATTTTCGTTAAGTCTAGAACGAACCCTTTCGATTTCGGTAACTCTCAACTTAATGGTTCTATTTTCGCTAAACTTTGGAAGTATCATTCGGTAACCCTCGAAATGGCGGTAACCCTCGAATGTAGCTTGCGCAAAACCTGACAATTGCCCACTCGTGTTTAAGAAGTGTAAAAGGTTTTGGTGACAGTGACATTTTACTGGTGACAGTGACATATGGTGACTCAGACCATTTCCCAGGTGCCACAGCCATTTACAGTAAGTTACCATTGTTAGTTTAGCTGTAAATGACCTGGACTTTTCAAACTATCACTCCCCCGTTGACTTTAATGGGTCCGAATTTGAACTTTCGAACCTTTACTGTAGTTCGAAAGTTCGAAAACAGACCAGGCTTTATGAAGTTAGGCCATCTCTAATAAACAGCAAACTAGAAATGGCCCTGCCTGAAGAGCTTACAATCTAAAGAGATTATTTCACACATTTCATTATGTTTTTATGATTGTGGGGGAAGCTGAAGGAAACGCAGAAAGAACATACAAACTTTGCAGATTTGTGTCTACAGGAGGAATTGAACCCAGGACATTAGAGCTAAATGGGATCAGTGCTAAACTCAGTTACATTTATCTATTTAAATCATTAAAACATATCCATTTTTATCATTACCGTTCCAGTTCCTAAATCAATGAAACCTTGACCAGCATGGGAGATACCCCCCTATGTGGACAGAATGAACTCCCTTAGCAATGGACATAACCAACTCTAACACAGTGGAACTTGTATTGGTTCGTTTCAATTTGCTAAAAAATATTGGTCAGTCCACCACCACCTAAAGCTGTTCGTTCTCTATGGTAGAACAGACTTGGTGACTGCCTGGTTCAACTTTACCCTCTTAAGATGGTGTATTCGTGTCCGACAGTGTTTGCAGTTTCCTTGATCCACCCTGACTGCTTTATTAAGGTTACTAGAGTCAGGGGGCACTTCTAGGGTTTTTGCTGCCTGAGCCTAACTTTTGAATGCCCCCCCTTGCGTGCCGCTGCGTTAAAGTGGGTGTGGTTTTGCCAATGGCTGGTGGGTGTGGGTAAAAGTTTACGATTTTGAACTTCATATCACATAGGTATTTAAACAGTCCCTCAGACAGTCAATTATCAATAATGTAAATGACTAGAAACAGATATTACATCCCTTTCTCAAACAGCTTGTGTTGCCACTACCATATTGCTCCTTTCAGGTTTTAGTTGATCAAAATAATTTTTTTTATAGCCTGTGCTATACATGTTGGTTCAACTGTTACAATACATTAGAAATGCCATACTTTCTGTAGTATAAAATATTTTAGACAAAAGAATTGTAAGCCTGCCACCACGCCAAGCCCTAACTAGCTAACTAGCATAACTAGACTTACCTAGCCTTACAAACTAAAGCTAACTTAACCATATAAACTGTCAAAGTGGAGTTAAAGCAACTTCAAAGTAACGTGTATTGTAGTCATGTGGGCTGCACTCACACTTGTGCACGTTTGCTAGTTACGTTTTTTTTCACCGCTACCTGTCTAATGCCTTTCTTCTTCAGTGCAGAGGTGCTGCCTGAGACAAATGTCTCACTCTGCCTAATGGTAGATGTGGCCCTGACTAAAGAAGTAAATTAAACCCTGCACAGCCTCATTGGACACCACAATTAGCCCCAACTTAAACCCACCAACCGTACTAAGGTTCAGCTATGTTACAGATTGCCATTGGTTGGATATTGGACTGCAGACCTATTCAAGAGCCTAAGGCTGGCTACACCATGCAACTTTTGGGGTTGAACAACCTATATTTCCATGTACCGGTCTGTTGCCCTGAAAAATCTGCTGGTTCCGAAATGACAGTGATTTGTCTGGCCAACCTCTCACTAGTGGCTAACAGTTGGGAAGAACAATCTGCTGGTTTGTAGCCAGCTTTAAATCATTATCCAACTCCAATAGACAGTTTCAGAAACATTATCAATGGCATTATATAGGGATTCACTAAGCATTACAAGATTTCAGGGGATGCAGTCAGTATACTGTAAGAATAAGTTGCAACTGACATTTTTAAGTATAACGTTTCCTTACATTGCATATTCCCTACAGAAAATCTAATTCAACTTCCATATCCTTTACTGTAAATAAGAAGAAATTCAATTAGAAATGCCATGACATTAACATTTAATATTGGGAGATTTTATTTTTCATACCTAGTAAAACTGAAAAGGATTACTAAGTAAATTAAATAAATGCAAATGAAAACAGCTCCCAAAATCTGCTATAAAATATATTAACTCCATGTTAACAACTGTACCAGTAGGAACTAAAAGTGTCTCACCTCCCTGTACTCACCACAAGACCAATCGTCTCTGGTACACATGACCAGATATTCCCCCAGGAATACCAATCAATAATCTGTCAGTCAGGATTTAAAGGGCAATATTTCAGTCTGACCAACCATTCTCCCCATTCAAACATGATCGACCATTATTTACCTAAGGGACCTATTAAAGGGAAAACAACCAAAAAATCAAATCCATCATCAAAATATCAGCCCATGTGTACAAGGCAATAATCCCCCATTGCAAGACACATCTATCACATGTTTACCCTATAATCCTCCACCCCAAACCTTATTCCTCCCATTACCCTAATAACAAGACTCTTGTTCTCCCTACAACTTTCCTTTAGGCTGGGTACACACAAGCAGATTATTCAGGCCAACTAGCCAATATTTCTGTGTATCAGTCGGTCAACCTGAAAAATCTGCTGTGTTTTTGCAGGTGTCCGCGAATGATATACGCTGCACATTCGCCCGGATCTGAAAAATGAGCGTTCAGACATGCCTGTAAATCACAGCCCTTCAGGGATTTTATTAGTCGAGCACTCGCCAGTGGTGAAGGAATCTGCTAGAGTGTACCAGCCCTTACTCTATATATATTCCTTATTCTACAGACGGCACAGGGGTAAGACCTAGTGATGTTAGGATATATGTTATACATTGAAAGAAGTGAAAAGGGAAATGGGGGTAATAAAACTCAACAATGTTATCAAGTACGTGGGACAAACATTAGAATAAAATCCATAAATACAAGAACACAATCTAGATAAAGACTCAGAATGTGACCAGACTATGTAGGTTATATTGGAACATAACATAGCAGTAGAATAAATGATAGACACTTTCACCTACACTATAGCTAAAACTCCTCTTTTTTCCTATAATGCCTAGTTGATTATAGGGAAGGTAAACCCACCAACCGTACTAAGTTTCAGCTATGTTACAGATTGCCATTGGTTGGATTTAGACCTGGCTACTTCTGATGGGGTGTGGGGTCCCTGCCTGTCTGGATGGGCTTGGAGATTTTCTAAGCTTTAACATTTAACAACTGGTTCCCTGTAAACTTATTTATTGCAAAAGTCAGAATTCCAATTTCTATTTTGTTGGTTATATAAAGCACCGAAAATGCTCACATTTGCCTGTGTACAGCTTTCCACCTTCACAAAACCAGTCGTTTTATCGTTATTTATTGAGTGTGAGGTTCTGCCAATTGTTGTTTATTTTGGGGTGACAATATCCCTTTCATGAATTAAATGTAATATCTTTTTAATCAGTATCACTACAATCATTTATTAATAACTCCCACAAACCAATAGGGAGCAATAAACCCCATGTTATTATCAGGTTAGCGTGGCCTGCAGCATTTCAGAAAATAGCAAAAACTCTACTATTATGTATCGCAAAATTTGATGCCTTTGAACAGGAGGCATCAGCCGGCGCTGTCACCTGTCCGCGATCCTGTAATGCACTAAATCTCGCACAGGGATTTTTGAATCAAAGGACCTCGGGCAGGTACGGTAAGCTGCATCGACTTATCATACCGCATCGCCCCCTCGATTGTGTTGCAGAAAAAAAGGTTATGCTAATTAATGCAAACTAAATATAGTGAAATCAATATAGATGTCATTTTGCTTTATGGCCTGCTGATGGCTTTGCCAAACACACTTCACCGTTATCCTTTCTCTTGTATCAGCAAAAGTTTTTAAAAAAAGCCTTGTAATGTAATGTTTAGAAATTGGCACACGGCTCATTTATTCTCTTGTCTATGATTTCAATTTTCTGGGGAGCTGTGTCTAGATCTAGGTAGGCGCTATCCATCTACAGTTATATTACTAACAAATGAGTTATATTTGGACAGACATATTGCGCAGGAGCGAATACTGCAAACAAGCATCTCTATATTATATGGAATGCACAATGTATTATAGAAAGGATGGAACCACTTTCAAGATTCATTAAGTGTTTCTAGTAAATGAAATATCATTCCTAAAAGAACACACCGTAGTCATAGCCAAATATTCCTCTCATATTCTGCAGCATTGAACAATGTGTTCTGGACAATAAATACGTGCTCAGGTGGATTGCTTACCTATCCTTTTTCTCATTACTTGAAGAACGGTAGGTAGGACCTATGTCCGACCTTCTGTTTTCTAACTAATGCAACAGGAGCCGGGAACAAAGCACAAAAACTTACCTGCGAGCACGCTCCTTCTCTGGCAGTTCCCGACTGCTTCCAGCTTATTCCATACCATAGGCACGCTTCTGTTAACCCTTTTGCTTCCAGTTCCCGACTTCTTCGGGCTCGTACTATACTAAAGCATGCCAGAAGCCACGACCTGTAAGAGGAGTCAGCGAAGGAGAGCGCTTGTGGTAAGACTTTTTGCTTAGTTCCCAGCATTAATTGTCAAATGGGCGGTAAGTCAACGCTCCTTTATCTTTAATTAATGAGAAAAGGGATAAGTTCACTATTTGAGTAACCCTATTAAATCTCTAATCTCACTGGGTGTTTTGGGTTTTGTTTTGTGACAGGGCATAGAGGGTTTTTCATTTGTATCATCACGGAGGCCACTATACATTACACCTACAGGAATTTAACCTGGTCCCCCCTTTGCAGGTCAAACAGGAGGAAGGTAGGATATTACTCTTTTTTATTACCCATTTTTTTTTACTTACAATACTAACAAGCTCTCAGCATGTACCCCAGGTAATCCAACCTCCTTTCCTAAAGTGTGTGCATGAACACCCATGTTAAAATGGGAGAAATGTTAGTGGGGTAAGGGGTAAAGCTGTCAGCCCATCCATCTTTAACTATGGCTGGTGGAGAGTGTACTTAAAAAAGGGAGGTAGAATCTGTATGTCCTATCGCCCGGTAAATTTAAAGTTTTGATTTTTTAATGTTGTTTTCCTGGATACAATGATGCTTTTACTTTTGGGGGGTCAGATAATCTAAATCCCCCCCTCTGATCCGCAGCCAGAGTCTCCCTCTGTCCTGGAGCCAGAATCCCCTCCTCTGTCCCGCAGCCAGAGTCCCCCCTCCATCCCACAGCCAGTCTCCCCACTTTGTCCCACAGCCATTGCCTCTCTCTGTCCCACAGCCATTGCCTCCCCTCTGTCCCACAGCCATTGCCCCCCATCTGTCTCACAGCCAGAGTCCCCCTCTGTGCTGCAGCCTGAGTCCCCCCATCTGTCCCGCAGCCAGAGTCCCTCTGTCCTGCAGCCAGAGTACCCCCTCTGTCCCGCAGCCAGAATCCCCCCTCTGTGCTGCAGCCTGAGTCCCCCTTCTGTCCCGCAGCCAGTGTCCCCCCTCTGTCCTGCAGCCAGAGTTCTCCCTTTCTCCCACAGCTAGAGTCCTCCCTGTGTCCCACAGCCAGAGACTACCTCTTTGTCCTGCAGCCAGAGCCCCCCCTCTGTCCCGCAGCCCAGTCCCCCCTCCATCCCACAGCCAGTCTCCCCCTTTGTCCACAGCCATTGCCTCTCTTGTCCCACAGCCATTTCCCCCCCTCTGTCCCACAGCCATTGCCCCATCTGTCCCACAGCCAGAATCCCCCCTCTTTGTCCCACAGCCATTGCCCCCCTCTGCCCACAGCCATTGCCCCCTGTCCCCAGCCAGAGCCCCCCCTGTCCCTCAGCCATTGACCCCCCTCTGTCCCACAGCCATTGCCCCCTCATCTCACAGCCAGAGTCCCTCCTTCTATCCCACAGCCATTGCCCCCCCTCTGTCCCACAGCCATTGCCCCCACGTGTCCACAGCCATTGCCCCCCCTGTCCCACAGCCACAGTCAAAGAGACATATAGATAGATATAGCCAGATTTGTTCTTGTCTTGTCCCTAACCTTCTCCTAGATAGCTGGCAGGCAGCAGAGATCGTACCCAGAATGTTTTACAGCTCTTACCCCTCCCCTTCCTAATGTACACATTAGTGCTTATAAGAACCCTGTCTATGGAGGGAAACGTTTGGGGGTTGGCAGCAGTTATATTGTAAGGGAGGAGTGGGGACATCTAGCGGCCAGGAGAGGTAATTGCAGGCACACATACACACGGATTCACCTTTAGGGTTTTCTTATAATAGATGTCTCCACACCAATATGGAAGATTGGAAGTTAAGACTTTGAAAGATGCTTTTTACCCTGCAGTTTATTTACCAGCAAGCGTGAATTACATACAAACTTCCTGGTACAATACAAAATATTCAGCCAATTTTACAAACATTTTTAAAATCCTGTTCCTAGTAAAAGATAAAGCTTCTAAATGTATGTGTACCTTGCATGTGCTGTGGTGGCTCACCTACTAAATCACTTGTTTTAAAAACACTCAGTCCACAAGGTCATTGTTTCCATTATGTTCCTAGCAAAAGATAAAGATTCATAGTATCTCTGGTGATTTAGGGCTTAAAAGCTTTGCTTTTATCAAGACAGAGTTCATGAGGTTGCAGGTCCAATTCCCCAGACTTACTTTTCTTTTTTACTGAAATGTTAATATTCTGTTTCTTGCATCCATGTTAGCTAAGAAATATATTCCAAAGAACACTTTTTTCATATGAAAAGCAAGGGAATGTGTCATTGTTACGAAAGGAGCTTGAAATGTAAACATTTTAATTTAAATGAAAGCTGTTATATGATTGGCTGTTAGCTTCTAGAAAGCAAGGCAGCAACATCCTTGTTTTGATCTGTGCAGTTGAGCACTACAGAGCATACACTAGGCTGGGTTTTATGAAGCTAAGCAGGGGCATTACTGCAGCCCCCCGCAAGATTGGAGGCCGGGCCCCTCACCCCTCCACCATCATCTGTTTTAGACAGCTGATCGCATGTATGAATGAAACATGCGCGCAATCAGCTGAACGTGGAGGTTATGGGCTTGTGGCGGGCCCTGTTGCTGATTGAGCCCCCCCCCCGTTGACGAGGGGTGGTAGTTACGCCACTGCAGCTATGGTGGATTATGGGGGCTGACTCCTTGTAGCCACATGTTTGTTTCATACATCATCCAGCAGCCGCAGCAAAGTGAGAGGTAAAAAAGCTTGATGTATGTTTGTGAATGTGCTGTGCCCATTGGGACAATGTTGTCTGGAGACCTTAGTTCCCCTTTAACTTGAGAGCACAATATAACACAGGACTGTATATCTGTTTAACTGTGAAAGTTTTAGCAGAAAGTAAATATCTTTGTTTAACTATGAGCTTCAAATGGTCTCCAGACGTTTCAGAGTTGAAAGGTCACCTTTCTAATGATCTCCCGTAATGTTCTTGGTCTTGGAGTATAAAAAGAATACAACATATCCAGCTGCTAGCAGAAATTATAAATGCCATTTCATCACATACAAGCTATTTTTGTACTCTCTTGTGGCTTTATGCCATTAAACCTTATTATCTACTGCCAATACAATCGTGGTTTTTCAGTCGTCTCTGAAACCCTGCTGAGTCAAGAATAACACTTAAGACAGGAGATCCACACTGCTACAGTGCATTTCATGTTAAATAAATCTAAACTATGGAACCCTAAACTAGGAATTCCATTGGGATTATAAGAGAAGTCATATTCCACTGCATTCCACAGCATATTGATTAATTGATTCTAATATGGAAACAAACCTTCTACAATACAAAATATTTACTAGAACCAGGACATCTTCTTTGTGCTGCACATATTCCATTATATTATATTCTTTTTTTCCATCCATTAAAAAACTAAAGTTCCCTACACAAAGCTTAGCCCATTGTCATTGTAATTAGTTAAGAAAAACACAATTAATTAATCTACGTAAATTATACTACCGATAAAACTGCCTACAGACACGCTCGATAGGTTTTAACTATACTATATATAAAGAGATTGTTCAGGTGGTCAGCAGCTACTATCTTCTCACACATAATGTGAAGATAATATGACAATCTCATCGGACCAAACGGATTTGCCTATAATTAGGGAGTGCACCCAGCTTTAACCCTTTTAAAGGTTATCTCCACCCCAGACCACAAACTTCTTCTCAGGTAAGTCAACCCTATCTTTACAAATCCAAAATCAGACCCTATATGTACTTACCCAACCTTATTCTCTCGGTCATGGCCTCTTCCGCTACTTCTGTGCACGGAACAGCAGAAGGGGCTGGCAGACATGTCTGTGATTGGCTGAGATTTCGGATTTTTAAAGGGTATGTCCACCCTTCTAAAAAAAATTTTACATAACATTCCCCCTGTCCCCCCAGCCCCAACCGCTCTATTGTATTATCAGAAAATGCCAAAACATTACTTACTCCCTCTTTCCTCCGCCGCGCTGCCAGGCCCTCTGCTTGCGAGAAAATGCAAGCAGTGGGGCGAGACCGGCAGTCGCGTCTGTGATTGGCTGAGCGGCAGCCAATCACGGACGCGGCTGCCGGGAGTTCAGTGCGGCGGAGGAAAGGGGAAGGTAAGTAATGTTTTGGGCATTTTCTGATAATACAAATAGAGCGGTTGGGGCTGGGGGGACAGGAGGAATGTTATATCTAAAGAGTTTTATGGTAGCGGGAGGGAGAGGGAGGGGGAGGGAGAGGAGGGAGGGGGAGAAGGGCAGTACGCATGCCAAACTTCTCCCGGAGGCCAGGTAGGAGGCAGAGTCCTATATGGACTCTGCTATCCTCCTGGTGGGCAGTTTTTGGGACTTTGGGGGGGGGACTACCGGAGAACCTTATGGCTGGGATGTGAGGTAAGGATTAAACTACACTACACAATGGGCCAGTAGTGGGGGGATTATAGTTTGGTGGTGGACATGCCCTTTAAAGCTAGTTGGTTGGGGAGGTTGACCTTACCTTACCATAAGGAGCAGAAGAAGAAGGTAAGGATCTTTAACACTACACAGTGGGCAAATTTTAGTTGGGGGGCTGAAAATACAATTTAAATTCCCAAAGAACACGTCATCAACAAACATTCTTAAATTGCAATTGCATGACCACCCACTTATTTATACACACCTCTAAATCACCCCACAACCACAAAATGGCATCACTTACAAATCTGCGTGGCATGCCAGTAATTAACAGGAAGCCACAGTCATTTGTGGTCTTGGGGTTTGGGGGTGTTTAGCCATGTATACATTTTCAAATGAGGGAGGACTTGCCCTTTGAATGTAATTTTATAATAAACGAATGAGGGATTATTTAATAAAAAATCTACAGCGACCTATTAGATGTTATCAGATGTTTTCTAACTTTTAAATATGATTGATTTGTAAATTTCATCAGAGTAAACACATTTTTATTCTCTGGGAAATTCCGGTAATAAGCCCAAAGTGAAATCAGATACTAGTTACAAATAAATCATCTTGGAAACGTTACAGCACGTAGATGGAACCTGATGTTCTTAAAAAGATAATATCACAAACTGCCATCTTTACCAGACCAATGGCAGTGTTGATTGAAGGGCTAAAGGGATTATATTCCATGTAATACACTGAAATGGAGACATTCTGTAACAGAGCTAATTAAATGAAGTGTTCTCTGCTTCATTGTTTAAAGATCACAGTTAAAACATAGCCGCACCTTAAAGGACAATTATACTTACCTTTTCTACATTCCATAGGTACCCAAAATGAGAACCCAAATTGCTAAAGGTTTGAACAGACGTGTGATCGCGGGTGCCAACCTGTGTACGAACGGCTGATTTGGGCGATAATCAGCCCGTGTATGGACACTTTATTGTTTTTGCATTAGCTACATCCCGGATTGCGGAGGAGAACCAGAACACAGTAAGTATAGCTGTTAGGTAAATTACCCAGGTGTGAGGATAGCTGTTTAGGTCCTCCCTCTGGGTACTATGCATCTATGGAGTAGTAGTAATATTTCCCTTTAAGAAGAGAAAGTCTCTGCACTCGTTCTAGCGCACAGTAATTATTGCCTTGGTCCCCTAGCTAATTTGTTTTTCATGCAATATTCTTATTTTTATGCTCAAATGAATTGCTTGCGGTTCGCTCAAAAAACTATAAACGGAAACCCAGTATGATTCTCACCAAGATCTATTTACTGGCAGGTCTATGGTATCAGCTGCAGTAGCTCTGAAATAATACAAGTGCACAATGTAATGTGCAATCAGTGTGAATTGAACAAAGTATAAAATATTAAGGGTTTCCAGTCTCAATGTTATGACATGGCCCCGAGACAGTGGAATTATGGTTTATTATGAAAAAGACAAAATAAATTTAATTGTTCCAAGTTGCTGGGTTGATTCATTGATTTTGTTCTGGTAAAATGTTGGGGTTAAAATGTGGGCAATAACCACTAATCGTGTCATATTCTGCAGGTTGGGAATACAAGGCTTGCTGTGTACTGGAGATTCCAAATGGGAAAAATGGGACTCTGGGTTTTTTGGCCACAGTTAACCCCCATCTGTCAAAGAAAAATGCAATTAACTGGTTTTGATAACTGTGCCATTGTTCTAAGTGACATACATAGTTACCAACATTCTAAAAAAAGTCACACACAAACACAAAATGCATTTTCACCACTCCCACAAAAAAAAACACTTCCCTTTAGGTCACGACCATTTAAATAATGCCAATTACTCGTTTATTTTTATCTTGACGCAAATGGCAATCACACAGTGAGATAAGTAACCACAGATACAGGTTTTCCACAGATAAAATAAGAACAGACAGTAAAGGTCCCATACAATGAGAACAGACAGTAAAGGTGCCATACAGTGAGAACAGACAGTAAAGGTGCCATACAGTGAGAACAGACTGTAAAGGTCCCATACAGTGAGAACAGACAGTAAAGGTCCCATACAGTGAGGACAGTAAAGGTCCCATACAGTGGGGACAGTAAAAGTCCCATACAGTGAGGACAGTAAAGGTCCCATACAGTGGGGACAGTAAAGGTCCCATACAGTGAGAACAGACAGTAAAGGTCCCAAACAGTGAGGACAGTAAAGGTCCAATACAGTGAGAACAGACTGTAAAGGTCCCATACAGTGAGGACAGTAAAGGTCCCATACAGTGGGGACAGTAAAAGTCCCATACAGTGGAGACAGTAAAAGTCCCATACAGTGGGGACAGTAAAGGTCCCATACAGTGGGGACAGTAAAGGTCCCATATAGTGGGGACAGTAAAGGTCCCATACAGTGGGGACATTAAAGGTCCCATACAGTGGGGACAGTAAAGGTCCCATACAGTGGGGGCAGTAAAGGTCCCATACAGTGGGGACAGTAAAGGTCCCATACAGTGGGGACAGACAGTAAAGGTCCCATACAGTGGGGACAGTAAAGGTCCCATACAGTGGGGACAGTAAAGGTCCCATACAGTGGGTACAGTGAGAACAGACAGTAAAGTTCCAAAACAGTGAGGACAGTAAAGGTCCCATACATTGAGGACAGTAAAGGCCCCATACAGTGAGGACAGTAAAGGTCCCAAACAGTGAGAACAGACTGTAAAGGTCCCATACAGTGGGGACAGTAAAGGTCCCATACAGTGGGGACAGTGAGAACAGACAGTAAAGGTCCCAAACACTGAGGACAGTAAAGGCCCCATACATTGAGGACAGTAAAGGCCCCATACAGTGAGGACAGTAAAGGTCCCATACAGTGAGGACAGTAAAGGTCCCATACAGTGAGGACAGACAGTAAAGGTCCCAAACAGTGAGAACAGACAGTAAAGGTCCCAAACAGTGAGGACAGTAAAGATCCCATACAGTGAGGACAGTAAAGGTCCCATACAGTGAGGACAGTAAAGGTCCCATACAGTGAGGACAGTAAAGGTCCCATACAGTATGGACAGCAAAGGTTCCATACAGTGGGGACAGTAAAAGTCCCATACAGTGGGGACAGAAGAGGTCCCATACAGTGAGAACAGACAGTAAAGTTCCCATACAGTGGGGACAGTGAGAACAGACAGTAAAGGTCCCAAACAGTGAGGACAGTAAAGGCCCCATACATTGAGGACAGTAAAGGTCCCATACAGTGAGGACAGTAATGATCCCATACAGTGAGGACAGTAAAGGTCCCATACAGTATGGACAGTAAAGGACCCATACAGTGGGGACAGTATAAGTCCCATACAGTGGGGACAGTAAAGGTCCCATACAGTGGGGACAGTAAAGGTCCCATACAGTGGAGCTGTGCTCAAGTAAACTTACTGGCAGTGACAGCCTGGAGTGACTCAGGCTCTGGCTCTCAGGCGGCTCTCTCTGCTTCCAACTTCAACACCGCCGGGAGGCTCAGCAATTTACGCAGGCGCTGACACAAGCTTCTCAGTATTCCCCTCCCCCCAGTGTGGGGAAACGTGGTACCGCACATAGAGGGCAGCTGAGGGAGGAGCAGGAAGTAAGTGTATCGACACACAGACTCTGTGTGTACAACTAGCGCAACTTACTTTCCTTGATCCAGCTCCACAAAAGATATAATTTCTGTCAGGCACTGTTCCGGTTTGCCCAGATCTTTAGGATTGCGGGACTGCTACCTAAAATCCGGGACTATTGGCAACTATGGACATACAATCAGCCTCTCCTACAAACTCCATCCATATGGCACCTGAATAATCTGTTCTTTTAAAAATATAAATAACATTGTACACCAGGGTATACTAATAGTGTATGTACAAGACTTTTATGTATTGTTTATAATGAGTTTTGTGGGATATGTGGGGACAGAAAATGTGTGAGTCTACACAGTGCAAACAATGCAATCAAAATTATGATGGGAATAATAAAATGGATTCTACATGAATTCTTAATGCTAAAACCCTGCAAAGTCAGCTTCATAAGACGCTTGCGGGGCTCCCCTGCCATACTTCCCAGACTATGGCAGGGCTGATCAAAGGGAAGACGCACCCCCAATTTTTGGGGGTGAGGCTTTTTACACCGTCTGACTGTCACAGACAGTTAGCGCAGACAAGGAAGTGTAACTTTACAAGCCTGTAACTTAAATATACTTAGAACTTAGAATATACAATTGAAATCAGGGAAACTAGATTTGCTAAGTACAATGCTAGTCTACTCTGGTTATCAGTTGTGGGAGAGCATTCATTTAGTAATGGAAGTTCCTGGAGGAGCTGTAATTAGTCTGAAACAATTAATGCAGAGAAATGTACAAACAGCAATATTGACCAAGGGCTAAACCACTACCTTTTGGGAAAACAAGGGTTTCTCATTCATTATATTCCAGTAGTGCAGATTATGTTTTGAATGTAGATAAATTAAAAGGATAATTATATTTACCTCGCCTACCCTCCTCTTCTTATCACCATTAAAAGTATGCAGGGTGAGAAGCTAAACTGGTCCTCCTTCTGGTTTGAGTCTGGATCAGTTGTTATACATACCTTAAATTTTCCTCCCTAGTCTAGTCTAGTTCCATCTGGACAAGTGATAGCAGAGCCTCCCAGGTACATGAAAGCAGGTGCAGTCCCAATGACTCCTGCCTATGGAGCCCAAGTAAGTCCATATATATGAAAGTTCAGGATGCACACTTTCAACTGGAACAAATTTTAATATCAATAATACGACATGCAGACACACAATATTTTGGTGCTTACTCCCTGAGGAAGGAACGTTGTATTCACATCTTGTTGCACCTGTTCCATCAGTCTGGGACCTGGCCATTTGGAAGAAGAATTTCTTGCTGAGTACATCTTTACATTAGTTTTGTCACAGACAAATTAAGAGGCAGAACTGGATTGGACCCTCCAGGGAAGGTTAAAGGGAAAGTTCAGTGGAAATACATGTACTTTTCAAAAAAAGAGCAGACTTTTTTTTTCCTGTTTGCAGGACCCCTAATAGAGACCGTTATGTTCTAGCCCTTGATCCAGCACCTGGGTTGATTTAGTTGCTCAGTAGAGATCTGAGCATCTTTGACCCATGCAACAGCCAATCAGTAGAAATGACTGTTAGGATGTGGTGCATCCTGGGAAGAAGAAGGATGTTAGAACCTGAAATGGCAGCTCACTAATGTCAACAGCAGGGAACAGCAAAGGGTATGAAATCAACTGATTTTTCAAAATGGGAGAGAATATGTAGAATAACTAAGTTACACAAACTAACAATTTAACCAATATTGATAATTTCCACTGAACTATCCCTTTAAGGTAAGGGAAACAGCTGATCCAGACCAAACCCAGGGACGAGGATCTAGTGGTTTAGGTCTGACCTTGGGAACATTTAAGGGGAGGAGGGTGCTCTTCTAATAAAACCTAAACATGTCATATCATTGAGGCCACTTACAGTGTTGCCATTTCACAATGTTGTTTAAAAAATACTACAGGTTTTCTGCTCCCATTTTCCATTACTGGTAGAGATTCTCCAGCATCCTGGTCTATGAACATGATTTTTTTTTTTTATACAAAAAGTTTTTCTTTTTGTATAAAATCACATTGATTGATCACTATAGGATGTTATTTTATTAATTATTATAGCCTCTTATTCTGCTCCTGTACTTACTGTGACCTAAAACAAGTTATATAATTCACCCCACTTCCCTCTCTTTGAAATCTTGTGCCTACCAGGCCACTTAAGGATGGCAGTGCCAAGGTGGTCAGTCAAAGAACATAAAAGGAACAGTCAGTTTTGCTGGTCCATTTTTACTTTCATGGGTTTGCAGCTTAATCCCAAAATTATATTTTGTTTAAAGGCGCAAATGCAATATTGCGTCAAACGGGTGACTGTTGCAAACCCCTTGCATCTGCGGTAAATTCCTTAAAGACATGCTAACCCTACAAGCCGAGCACTTGTATTTCTTGTTATATCTTCCTGAATATCCTTTCACATTGATCTGTTTATTTCTACAGTATCCGTCCAGTGTTCCTACTGACACAGCACAATTGCAAGAGCATTGCTAATAAATACCCCTAACACCGGTCTGCCAATAGCGCTGAAAAGCAATACACAGAAAACTGATAAGACAGGGTGCATTAAAGCTACTGGAAACCAAATGGCAACATTCTCACTAAAGATACACGTGAAGTCAATCTATAGCACCTTAGGTACAAGTAAATGTTACAGGATTTAAAGGGTAAACCCTGAGATGAATCTTTAATTGCTTGGAAACAATTATATTGTCTTTTGTCTACAGTGCTAAACACTAGTAAAGACTTATCATATGTTCAGTGTTCTCTCATATAAAGACAAGTACAATTTAACTAGCCCCCATGAGTTTACCATCTTTACCCCTTTTCCTGTACATATTATTAAAAAAAAAAGACACAAATGTAATAGCACATCCGGTAGCATGGGTTTTGCACTAATTCTGCCAGATAGTGGACTTTATAGCATTGCCCCCTTAAATTAACAAATGCAGATATACATTTTGAATGAATGACTTTTATAAATCATCAGGGTTATTCAGTAAAAGTTCTTATCATTTAAAATGGTGCTAATTTTGCCCCAACCAATCAGATGTTAGCTTTCAAATGATAAATAAGATTTGATTGGCTGGGGCAAATTTAGCACCATTTTAAACGATAAGAACTTTTATTGAATCTCCCTACATGTTTTTTAACTATATATTTATAAACTAAAGCAAGGATATGGGGAGTTCAGTAAAAGGCGACTGTACTCAGCCTACTGTATGATAAACAAGTTTTACAGGAAGATTCAATAAAAGTTCTTATCGTTAAAAATTGTGCTAATTTTGCTCCAACCAATCAGATTTTATTTAACATTTGAAAGCTAAAATCTGATTGGTTGGGCAAAACTAGCACCATTTTTAACGATAGGAACATTTTTTTAAATCTACCTCGAAGAAACAAAGCCTTTACTGAAAAACTGGCATCTTTATGTTCTATGACATTTATTTTTTTGTCTAAGTTTAAATCATTACCCTCCAAGACTGTACAGAATTGTCTGAAATCATCTACACTATTTGTTTTTTTCTCCTCTCCTAAAAATGGTTTGTACAGAATTGCAGAGAATTGGCAAACCCTCAGGGGAAGACTGGCCCAGTAGGCTGAGGGGCAAATGCCCCCCGGGCTGGTCTTCAATCAAAAATTTAGGCTGCCACAAAAGCTATTAGTAAGTTACATGCTTGAAAGGCACAGTGCACACTTCTAGCTCTAACATGGGCAAGGAACAGTAAAATCCTCCTTCAGTTTATTTACCATTCAGCCCACAAGTTTATTAGTTTATTAGCAGTGTTAGTCAGCCCTCCAGTTCATTAGCCAGTGTTATCAGTCCTCAAGATCATTAGCCAGTGTTATCAGCCCTCAAGATCATTAGCCAGTTTTGTCAGTCCTTCAGATTATTAGCCAGTATAAGTCAGCCCTCCAATTCATTAACCAGTGTTGTCAGCCCTTCAGATCCTTAGCCAGTGTCATCAGCCCTTCAGTTTATTAGCCAGTATTGTCAGCCCTCAAGTTCATTAACCAATGTTGTCAGCCTTTCAAATTGTTAGCCAGTGTAAGTCAGCCATCCAGTTCATTAGCAGTATTGTCAGCCCTCCAGTTCATTAGCCAGTGTTAGTCAGCCCCCCAATATATTATTAAGTGTTTGCCAGCCCTGATTATTAGCTGGTGTTAGTTAGCACTTCAGCATGAGCCGGTGTTAGTCAGCCCTCCAGTTTATTAGGAACAAAGGAAACTTAAACTTTGGGTAAGTAAAAGTATTGTCTTAGAAAGTGTACCCATAGTTGAGGACTTAATGATTCAGGTCCTCACCCTGGGTACTTGTAAGGGGTGGTGGGAGATTTTAGTACTATAATTGTCCTTTAACCACATCATACACTCAAAAATGTTGCAGGCAACAATGTGAAATAGAAATAGTGGTCTTAAAATTGGGCCTAACTTAAACAAGTTTGTGACCTTAGCAAAGGGCTTGGTCAATAATGTTGCAATCAACCGTGAATGGGCCACTTGGTTGTATTTGCCCCCTCGGCCAAAAGGTGCCAGTCCTCCCCTGCAAACCCTGCACAGCACACTTCTAAAATCTGGACAGATCGTTAAGGAAGGTGTTGGACTACTCTAATACTCCCTGGTATTAATTATTATAATACTTTCGTTTGCCAGCAATTTCTTACACCTGTTTAGTCAGACACTTCTTGCAGATAAGGGGCAATCATATTGTTAATACAAATATTTTCACTGTTGATCATTAGAATTTAGTGCTATACACTTCTAAATGTAGGTAAAAGTTTCCACCAATGGAATTCCAGAGCATGTATGATGTTGTATAACATGTATTACCCTGTATGTAATGTATGACTATGTAATTGTAAAGCGCCACGGAAGATGTTGGCGCTATATAAATCAATAATATTATGTGCATAGTTGCTTCTCCAAAGAAAGATGGCATCCTACAGTGGACAATTCAGACACTAGCAGAAGGAAACCGTGCATGTTTACTGACAAATAGCTTCGCCGTATTTATGCTGGAACAAAAAGCCCAAGTTGTTTTTTGAGATTTAATGGTTGGTGGTGATCCCTTTTACTAAATTCACTCTGTACATTTTTCTTTACTCTCACTGGATTCTCAACTTAATTCACCAGCATGTTTGTATTGGATTATTCTAGACAGATACAGTATAGTGTATATCTCATCACAGTTTTATGGGAAAGGGAGGAAAACGCCATATGATTTTATTCATTTATGTCGTTTTTACTCGGATTTCTGTTTATTCAGTCTAGCAGCATTTAATAAAAATAAACCATGTAAATGTCAATTCTTTCTGCATGAGCTGACATGGAATAAAAATGAAACTTGCTGGAGGATATAGTTTGATTACTGCGGCATAGTTCGCAAAATAACAATAATAATAATCAGATTCACATTAGTCATATGTTTCCCCTAGCAATCTGCAATGCATAGTCTAGATCCCTGAATGCAATATAAAATCCCTGAATGGAATATCATTTCCTTAACAAAATCTGGATGTTTTCATACAAAGAAATTGCTGTAAAAAGTTCAACTTTTTATTTGTTGAGGAACAAATTCAACCTTGGAGACAAAGACATATTTTAAACTAAAATACTGATTTATAGTTAAATTAATGAGTATACCCATAGGAATTAAAGGAAAATGCCCACAAAATTTTAGACCTACCTTCCCCACCAACAAAAGACCTCACAAACCTTACCTATTTCCCCAGCATCCTGGACTAAGATACTAACCATGCAATCTGCCATCATATACCCAGGTTGTTTGTGCCTCCACTTAAAGCTGTGCAAGCTTGTTACAACCCCAGTCAGCAGCAGTCATTCATTGGCCGTGACATCATACATCACAGCTGTGATGGACTGCTACACTTGGGAGAAGCTGTTGAGGTCAATTTGGTGTTGTGTGTAGAAGGTAAAGTGAAGTATAAAGTTAAAGGAAATTTTTTCAAACATTTACAGAAGTATGTGAAACATACAATAGAAGGATTGTGGAAGCACTCAGGCAAAATTACAACTACATTTTGCGGAAGTGCTGCTGATCTGGTCAAACAGTGGGTTACCTTGACGTGGTTGGAAGGCTTTTCATTCATGTGATCACAGTCATGTATACTAAGGCTGAGGCCACACTGCAACGCACAGGAATCGTGCACAAAATCGCGAGCGTTATCGCATGCGATTGTGTGCGCTTTTCTTGTGCGTTCGCGTTTTGCGCATGCGTTTTCGCCTTTTCGCGTTATGGAAACGCTGCATTAACGCACCAAAAATGGTGAACGCATGCGTTACCAAAATGTGAACGGACGCGCAATCGCATGCGCATCGGAAATCGCGGGAATTTTCGCGTTCCCGCGATTTCCATTTTACCAAAAATGGCGGGCGCAATCGCGAGCGCGAAACGCGTGCGCAAACGCGCAAAAAACGGGCTAGTGTGGCCTAGCCCTTAAACCCCTTTGTTTATAATGTATGCCAGTGTGCAGATAATAGGATATTGTATGGGGTTAGGAATGTGCATTGATTATCTTTTCTATGTTTGTATAAATGTTTGACCAGATCAGTAGCACTTCCACAAAATATAGTTGTAATTTAGCCTAATTGGAGTGCTTCCACAATCCTTGTATTGTATGTATTTATTATGAAACATGGTCAAGCTTTCATGTGGTAATAGCACCCCCAACACGCCCCTTTAATGGAAGGTCCTATACCTTTAATATAAAGCACTGGATGGATGGCCTCTTCACTCATTTTAAAAAGCCAAAGGGCAGGGGGGAAGTGAGAGAGCCTGTTATATGGTCTAGTGCACAACTATGAGAAATGCAAAAGTTTGCTAATGGTAATTGACGTGGTTGGAAGGCTTTTCGTTCATACTGTATGATAACAGTAATGTATACTAAAACCCCTTTGTTTATAATGTATGCCAGTGTGCAGATAATATGATATTGTATGGGGCCTAGGAATGTGCATTGATTGTCTTTTCTATGTTTGTGAAACATACCCTTTCATCTGGTTCGCATCTCTAGGTAAAATTTATTTGAAGTTATTGCTATTACTTTTTTCCTGCTCATTCCAGCTTTGTCCCCTCACTCCATTGGTGAAGAGAACTATGGGAAAACAAAAATCTCATCCCATTGGTCAGTGGAGATGGGAAAACGCTAGACGAGAGCAATGAGGGAAAACTGTACCATAACTATCTTCCATAAATCCAGCTGTTTAGGTCATCACCCTGGGGACTATTAAAGGTGGAGAAGTCAGAGGGTAAGGATGGTTTTAGCATATAATGTGCCCAACCCACAAAGGTATAAAGGATGCTCCCCCAAAGCTGGGCACAGATGTTTGATAGTGCAAGCTCTACCCTTGCCTATGTGTTGGGCACTGCTATGCAGGAATAGGATTCTATTTTGCTTTTAAGAATTTTTGGAACTACTGTAAAGTGCTGTTTGTTTCTTATAATGAAATGTAGAAAAATAAAATCCCAAAAATCAAATAAAAAGCAGAAATGTTTAAAACTGAGGCAATGAAATATTTATTTTGCATGAGCTGGCGTCATAAAAAAAAGATCCAAAAGAGCTGTTGCCTCTCTGCAAACTATATTATCTCTTGCCAATGCGACACTATATCCAGTAGTAAAATGTTCACAGATGAACGGTGTTTAATATTTCATACGCACTGTTTTTCACATGGAATTCTTACCACTGACTCGCCCAGTCCTGGCATCTAAACACCTTTATTTGATTTAAAGATCAGCTACTTTTATTTCCATACAACATAGTTACTGAAAAGTTTAATTCCCATTATGGAAAACACATGAAACTTTACACAGGTTGAGGAATCAGTGATGCAGATCAATGGCAGCGGTGGATTTACAAAGCATAGAAAGGAAACATTTTGCAATTACCGTACTACAAATATAAAAATGGACAAAGGCAAGTCTTTTTTTCAGTTTAGTGTCCCTTTAACCCCCCTGCTGCCTTCCAAGCAAAACTAATCAAGGTAAGGGCTAGGCCACAATATCGCGGGGCTTTTTTACCGCGATTGCGCTCACGATTGCTTGTGAGCTTTTTTTTTCTAACACATCTAACACGGCAACGCATGCGATTGCGTTTCCAATACGCAATCACACGCGATCACCATTTTAAAGAGCAATCACATGCAATTTCATATCTCAAATGAAGAAATCACATGCGAAAATGCAATGGAATCGCACGCGCAATAGCTTAGACAGAGTATTGCAGCTTGATAGTGATCTGTAATCCAGGTAATCGAAATCATGTACATTGTCCTTCTGCTTCCATCCCATATAACATCCAATATAACACATTGCAGCTACGTCTAATAGCTCAGCTAAATATAAATATGTAATGATCGCAGCAGGAACAAAGGCAAGTACTGCTGATAAATATCCATAATGGGAAAGTTCTATTGCCACTGTGACATCATTTAATAAGTATTAACATATTATATTGAAACAGTAGACTTCATTCTGCACAATGGAATAAGCCCACTGACATTCCGCTGAACTGAATAATGCTATTAGAAATAGCTGGAGTGAAGCATTCAGCCAATTAAGAGATCTGGCTAGCTCAATACACCCTGGTGATTTATAATTAAGATAAATGATTGAATAATATTCAACAAAAATAAAAACTTAACAATCCTCCCTGGGTAGAAATGGTAATTCCACGTAGATAAGGGCTGTGCCTATTTAATAATTAATTTAACTGCTAGATTAACTCGGGCATAATGGTGTGGAATGGGCTTCAGATTTTAATAGAATGTGTTTAAGACACAACATTGTACATTGTTGCATTACCATGGGGGTGCCGTCTGGGAGTCTTAGGTCATGAACCTGTAAGTCAAAATTGTGCATCAGTGCCACAGCCCCTCCAGTTATGGTCCTGCAGATCAAACGTATATGTATCAGCACCACCCCACAGACAATGCCTCAACACACGTAATCCTTACTTAAGATATTTGTATGCTGTGTTCTGTCTGTGCATTTAGTGTGTTACGTAATGATGTACGCACGGTATATATACAAGCACGCACTGCAGATACTAAAAGACTAACAGGGTTATTCAATAAAAGTTCTTATCGTTTAAAATGGTGCTTATTTTGCCCCAACCAATCAGATCTTATTTAACATTTGAAAGCTAACATCTGATTGGTTTGGGCAAAATTAGCACCATTTTAAATGATAAGAACTTTTATTGAATAACCCCCTAAAAGCACAGATGGCAGACTTGACTTGAAGCAGGCAAAGGCAAGCAGCTTTAAGCAGCGTATGGTGTGTGCCCAGGGGGCTGTTTTGGAGGGGGCGCTAGACACCAGTAACAAATCTTGCAAAGGGCTGTATATATATTGTATATATATTGTATATATATTGTCCACCCCCAAACGAAATTTTAGTATGTGCTAGGAAAAGGCTGTAAACCTCGACCTCGCAAGGTTTACAGCTGCCAAAGATGCCCCCAAATGTACTTACCAGCCTTCGTTCCCCAGATGACTTCTGCTTAACTTCCGTGTCTTTCCGAGCATGTAAGTCAAGCAGGAGGGGCTCGACTGGTAGCCACTTCTGTGATTGGCACCGACATCGCATCTTACGTTATTTTTCATGTTGCCTTTATCTTTTCCATTAGAGACCATGAACACAACACTGCAATGAATTTACTTAATGAGGTTGTGAAAACAGGTTCCTACAAGACGGAGGTGGACACATGTGGAGTTTGCCCATTGCCAAGTTATTGCCCATTGCAAAGGATTCTTGACACAATGTTTAAAATATTTATCCCACTTCATTACCATGAAATAAACATCTTTACTGCTACATCTCCTAGTCCCCAGTGTTAGACCCATTAATAAGGAGATCCCATCTATTACTGTTCCCTGACAGTATGTTACAGTCAGTGTATGGAGTGCCTTTCACACACAGTCCTGTAAAGCTGTCAGTACAATACTGCAGCCAGACACATTTATCATATAAGTAATAAAATGCACTGCGATTGAGCCCGGATATTAGACAATGTCCCACTGTTAACCCCCTGAGCTTTCTGCTTATCTTTTTTCTCCACTTTCAAAGTGGAGATTTAGCTGGTTGCTTTCATTTGATAAAATATGAAAATATTGTATTACTGACGTGTCTTTCCTCTAGAAAAATACATCTAAGCAAAACTGAGCAATATATATGTGTAGGGCCAGACTGGCCCACTAGAATACCAGCGATACCCTCTGTGGGTCCATGGCCCATTCACCCATGAAAACAGGGTCAATTGTAATTGATGTACAAAAAGGTTAAAGGAGAACTACATTTAAATCTTTACTCGAAAATCCAATTTTCATAAATAGTACTTTTAGATATAGGAACTGCTCCAAAGCGTTTTTCAGATTTTAAATCTGAGCTGTAGATTCTGAGAAATCATAATTTGAAATCACAGCATTTACAGGGAAAGACCTGTCACACAGAAATTATAATATGTGACCCATCCCTGATCTTTTTGCCTGCCTGCCTGCCAGCACACTTTCTGCAACATTTAAGAGAATTGTTAGAGAAAATAAAGAAGGAGGAGGGGAGATGTGTAAGCAGAGCAGTGTCCATGGTGAGGATGTGCAGAACTATAAGTGTCACAGACACTACAAGAAGGTAGTGAGTAAGAGAGGGTGGGGGGGAATAAGGAGTACTCTCTAAACGTTAATAATTTAATGACAAAGCAAGCACAGATAAATATGTGAGTACCACCATTTTACTTCTCTCAAATTTTAGTTCCAGAAAATGTTAAGGGTATCTCCACTCGTTTTTATAAGTTTTGGGAATCCAGTTCTATTGAAGAACGGGAGGTAAAGGAGCTGTGCCTTACCTTCCGTTCTTCAATAGAACACACAGGAGCCAGGAGAGAAGGTAAGAAACTTACCTGCTCGCTCGCTCCCCCGCCGCTTGGTCTGACAGGTCCCGACGGACCTTGTCTTCTATCGCATAATCGCGCATGCGCATAGAAGACAAGGTCCGTCGGACCTGTCAGACTACGCGCCGGGGGAGCGAGCGAGCGGGTAAGGTTCTTACCTTTCTCTCCTGGCTCCTGTGTGTTCTATTGAAGAACTGAAGGTAAGGCACAGCTCTTTTACCTCCCGTTCTTCAATTGAACTGGATTCCCAAAACTTATAAAAACGAGTGGAGATACCCTTTAAGTTGTTTCAGTGAGTATAGTATATACATATTAATGACTTCATGAATTCTCTAATTGCTTACTATCATTGTTGTATTTTTCACAATTAAAATCTGCAGAATATCAGAGAAATCTTCTGTTTATAGGACATATACTCACCTCAGCCCAATCCACTTGTTGGGTCCTTTGAAAGTACCCAGCAGTTTAGGCCCTCATCCGTGTGTTTAAATCTTTAGTCCTGCACTTACCCTGGTTACTTATAAAAGGAGGGAGGGAGGGAGCTATTCTTGTAACTTTAATTCTAAAGGCTACAGTGGGTCACTGACCAGATATGCAGTTGCACATGCTCAGTAATATCTCTACCTCCTTTCTCTTCACTGTGCCAGAAGTTAGGGCAATATCCCACTGCACCACACTGGAAAAAAACATTTGCATTTGTATTAATTTTTGTCTGTCCATGTTTACATTTTCCAAAGGATTATGGGTAATATCACCAAAAAGATGTGTGGGGTGCCCGGGGTCCAAACCTTAGTGGGGTCCCTGGTAAGGAATCAAAATGCATTCCTTTCTATAGTAATCATCCCTAGGTGCTTTACATTACAGAGTGTGATCCAGACCCCAGAGCTGTGATTCCCTTGGTAATAAATGAATAAATATGCTGTAATATTAGGCAAATCACTCCCGGTCACCGACATCCACACAGATTCAGTGCTGCTTGTACACAAGCTCAACGTTAGATTAGAACGATGAAAGATCAGTGGATTGGTCCAGCTAATTATTTCCACCACTGAGACGGAGTGTGTTTTATTTGTATCACAGCATGAACTCAATTAATTCATTTTTCCATCAGCAGATGGGCCTAGAATTCACATCTTCAGCATAAACGCTGCTGTTCAAAAACAATATAAACCAAGCAAGTGCTTTAAACATTAAGTGACTGCTAACCATGAATTTAATTAATGGGCATGAGTATGATTGGAGGGAGTAAAAGCCAAGACTTTAAAGATCTACTCCACCTCATTCTGCTCTTAGTTACCCAGATCTTCTGTACCTGGGCTCTATTAACTGAATATTTACAGCTAGCAATATCTTAGTCATTACTACAGAGATTACCAACTAACTAATACATTGTACTAGGATGTGTGTTCATGTAATACCGGGAATTATAGAAATTTTCAGCGATCTATATACTGTACTACTGTACGCAACTAAATTTAACCTAAATGACTATTTTCTGCCCAGTCAGTCTGCATATTCTTTAAAGGGCATATCCACACTTAAAACAAAAAAAGGTGACTTGTCACATATCTGCACAGTTTATTACATGCATTTGTAACCTGATATTTAAAGGACAACTAAACTCACCTCGCCCTCGCTCCTCTTCCTCCATAGCTGCATAGTACCCAGGGTGAGGACCTAAAATCGCTAAGTCCTCACCCTGGGTACTTTCCCTAACTCCTGCACTACCTACCGCAAATCTGCTTCGCCGATCGCTCCATTCCTCCACTCTTCCTGCTTCAGTGACAGATCGCGAGGCAGCCAATAGGAAGATACGCTCTGCAAGGAGGCGTGTCTTCCAATTGGCTGCCTCGCGACTGTCACTGACAGTAGAAGAGAGGTGGAACAGTGTGGATCGGCGAAGCAGATTTGCGGTAAGTAGTGCAGGAGTTAGGGAAAGTACCCAGGGTTAGGACTTAGCGATTTTAGGTCCTCACCCTGGGTACTATGCTGCAGTGGATCGGGGAAAAGGTGAGTATAATTGTCCTTTAATGATAAGTTCTGTTCCTTTCTGGCAGAATTATCTCCTCCTTCCTCTGCTCTAAGCTTGAGCATGTGCAGAGGAAGCAGCAAGGGAAACAGCAGTCATTCATTGGCTGTGATGTAGGCAGTAACAGCCTTGTTTGACTGCATGGAGGGAGGAGCCAGCTTTCTCAGCCAGAATAGGGACAATAAACAGTCCCGAGCATTCTCCCTGTGCTGTGGATATGCTGTGCATAGAGAGAATGCTCAGGACTTGGTGTTCCCTGATCTTTGAAAAATGACAGACATGATCTACATCTTAACTGTGTGCACCCAGCTTTAGTTTTTGATACAGTTGTATTGTGTTTCATCACATAAAGTAACTCAATACAGTTTGTATTTATAATAAAACATTTATGGCCATGAATTATATTTGTTGATGAACAATGTACCTGAGAGTTTATTGTACTTCCCATTAATAAACTTACGTAAGTGGTCCTATCCCTACTTGGTGGTAGACAAATTATTAAAAATTGTTAGGGTATATTTATAAATGTTCGATAACTTTACTCTGAAGTTTGTAAATTTGAAGTTAACGTAATATTTAAAGTGGCAATAACTGGCATGAAAAGTCATTACCGCTGCCTACCGCCACTACGCTTATCGCTGCATATCGCCATACATCACCATGGTAACTTCTCAATCATATTTATAAAACAGCGATAAGTGTTTTATTGCATTAAAGGGAATGTCCACTCCATTTTTGGACTTTTGCCTATTAGTAATTATCCTGCCCCCAGCTCCAACTGCCATAAAAGATTTTACAGGAACTCCCCCGATCTTTACTTACCCTACCTCTTTCCTGCGGCTTACTGTACCAGCCCTCTACTTGCATGAAACTGCAAGCAGGGGGCGGTACCGGCAACCGTGCCATGATTGGCTGAGGGGCAGAAAATCACGGACGTGGCTGCCAGCTGCTAAGAACGCCGGGGGAGAGAGGTAAGGTAAGTAAATTTTGGGGGAGTTCCTGTAAAATCTTTTATGGCGGTTGGGGCTGGGGGCAGGATAGCTACTAATGGGCAAAGGGATTTAATGGTAGGGGGAAGGCTTGCAAAACGTGTTTTTTTTTCTGCTAAAATCAAATTCTCTTTTGCAGCCCTGGTCTGGTAATGCTAACCAGTTTTAATGCAAAGAAAAATGAATCAGCGCACATCAATGATAATACTGCCACACATAGCCGTCATTGTGTATTTCTGTCTTAAAGCCATGTTAACCGATGTACCAAAGTACCGAGATGATAGCGGCTCTTTAAAGGGCATATCCAACCAAATAAAGTGAGGCTTGTTAGCCTAATTACCCCATTACCCACGAAAAGCTGAGTTATGTTTTAACCTTGCCTTGATCCGATGTTCCCACGCTGAGATATAATTAATTGTACTGTAAGTCATGGCAAATGGCTGACAGTCCATAACTGGAGGAGCCAGTTATGAGTACCCTCTGCTCCTGCCCACTCGGAACTGTCTCGAAACAGGAGGCGGGACTTCCTGTGAGAATTCAGAATGGGTTTAACCCAATCACAATTCACAGAGAGATGCTATTGGCTCAGTGCGTTGCCTTAAGGGGGCAATAGTGAGTGATAACTTCTCTCCATACATACATAGCCCTATATGTCTCTTTTCAGTAGTTATTCCCAAAGACATCAATAGAAAACCCTTAAGTTAAAAAAGAAGTTGTCGGGTATAAAAACTCAAGGCCCACTGCCCTAGTAATTTAGTCAATAGTGTTCATAGTTGAGATTTAGTTGGAATTTCAGTTCTACAATGTGTGTTGTGAACTGGATTCCAAAACTGAACATTATCTCCCAGAGGTGAGTCTCGAATCTATAAATGTATAGACCTTGCTGTCTCCTATTCTCTCTATTATCTTAGCCTTATCCTAAAATTTTGTTTGGGGGGTGGACATGCACAACTTTCCTAACGCAAAAAGTTAGGTTTAATAGTTTAAAAAGAAAGAACCTGGTCAACCCATATGTAGCAGTGAAGAGACAACTCCTCGGGTCAGGACCTGCATCTTAAGGAAAAAGCATATATGTCTGGATATTGTAATATCAACATCTTGGTTGGTTCTAAGAAGGTGTCAAGGAGGCCATTTATGTGAAAATATAGAAACCAAGCCTAAATAGAGGTGGGGGTTTGAATTGCCTGCCATGTACAATGCTGTTGTTTGACACCTTACCCTGGGAAGTTTTGATAACACCTCTTATGCAACACAATGCAATTAACACTTTGCATTCAGAAGGTCCCTAACACCTGGCTGTTATACACTAATTGGGACTTTCCAGGGTACTTAATTACCAACAGATTCTTGTGCAAATATTTGTAAATTACAAAGTTATAGATCCTCCCTTGTGCTATGGGATGGGTGTATTGGACGAGTGCTACAAAGCTACATCGTGATTTGTAAATCTTGTAAAGTTATATTCAAGCAGGACTGAGCTCCCTCCTCTCAAACATCTTACCCAGAAAAAGAGACATAATAATGTAATTTCAGTCACTTATCAACTTAAAATCTAGTACATAAAACCCTATACATAAAATCATCTATTAAGACCACATATTTAAAAGATAAAAAGAAACTTAAGTGATTCTTATGTGTCCTTTATTTCAAGTGCGAATGGTGCAAAAAAGTTCCAAAAAGTGTAAAATGAAGGTTAAAAACAAGATGAAAGCAAAAATAGAAGCCTGACTGGAGCAGTTAAAATAAAGGACAAATAAGAATCACATAAGTGTCTTTTTATCTTTTTAATATATAGTCTTAATAGATGATTTTATGTATAGAGTTTTATGTACTGGATTTTAAGTTAAGTCAGTAAAATTACATTATTATCTCTCTTTTTCTGGGTAACACGTTTGATATGAGGGAGCTCAGTCCTGCTTGAATATAACTTTAGAAGATTCTTGTACAAGTCATTCTGAATTGAGAAAGCCAGTCGGATGACTAGCGAAAGTCATCAAGGACTAAACTTCAAGGCCAGTTATTCTAACTCAATTCCACAGAATTACCATGATCTGGATGAATAAGAAACCTCATAATAATAGTTTAAAGGGAAACTATTTTCAAAACCCTTTATTTTCTATAAAATTAGGGATGGAAGTAAATGCTTTTTGTGCCTTCCCTTTTGCTTTAAATAATAAGTTACCACCCCCATACTGCACCTTCCTCTGTTAGCACACACAGATATAGTTCCTTCCCCCTAATCACCCAGTGAAGTTATTGACATGTCTGGTTTGTTCTATATATTAGAAATGAAGATTCTTTTCCATAGTGTTTTAACACTATGACATTGCCATCATGCGTTAAATATTGTGCTACTTCCCATTTGACACATGTCAAATGATTGGCCTTTAAATGTAGGATATAATCTTCAATTAGATAGTAAAGAAAGTCATTTAGAGGTGGAGAATATACTTTCTTTAGAATAATCTTGTCATATTAAACCATTTGGTCCTCACCCCTGCGTAGACTGTTTAATCACCCCCCTCCCTGCAAAAAGAAGTCTGCAACACGCTCTGCAAAAAGAAGTCTTCTTATTGTCCAGATCACAGAATGATGGCAAGAGAAAGTTACTGTAAGTTTAACATCTAACTAATATTGTACCAAGGGGTGAGGACCTAGAGATTTAGATCCTTATACTGGATACTTTCAATGGTCAGAAGACAAATGGAGCGAGGTACAGTAGGTTAGTTAATTGTCCTTTAAAATAAGGATCTACCATCTAACTTAACTTTTAGCACCTGTGTGGAACCTATAACAATTCAATAGACAAATCCCAATGTAAATACTTTGATAAATGTAACATACATTATGTAAGATATTAGCATTTCAACTTTCAAACCAAAACCAACCAATGGCAAAACAATGTCATAATTACTATTGCTTCAAACTTGCAGACATCTTGCTGTGACCTTGTGAAAATAGTTTTTGTTAAGTCAATGTTATCTGATGAAGAATCTCATCTGAGCATGAATGAGAATGAAATAATAGGCAGCTATTAAACACTGCACAATGAAGCAGCCTGCTCTATAACCTTCATTTAAGCAGTCCTGTCATTAGAAGGTATTCGGGAGATATCAATCTCTGTCACAATGCACATTAAGGTAGAAGCTTCAGTATGAAAGGCACAGGGATGTCCAACCAGCAGCCCTACAGTCTGCAGCCGGGAAATGCTGGGAGCTCAGGTAGCATGAAAACATAAGGAGAGCCACAAGTTGGACATCTCAGCCCTTAAGGTGGCCATACACCAGCACGATATTACTTACCCGACCGACCGCTCACGCGACGTTCCTGCGATCCTGCCGGAACCACCTCTCCCGATCTTATATACGACCGACATGCGATCGCAAAATCCCATTCATTTTGCGATCGCATGTCGAGTAGCCGGGTGGGCCGCCCGGCTAAAAGACCCTAGGGAGAACACTGAAATATATTCAGGTTTTCAGGTTATTAAGGAACCCCCCACCCATAGCCTCATTTTGCTATAATTACATTTACCAAAGATGCTTCTAACATTACTTAAATAGGCTGATTGTACAAAACCTTTCTTACTTATTTAATACGTGCCAGACAGCAGCAGAGGAGACTTTTCCTCTGCAGCTTTTCCAATGAAGGTCAGCGATTGACGTTTTACAGCCAAGACAGACTTCCAGACCCAGAAGCTGCAAAGAAGACAGCAAAGCTGCAGCAAAGGATTGTGCTGTGCAATGATAGAAGCAACTTTGGTAAAGGTAAGTATAGCACAAAGTAGTTATGGGGGGGTCCTTAATAATTTTCATTTAAAGTTACATTGAAAATGCAAAAAGAACCAGACATAGATGAAACTGCACGTATGAGACCCCCAGAGACTACTACAGGAACACACATATTTCCATTTCCGAGGCACACAGCCCACTGTAAGCCCAGCCTCACCTTAGGGTGGGGGCGAGCTGTCCCCTCAACATTATATTTTTCAGCTATTTTCAGCTGGAATTTCCAGTGAACTTTTTGTCTGGTACATTGTTTGAACTGGGAACACAACTCAATCCCCCTGGCAAGTGTTATGGTGGCAATACAGGTAATCATCATTTAACACATCATGTGTGGTGTCCAGCAAGGAAAGGCCCCTGATCAGCCAATAAAATTGCTATGTGTACGGCATTCTATCTTTGATTTAGAGAATTTACTTGAGTTGGCCAGTGCCTTGTTTTCCCTAACAGTGTTCAAAGCTCCTGTTCTCTGGTGTGCTGTAAGCGAATGCACAGGTCCTACACCCCTTAAGGTGGCCATACACCAGCACGATATTACTTACCCGACCGACCGCTCACGCGACGTTCCTGCGATCCTGCCGGAACCACCTCTCCCGATCTTATATACGACCGACATGCGATCACAAAATGAATGGGATTTTGCGATCGCATGTCGGTCGTATATAAGATCGGGAGAGGTGGTTCCGGCAGGATCGCAGGAACGTCGCGTGAACGGTCGGTCGGGTAAGTAATATCGTGCTGGTGTATGGCCACCTTAAGGCTGCCACTGGATGCAATATTCACCATTCAATGTTCAACTCCATGACCATACAGCTTAGCAAAACACACATCAGAAGGCACAAAGTTTGAAGTTATGAATGTTAACATTGGTTTTAGTTTAAAGGAATAGTTCACTTAGAAAGTGCTTTACTGCATAAATTGAAGAACGGGAGGTAAACCCCCTCCCATTCTTTAATTAATTTAGTTGGAGCCAGGAGCGAACGTAAGGAAACTTACCTTGTGCATGATGCACCACTGTCTCCACTGTCAGGTTCCAACCACTTTCACAATCAATGTAACTATAGCATGCATTATAGTTATATAAATCTGCTAATAGCATGCTTAGTTTGGGGATTTCTTGAACAAGGTCAGTTTAGGTTTATTAGAGATGTCTGCCAATATACTGGTTTGCTTTATATACTGTATAGAACTACAGTTTTAAATATATTAAAACTCTCATTAGCTGGTAATGATTTAGATGTAGAATTTCTGATTCCTAACAATGTTTGTGAGTTTAAAGGAAGGAGATAAATGATAGCTATTGTACAGTGGGTTTATACAGGTATGGGTTAACACCATACAATGGATCCTACCAAATTATCAAATAACTTTACATTTATATTTACACATTTAAAATGTTATTAATTTATTTTACTGCAACAGGCAAAACCCAGTACTTGTATTTCGGCAGGCTTCTAAAGTGCAATTCCATCGGTCTCACCTTGGTTTATAAATATTACAGTCCTAACATGTATATTTAATCCAGTCAAGTTGTGTTGCCTCTTTGGCCACATAGCAGCATCATATCCAGAATGACAATCCATCTGCATCAGACTGCTCTACCCCACCTTCTGATTTCTATAACCTGGGAGTTTACTGCATGTAAAAAGATATTTTGAGTAAGACAAGCCAACCTGTACTCTTTCAGGGGATATTTTAAAAATTAGTAAAATTAGGTATCTAAGGATTCCAGAAACAAAAGTGCAAAGGGAACTGCATATTTCAAAAGAAACAATCCTAAACTTTCCAACTAGTTCCTTATCAAAGGTCAAACAATGCAATCCACAATGACACACGAGTCATAGCCTATTGTTGCATGAAAGCAGAAATGTAAGTAGAATGTGCTATGAGAGCTCAAAACCAGTGTTCATGCTGATAGCATAACGTAGTTTCTCTCGCAAGATTCCTTTTTTACTATAGTTGGGAAGCTTAAGGAGGTTGAAACAAGTGGAGGAAGTCGGGAGACGTCCTCCAGGCTCTCGTTTTCGGATGGTAAAGAACCCACGTAGGACACTTCCCAGAGTGTCACCCGTATCCTATAAAAGGGAAGGCAAGTTGTACCGTTAAACTGCAAGAAAGTTTCAGATTTTACAGCGTTTGAACCTGATGGTAGTTAATACATTGTTGAAGCAAACTACTCTATTAAAGCAAAGCAGAAATCTATATTTCATATCAAAACAACAAGTCTAATGATTGCTAATGACATTCTGTTTGGTTTTAGATGTCATTATACAATACAATAACATTTCTCCC
Organism: Hymenochirus boettgeri; assembly: GCA_019447015.1. NCBI lineage: Eukaryota > Metazoa > Chordata > Amphibia > Anura > Pipidae > Hymenochirus > Hymenochirus boettgeri. Next base: position 42,028,151 of record CM033474.1, read on the forward strand.
TTGGGACTCCAAGAGCTTTTAAATCTAAAGTCTATAAGAAGACTGGTTCTTCCAGTCTACTGCGAACAAGTCAGTATTATATGGACACATTTTTCTATGTATCTTTTAAAATTGCACCATGTTGATTTTTATAAAATGGAAATAGTGTTTCATTGCCAACATTTTATTAAATCCAGTTAGTCTCCTTGCTCAAGTATCATACCTGATCGTCAGACACCTCCACACATCGGATTGAAAAGGGAGGTTTCAGGTAGGCAAACCCCAAGAGAGGTGGGCGGGAACAACTGGTAACAAACTGCAATTCAAAGAAGAAAGGTGAAATGCAAAAGCATTACTTAATATTCAAAGAAAATATGATTGCATTGTTCTTTCTTGAAAACACTTACTTTAAGAAACATGGCTTTTTCTTCGGAAGAGAAATCATTGGCCAGGATATCCCAAAGCCAGATTATAACACGGTGACTTCCATGAAACCCTCCATAGTAGACTGTGTGCTTCCTGTAAAAGAGGAGTAAGTCTTGAACATTTCTGTGAATTATATTTTTTTCAAAATTAAGCTTAGAAATAAATAACGCTAATAGTATGCATTAACTGCACAACGATATTGTGTAGAACCATCTATTGAAACAACAACTTTTAAGAGTTTCAACTTGTGAACCTGGACTTTGTTTGGGGCCATTGCTCTGATAGAAGATGCACTTTTACCAGCCCTCAGAGAAATTCTGCTGTTGAAATTCTCTACTACAACACTGGCATACTTTATATGGTCAAAGATGTTTGTGAGGAGAATATCTTTAAATAGATCTCAGGTGGGCCCCTCAACACCTGATTATAGATATATTACAACAAAGGTTCCACCAATAAAAAATTGATCTATATAGAGAGTATGAAGAAGGAAAGAAGGATATAGATAGATAGATAGATAGATAGAAACGAAAAGGGAGGCACCCACGGGACTTGCACTAAAACCTAACATTTATTTAGAAGATAAAATAATATTGACGCGTTTATTATTATCTTCTAAATAAATGTCAGGTTTTAGTGCAAGTCCCGTGAGTGCCTCCCTTTTCGTTTCTATCTATTTGTGGTTGCAGTGACACCCGGGCCCTTATAACTTTGCTGGATTGGTGTGCTGACTGTTTCCCATTGTAAATCTATGAAGGTCCCACTTGTCTACAATCCCATAATACAATAGGAGAACCCCACGTTCTATAAAGTACATCTTTTAGCACGACCGACAGATACACGCAAATATGGAACGGTTAAACTGCTTGTGTGTACCCAGCCTTACTGGAAGATGTAATACCGGTTGCAACCACCCAAATCACGCAATGTTTATGGTATTGTGGTGAGCGCTAGTGACATTACATGTCCCTGTTAGAGTTGCAGAGGTTATGGACCTTTCAAAAAATCCTCCCGTTTCCTTTAAACATGTGATATACCAAAGGTATCTCTGTACTTAAAGTATTATTTATAGTCCACCAAATATCTGGTGTTAAAGTCATGCAAGGGTTAATTGATTTGAGATTTGCCAAGTGCTGCTATAGTTTGGGTAGATGAGAAAAGGGGTGGGCTGAGCTGAGCTAACCTCCTACACCTTGAAACAAACTGGCCAATGTTAGTGTGTGACACTGTATGGCTAGGTATATATGTATGTATAGTTTATTTATAAAGCACCACTTGGGGATGCAGCGCTGTACAAATAAGTGATACAAGGGGGGCAAATACATAAATAGTTCCTAATTTATGCAAATGTTTAGAAGAACGATGTTTATTGAAATCTGTAGTCTGAATTACGTTTACCTGATGTAGAGCCCAGAAACTGCCCATTTGAACAATGTATCATTTTCTATTGGATTTCTACATTAATGGACAAATTCCTAAAAGTGACACAAATGTGCAGCTTCTGTTATTGTGATGGCAATTCCCATTGTATATAGAGTATTTAGTAGAGTGAACAGATACTGAGATCCATAGGATATTTAAGCAGGATTTATTGGCCTTTTTACTATTCCTGCACATATTTGGTCTGGATTTGGGTCAAACGATCCAATATAATAATTGGTGCAGCTTAGAAACGTCTGTTTTCATCCGGGACCAGCATGCATTGATAAAAAGATTGCCGTAGCATTCCCTTGTTTTAAGTCCAAGCCTGGTTTTGAATGTGGTAACAAGCCCAATCCGCTCACCTGGCTGAGTTCCATAAAGAGGTGCATGTTCTCAGAAGGTGGGACCCGTGGTCTGGGGTGAGCTAGGCCCTATGATGTGCATCCAGGAGGAACCTGGACAAGCAGGTGGCAGAGGGCCATTAGGTCCATGGTGTGTGGCCAAGAGTGAGCCAGAGAATGTCAGATGTCAACGCTCTAAGGTTACAGCAGAGTGACTGTGGAGATAACCCAAGATGAGGGTTTGGCACACTATTAGCGCAATGTGTTGTGTTATCATTATCTCCTTTAAATTGTGAATGTCAAAGATTGTCTGGACTTTATTTGTTTTCCTTTTTGTTCAACCCAAGACTTATGTGGTGTTTTCCATATCCTTCTGTGCCCTGATCCCTGCTGTCTACCAAGCTGATCCCCACAATACAAATTAATTTATTATCAGAAAAAGTTAAATTTTTCACAAAAATCCATTTTCCCTGTATTTTGAAAATACACCCTTTCATATAATGACATCATCTGCACAGGTCAAGGTGTGAACGACTACAGCTACAATCCCTACCAGTCTGATTGAATTATAAGGGCGAACTGATTGCTTCAAATCACTGTCTTCGTGTGTTTGCATTCATTACCTCCAATGAAATGTATGCAGCCATGTCTGCTTTGCATCAAAGTGGCCTCCCATGCAAGGAAATCAGTAAGTATAGCATAGTATTATAGTATAGTATAGTATTTGAAACATACGTCCAACCTAGCAAGGGGGCAAAAAAAACATATGAAGTGGAAAAAAATCCTTCCTGACACCAAGTGGCAATTGGAAATATCCCTGGATCAACTCTACTTTATGTATCAATACCAGAAACTTGCATCATTCCTTCAGGGCGATTCAATAAAAGTTCTTATCATTTAAAATGGTGCTAATTTTTTTGCCCCAACCAATCAGATTTTATTTAACATTTGTAAGCTTACATCTGATTGGCTGGGGCAAAATTAGCACCATTTTAAACGATAAGAACTTTTATTGAATAACCCTGCTTGTTTTTTTTAAACTATACAATGAACCTGCCATCACCATGTCCACTGGAAGACAGTTCCAAAGTCCCAGCTTTACCGTTCTCACAGTGAAAAACCCTTTCCGAACTTGAGTAGGAAGTGACTTGTGTAATTTAGCAAAACAAGTAAAAATTTAAAAAAGGGGATTAAATAAAAGTTCTTATAGCTAAAAATGGTGCTAATTCTGCCCCAACCAATCAGATGTTATTTAACATTTGAAAGCTAACATCTGATTGGGGCAAAATTAGCACCATTTTTAACAATAAGAACTTTTATTGAATCTCCCTGTTTAAAAACGGTTACATTTTTAAGATACACATTGGCATTTTTAACACATAGAATCACCTGGACTTCAGCATTACTAGACATTTGTTCTTAGAAGCACAGGACATATAGACCATTCCGAATCCAAACACAGTAATAGACCTTTTACACAGAGACTATAATATTTTCTTCTCTCATATTCACAATTCTTACTAAACATTCAGTTGGCAGCAAAAGAACTGAGAGCAGTGCACATGGTGATGTCAGCTACTGACTGAGGTCATCACTTGACATTGTCATAGAGACGTCTTTTTTTATTCCAGGGCACTGATCTGAAAAGGAAGTCTCTAACAACAGATTTCCTTTCCTGCCCACATATTAATTCTATAATTGTATAATTCTTCTCTAAAATATCATCTGTTGTTTCCGTCGCATTCTCCAATAGCTACAGAATTTGCAACAATGAAATTAAGACATATGTTAAATGTCAACCTGACAACATGATAAAAAAATTGCAACAATTTTTATTATACCACCACACAAAGATATTATATTTTATAAAGGTTATAAGAACTACATGTAGCTTGAAGGTAGGAGACCTTACTCCTACCACCTGTTTTCTCATTTAAGAGCTGCAGTAAGATGTCACTTGTGCACCATCTGAAAGCTCACCAGTTCTCCCCCTGCCAGACCCTCCTCTCTGAGTCACGTGTATTCCGCTACAGGTGGAGGCAGGGAACGTTAACCTGCATTTTCTAAACGTTGCTGCAAGTAAAATTCACTGGTACAGGCATGATCTCTGTCATTTGCCATGGCAGATTGTGTGCACGATTCTTGTACATTTTGCGTGTGGGTTTTGCGCATGGGATTTTGCCATTTTCCGTTATGGAAATGCATGCGTTAGGACACCAAAAATGGTGAACATGTGCATTAACAAAACACAAACTGACGTGCAATCGCATGCGCATCGGAAATCGCGGGAATTTTCGCATTACCGTGATTTCCATTTTAGCAAAAATCCCGGGCGCAATCTAAAGTGCAAAACGCGTCATGGATCACCTGTGACTCTGAGATGGTAAAAGATATGCATCAGATATTTTATTTACAGCTTATAGCTATGTACAGGCAATGGAATCTATCCTATTGTTCTCCCCATTGCAGGAGTGTTCCGAATGGCCATGTGATTATTTTGGTCCGATCAACCGATACCCTGAAACGATACCCAGACTGAAATATTGCATGGTGTGTACCAGCCTTTAGATAAATGTTTTTGGAACAATTGTTGCTTTAGCTAGCTGGCCATAGCAACCACATGTCAGGTACAATTCCAAACTGCAGATCAAAACGATTAACCAAAATGTATAGAAAAAGACAATATGAAGATTTCCTGAATATTAATTTATATGCTCCCAACTATTATCAGATTTATACATCAGATATAAAACAAGATCAAAGCTTGGCCAAGAAGGTCATTATTAATAATAGTGAGGAATCCATTCCTATGAGACAACAGACATATGCATGTAATACTCTAAAGGGCAACTGTGGTCTCTGAACTAGTTAGAATTTTCTATGTTTGTATAAATGTTTGACCAGATCAGTAGCACTTCCGCTAAATGTAGTTGTAAATTAGCCTAATTGGAGTGCTTCCACAATCCTTGTATTGTATGAATTAAATAAAAGCCTTCTGTCATACTTTTAAAATTAAAGGGTATCTTCACACTTAAAAAACCCTTTTTCTGTAGCGTAGAGCTCTCTATCCCACCTCCAACCACTAGGTTTGATTGCTAAAAAAAAAGATCTGAACTGTACTTACATGATTTCGTTCACCGAAGCTCACATCTCGGCCCTCTGCTTGCCGGATCTGCAAGCAGGGGGCTGGACCAGCAGTGGCATCTGTGATTGGCTGAGAGGCAGCCAATCATGGACGTGGCTGGCAGCTTTGCTATACACCGGGGAAACAAATGCATGTAAGTACAGTTCAGATCTTTTTTTTGACAATCAAACCTTGTGGTTGGGGGTGGGATAGGGAACCCTACACAACAGCAAAATGATTTAAAGCTAGGGCACCATTCTAAAAAGATAGATCAGGCAGGGGGGGGGGGGGGGGGGGGCTACTGAAATCGGGAAGTTTGAAAATGATCCCCAAAATAATTTCTCACAGGCTGCCGCCAGAGATGTGATCCAAGGCTTAATTTAAAGGAAAGAATACAGACTTATTTAACCTGAACTTGTTTGAACAGTTGCTCTTTAAAGGGACAGTTCAGTGGAAATTATCAACATTTGTTAAATTGTTAGTTTGTGTGATGCATACTTAGTTATTCTACATATTCTCTTCCATTTTGAAAAATCAGTTGATTTCATACCCTTGCTGTTCCCTGCTGTTGACATTATTGAGCTGCCATTTCAGGTTCTAATGGTCCTTCTTCTTCCCAGGATGCACCACATCCTTGGAATGTTCCTAACAGAAATTTCTATTGATTGGCTGTTGGATGGGTCAAAGATGCTCAAATCTCTACTGAGCAACTGAATCAACCCAGGCACTGGGTCAAGGGCAAGACGATAACGGTCTCAATTAGGGGTCCTGCAAACAGGAAGTCAGTATTTCTGTTGCATTTATTTATACACAGACAAAATGCTGAATTGGCAGATTAGGTCATTGGGATGAAAAAATACTGCTCTTTTTTCTGAAAAGTATATGTATTTCCACTGAACTTTAAAGAATATTGTTCAATTCAGATGAATCTCAGGTCAATTTCAGCTTTAATTTTACATCCTAGATTTGATTTAGCCATAAATCACCATCAGCAACAGGATTTATCTGATAATATTTATAAAAAATGACTTACTGGTAGATTTAAAGTATATTTTCGCTGAATGTCCGTTTTAGAAACATCCCATTTACTTTTCTTTGAAAAATATTGATGCCGGATTTGTTTTTATAACACTTTCTGTTATTAAATCTGTGTAAAGTGCAACATACGTTCAGGGAGATTCAATAAAAGTTCTTATTGTTAAAAATGGTGCTAATTTTGCCCCAACCAATCAGATGTTAGCTTTTAAATGTTAAATAACATCTGATTGGTTGGGGCAAAATTAGCTCCATTTTTAACAATAAGAACTTTTATTGAATCTTCCTGTTTGTTATTTTCATTCTTTCTCCACCCACCCAGTCCAGGACCTCACCAATGGTAAGATGTTCTGCAACCAATTTTGCCACTTCAATTTGTCTCAGAATAGGCAGAGCTTGAGGGAAGGGGGCAATGGTATGTCTGGAAGGGTAAATGCATATGCTGGTAAATATACAGGATGAACAATTTAATTATGCAGGGAATGGTAATGTCATAATAGTAATATTAAATGCATACCGAATCCACCAGATACTAACTTCATTTTCCTTCCCGGAATCCTGTTATTTCTACTCTTTAGAAAAGTGGAAAGAGGATAGATACAGAATCCCCCTATATACCATCCCATCATAATAGCACACACCGAAGGGAAATTGGTTCGATAAAGATTAATACATTGTATTAGATATACATTAAAAACATGAAAACACCCATGCAAATGATTAAAATGCTAAAACGAGGTGGGGGTACACTGCTGTCAAAACTGGGCCAGGGTAACAGATGTGATTTACCACATAAAGCCCATAATATACAGGAGAGGGCGAGAAGGGGGTAGAGGGGGGGAAGAAACCTCTCCACCTCACACTACCTTTAGAACACACCAATAATGCCCATATAAGTAATTAGATACTCCAATTAGAAAATTCCACTTTTACACAGAGGATCCATGGTCTGGGTCCGTACAAATCAGCATTATATAGCTCCACCAAGTAGAAGAAAGTCAGCAGAGAACCTAGAGTGGAGGGCAACATCTAGTATGGAGGCTGCTCCAAACAAACAAGGTAGAGGAAGGTTGCCTGCATTACGCCCCCCAACCCCCCCCCCCAAGAGGGATATTATGAGGAGGGTCAGGCAACACTTCAACTTCAACGAAAACAGCAACTGTTATTTAATCAGGCATTCCCAATGAAATACTGGGAGGGGGGGTACTGAATATTGTATATTCAATAGAGGAACAACGTCCACATTTGGACCGTGGTAAGTAGACTAAAATAGTTTAGGTAAGTAGACTACATTAACCAGCTCATAACCCTGTTAGTTAGGGAAATCATTGAAAAGTTGGTTTCTTGCTACAATTTACCATTAAATGGCAACAATTGTCAGGTGTGTGCACAGCCTTTGGGACCGCACAAACTGCTCGTATCGAATGCTCGGTCGGGACAAATAGTCCCCTTGTGTGTACCCAGCCTTAGACCACCAGACAGTAATTATCTAATATACATTCCACTGCTCCACTGTCCTGAGGATCTTGGGACACTGCAGGAAGAAACGGTCAGGACTGTCCCTTGAGTTCAGCACTGTTGGTAATCAGCCAGCAGGGTCACTACAATGAAAACCAAATGCAGCCAGTCATGTACCTGTAGGCATGATATCCTAACATTTACTGTATAAAGAATAACACACGGAACAATCCTACTGGTTATAAATTATCCCTGAAATGAAATCTGCTTCTGTACTGAAGATGCCAGATGAAAGTCTAGGTTGCTATTTACACCATGGCATGCCTTTAATCTCCGTCACATGGACTCCTAATTAGTGTCACTCACAAGGTTAGTTGAATACATATCTATAGAACTTCACTGAAATTGACCGAGCTTCTAACATACCGTATGTTAGAGATGTATAAATGTCATATGACATTATTGTCCCCCCCGTGTGTACCCAGCCTTAAAGTCCAACTTGCGGTCTGGCCACACACCCTCTCACAGTGTAAACAAGGAAAGTTGTGCTTCTTGCAGAATTGTGGAAGCAGCACTACAAGCCAGGCTGTAATGTTCCCTGGGTTTCTGCATTGTACTACATTCAGTTTACATTTTGAAACTACTTACTATGATAAAGGTCCAACAGAGTTGGAAGTTTGACATCACCAGCTTGGTCAGCAGTCCTATTGGGTAGAAACTCATGACAGCTCTCCAGCCAACTGGACAATTGGAGGGCACTGCAGTTCTCACTTGTTAAAGGGACAATCTCTAGTGCATACTTAAAGGGTAACTGTGGTCTCCAAACAAGTTAGGGTTAAATGAAAGCCTTTAGTATTTTACTTAAAATAAGCTGACAATCACATCTCTGGCTGCAGCCTGTTAGAAATTACAATGTTCACATTTCCTGTTTCCAGTAGGTTGTTTGACATCACCAGCACCAGACCTCTGCCACGCCCTCCACCCCCTGGGACGAAGCATGCTCAGTAAAGACTCAATGCTGGGGAAAACAGGAAGTGCTTGGGGGAGAAAATTACAGTTGAGAAGGGGAGCCTATTAATGCAGGCAGAGACTGGTCACATGACTACAAGCTGATCACAAGGTTAGGTACCATATAGTACATTATTGGGGTCGGGTGAGGCGAAATACCGGCAAATATTTTCACAGCGCTGAAAAATGCATTTGACATGTTGGTTTTTGGCTGATCACAAGGTCTTCAGTAGGTCACTCAATCTGTCAAACTTTATTATCAACTGTACCGCTTTTTCTTCTACTGAATAGTAGTTTTTCGGTAAGGAAAATCTTTTTGCAATTTGAACATTTTCACTTTATGGTCACCTTTGCCTAGTGTTTTGTTTCACAAATTTATCATCAGTGCAATAAAACAAAATTCTAGGTTGTAAAACCAGGGAAACCAAGCAAAGATTTCTATATCCACCGTTATAAACCAGAATGATTCAATAACCGGACCGATTCCTACGCGTCGCAATGAATATATCACAGCAATGAAATAAAAAAATTGAAACAGCCTTCATTGCTCTAGAATTCGAAGCGAAAACAAAGGCAAAGCGAAACGTATTGGATTATTCCAGTTCTAGTTGGAATGGTTTATAACACATGAAATGCAGGTATTATGTCTGGCCGCCTGGAAATTTCTAATTTGTGTGCTTTAACGTAAGAGCCTCATATCTGATAAAATGCAATTGTCTTTGATCAGGGAAATCACTTTCAATCTGTAGCTTCAAAGAGCAGCAATGGATAAAGAACATTTAGTGAAGGGAAGAAAAAAAAAAAGGCAAAATACCAAAGACAAAAGAAATGATAGCGCGGGGGGGGTCGGTTCTTATCGGATGAAGGAGTAACTCCATCATTTAGCTCATCTCATTGGGAAGAGAGTTTATAAAAACTCAGAGAAGCGTTAAAGGGAAACTAAAGGCCCATACACACGTACGATTGCGGGGGCCCTACCACAATGTGTACGAATGCCTCTTTGTCTGACTATCGGTAAGTTTATGGGAGCACAGTCATCTGAAACGGATGCTCGGTTGGGCATCGTTGATGATCCGTAGGGTCTGGTCATTAACGATGCCCTACTGAGCGCCCATACACCGATAGTCGGCAAAATGGTAATTCGTACACATTGTGCGGTGCGGGGTGGGCCCCTGCAAACACACGTGCGTACAAAGCCTAAAATAACTCGGGCATCGTGTGTGGAATCGCACCTGTGTAAGCTAAGTCAAGAAAGAGCTACAGCCAGGAAGCCAAAACATTGCTACAGCTTTCCTACCTTTTTTTAACCAATTCTGGCTAGGTAACTGTTTTCCTATTACCCCAGAACTTTACACAGACAGGAGAACCATCACTGCGTAGCTGACTGCAGAAGGATTTTGATTTTAGATGCCTGCTGAACATGATTGGCTGCAGTGTGCATTGCAGGTTATATACTATAGAAGGAAAATTCACTCGAATTCACTCGGCTTACCTTTGATTTCTGGCAATCTTCTTTGGAATTTGCAATGGCTGGGTACTTTGAAATGGAAGTGGGTGTTCTGGCACGGTATAGTTGTCCTTTAACTAGGTTTCAGTGTATTTTTAATTACAATGCTGTATCATTTGCATGAACCTATTTTATCAGAATGGATGTGTTTGCTTCCCTCTCCAATATAATTTTCTTTTTGACAACACACTAAATTAAGTAAAATTATAACCATTACGTCCTGCACTGACAGACCATATTAGTGCTCGCTTTTTAATAGAAGACTTTGTATTATTACCCTGCTGTAGCCCATATATTTGCAGGATCCTGACGGCCTGTGATCGATTGTATTTTTTAATTCCGATACATAAAATGAAGGCACCAGTAAATGCTTTGGCCATTAATTCCATTGATAGTTTAAGTTTAATAGTGTAATATGGCAGATATTAATGTACATTCTAAAACCCAACTAACAAAAAAGAGTAAATAAATAAAAACCTGCATTTAGTTAGCATGATCTTACCGGCACTAAGTGAAATACCATGAACTGGCAATTCATAAAGCACTAACAGGAAGCAATCAGCTTATGTTAAAATGGCCAAAAAGCTTGCGGCGGTGGCTGCACGAGTGTCTCTCCCGATACTCTCACAGCAGCAAACTAGAGGGTTTAAGTTGGGATAAACTATTTACGATAGGTTAACGCGTCTTTAATCCTTACTTTGCCATGACTTGGCATCTTATATTTACCTGTCTGTGCTTTGGGTACTTATATTTACCAGTCTGTGTTGTGGGCACTTATCGTTCCTGTCTGTGTTGTAGGCATCTTATATTTACAAGACTGCATTGTGGGCATCTTCACAACATCTTCCAGTCCATTAGCCTTGTTTGTCAGCCCACCACATCAACCTCAATAAGCCAAACCCACTTTTTTATTCCAGGAAGATATCCATAAGCAAAGCTAGAACAGATGTCAGTTCCCCATACAATTAAAATTTTATAATGTTTCAGGGAAAGGACATATGTAATATTTACCCAAATAATGTCAGTTAATTCTGGAATTAAGGCACATCTGTACATATATTTTACAAGTTGGTATCACAAGGGGATATTTAAGATATTTAAATTCTTAAGGTTCGTACACACCTGCAGATATTTGCCAGACCCCCGAGCCCTGACCGACCCGAGCCAGACATACACCCGCGATGAATGGCCGATAGTCTCACATGTGTATGCGTTCGGTCGCAACGCATACACACGTGCGACTATTGGCGGTTTCACCTGTTCGGCACGGGTGTATGTGGGGCTCGGGGTCGGTCGAGGCTAGGGGGTCTGGCAAATATCTGCAGGTATGCACGAACCTTTAGTCATACGAATTCCTATACATATAATGTTTGGTATCTCTGAATTGTGTAAAATTAACGTATCCCAAAACTGTTAATATTTTGTAAGTGGCATTTACGGTGCGTGTAGTGCAGGCAGTGGAAAAATAAGAAAAAAATCTTCCCTCCAAAAGTACAGAATACACTTTACAGACCACACCCCTCCAGGGACCAAACCACTACCAAACCACTAGCAGATTCAGGATGCTGAATAAATAATAGGGCAGAGCATTGTCCCATTGTTCTCTATTTTACCACCCAACAGAAAACATCAAAGCCAATTGGGAGGACTGTAAATTGGCTACCATCTTGGACTCTCATTTTGATCCCAGACTGATCAGATGCCAATTGACTCTAAGTATCTTTTTCTTTAATCCCTTTTATTCTGAACTGTTCGCTACCTTAATGTTCAATTATTTATCATAGCATTTTCCCCCAAGAGTTAGGGGGTTGTGACAGAACTGATCGAAGTTTCCCACCTTACGCCAAAAACCTTCAACTGATTTTACCTTGAAATCTGTGGAAGGTAGGGACTTGAAGATGGGGGTTGATGGAAAATTTACTGTCTGGCCTAATCTTAATTTTTTCAATAAACTGCTCGATATTGTTGATTGGAAAAATAGAAAACCACTACCGATATTTTGAGCAATTTGATCAAATTTAGTGAATCGATCAAAATATCGATGCCAATGTTTTGAATCCAGTATACAAAGGGTTAACCATTTTGTACACAGTTAACCAAACCTTGTTATTAATTCACCAGGTGCTAACTCACAAAGTAGTAGTAGTTATTTTGGAAATTCAAGGTCATCAGTAACATATGTTGTGACCATTCATGGAACTTTTAGAGTGTAACCTTAATCCACCATAGAGGTATAAAATTTGACAGGATCCCCCACAGTTTGATTGGGGGAGGTACGCAGACATAAGCATATACTTTCACACAAGCTCACAAGCTACTCACACACTCTATATATACACACACACATATACCCTAATAGACTAATTATGCTTAAATCATATATTTATTATTATTTGTAAGCTGTCTCTTCACTGGCTTTTTCTTTGCATAATTTGTAACTACTTAAAGGGTATCTCCACTGAAAAAATAAAGTTTGGCCTTTTAGTTTTTTTTGAAGAAAGGAGCTGTCTTACCTCCCGTTCTTCAATAAAACTATCAGGAGCCAGGAGAGAAGGTAAGGTACTTACCCAATCGCTTCTGTCTGCTATGCACCTCACATGTGCGCATGCGCATAGAAGACAGAGTCCGTCGGGACCTGTCAGACTACGCGCTGGGAGAGTGAGCGATAGGGTAAGTAGCTTACCTTTTCTCCTGGCTCCTGATTGTTTTATTGAAGAATGGGAGATAAGACACAGCTCCTTTATATCGCCTTGGTGAGTGGTAATATTAACCCTAAGGTAACACGTAATCAAAGCAGTAGATGGTGTATTATAAAAATAATAATAACAAATACACATATTTTTACACAAAGTTTTGCTACAATGAAACCATTACTATACAACAAGTACTATATGGAAAATAAACGTAACACTACAGGTAATTGTGCACTATGATGTCATTTCTTAAAGGAGAAATAAACAAACAAAAACTCTCCTATCAAATATACCCAGGATAATGACCTTAAACACTAAGCCCTCACTCCTGGGAACACAGCTGGTAGTATAGTAGTAGTATAGTATAGTATATTTACCCAATTTCTTGATCTATATGACAGTTCTGCAGGCATCCCACCCCTCCTGGGAGTCGCGGGAGTCTCACGGATTTTGGGGTGTTCTCCCGCACACCCGCGGGACCAACCAAAACTCCCACGACCCGAACCTACCTGAGAGTCTGCCTCCGGAACGCCTTCTTTCTTCTGGCCACGCCTCCTATGTGACGTAAATTACGTCACACGTGCCAGTTACGCCCCCTAGCCATGCCTCTAATGTGACGTAATTTACATCACGTTAGAGGTGTGGCTAGGGAAGTAACTGTCCCCTCCCCTGACTCCGCCCCTTTAGTGATGTCTCATCGCTCGGCCACGCCTCCTTCTCCCCACCCTGCCTGGAAGCCAGGTTCAGCAGGGTGGGATGTCTGGTTCTCCTGCCCATCCTCCTTTAAAGGCTATGTCCACCCTAAAATGTAAAAATGTATATGTTGTTCCCCCTCGTCCCCCAGCCCCAACCGCATAATTTTTAATTTCAGAAAGCCCCCCAAACTCTACTTACCTCCCCTCTTTCCTTCGCTGCGCTCCCGGCCCTCTGCTTGCGAGGAAATGCAAGCAGAGGGGCGGGACCGGCAGCCGCGTCTGTGATTGGCTGAGCGGCAGCCAATCACGGACGCGGCTGCCGGCAGCTCACTTCCGCGTAGGAAAGCGGAGAGGTAAGTAAAACATTGGGGAGCTTTCTAAAAATAAAAAGTATGGGGGCTGGGGGACATGGGGGAAGGCTGTGTTAAAGGGGTTAAACACTAGGGGGAGGGATAGCAGAACGGGACTACCGTATACCCCATTTTTCACACTTTCCTCTTTATTCTGTCCCTCTCCTCACACTGACCCCTTCCTCCTTTTCTCATTATGGGTCCCCCATCTGTTCCTATTCCTCCCTGCACCCCTTTTAAAGATTCATTAATTTCAGCTTATACTCCCTCCTGAAAGAAAAATGGTAATGGTGAGGAGAGCCACAATCAGTTCTGCTATCTGCTGCCTTTAATACTATCTTACCCATGCTCCTCTCCTGGAAGTCACTGCTTAGCTGTTCTTAAACAGAGTAGTGCTGCTCCTTATCTGGCTGTTCCCTGCTCTGCCTCTCCCCCTCCCATGCAATGGCTGTTCCCTGCTCTGCCTCTCCTGTCCAGTGGCTGTTCCCTACTCTGCCTCTCCCCCTCCTGAACAATTGCTGGATCACGGAACTTCACAGAGGAGAGGGAAATACTGCCACTCCTCCTTACCAAGTCTGCAGCCAGTCCAGCACCCGGTTTCACGGAGGACCAGCACCAATTAGCAGTTTCTGGCCAGGATGATCATCCCTCCCTCTCCTCTTGCAGGTACTCGCACCACAGATTATCAGGGAGTTTTTGTTCTTTTAGCAGATGCTATCCCTGGACTGTCAGAGCGACTGACCCGAGTATAAACCGAGGTCGGCTTTTCAGGCTGATTTTACAGCCTGAAAAACTCGGTTTATACTCGAGTATATACAGTAGTCTATTTTCTTCTCAAAAAAGAGAAAATGGGTGTGGTCTGTGTTTAGAGGTCATCAAAGGAATTGCAGCGCATGCGCAGGGTAGCGCAACTGAATCACATGATGTTGCGGTTGCACTGCCTAGTGGGGCCTTGCCCTTAAAAATTAAAACCTCTGGGAAACTAAAGAGGAAATGAACCAGGTTTTTTTGGTCGTCCATATTCAGAGAGTGCATGAAATACATTAACACAAATCATTTTTCCAGGAACTTATAGATTTGACTGTTCAGAACAGGTTTGCCTAAGGCGCAAACTGAACAATAACATTTCCAAGGTCAGAAAGAGAAGGGAGTTTGGGGAATACATATCAAAAATGATAATTTTCTAATACCAGTAGCACTTAAGGATTAAGGCTGAAGGCAGCTAGCATATCAGATATTATAAAGGAAGTTCACCTTCAGAAAAAAACATACATAAGCACATAACAGCCAGCGTGAAAAAAAATCCAGATATAATGCTCAGTTACATCAAATGGGAAAAGAATAAGTCCCAACTGATCTAATTTCCTTATTGCTAATTTCACCTACTTCAACTACATGGAAGTAAATTAAAGGGCAAATCCAGACCCAAAATGAAAATTTACATACAGGTAAATCACCTCCCAAAACCCTAAACTATAATAGTTTGAAATCTGAAATATATAAGTCTAACCTGAAATCCTGCACAATGTCCTGTTGCCCCTGTTTCTGCTTCCTGGTTCTTCAAGATAGCAACTGTCAGTTATGGATTAGATTACAGTTGACATCATAGCCAATGGCTGAATGTTAATCCTCTATCTGCCTCTTCTGAGCATGCCCAGGCTCAGAACCAGGTCACCAAATTGTTCAGTTTCCATGAGGCATCCAGAAGCATAGCAGACATACATTAAAGGGTATGTCCACCCTTAAGACTCATTTTTGATATAGTACTCCCCCTGGTCCCCCAGCCCCAACCGCTTCATTTTTATTTTTAGAAAGTGCCCCAAACTTTTACTTACCTCCCCTCTTTCCTCCGCCGCGCTGCCGGCCCTCTGCTTGCGAGAAAATGCAAGCAGAGGGGCGGGACCGGCAGTCGCGTCTGTGATTGGCTGAGCGGCAGCCAATCACAGACGCGGCTGCCGGTCATTCAGTGCAGCAGAGGAAAGAGGGGAGGTAAGTAATGTTCGGGGCACTTTCTAAAGATAAAAATGAAGCGGTTGGGGCTGGAGGAACAGGGGGAATACTATATTAAAAGGGATTGATGCTAGGGGGAGGGAATCTGGAGAGGGAGAGGGAGGCAGAGGGAGGGGGAGAAGGGCTGCAGTACGCATGCCAAACTTCTCCCGGAGGCCGGTAGGAAGCAGAGTCCTATATGGACTCTGTTAGCCTCCTGGTGGGCAGTTTTTGGGACTTTGGGGGGGATTACAGGAGAACCATATGGAGCTGGGATGTGAGGTAAGGATTAAACTACACTACATGATGGGGCCAGTAGTTGGGGGGATTATAGTTTTGGGGGTGGACATGCCCTTTAATGAATTCATAGGACAAACTATGATATATCAACATATTTTAAAGAGGCCACATTTCTGGACAGTTAAAAATAGCAGTAACAAATCTAAATCCAATTAGTCCCTTCAGCCAGTATTTGTGCTGGAAATGAATTTGACCAGACACGATAATAATCATATTTCTGTGTTTTCCTATTCCTATTTCTTCCTGGATCATAATTATGTGACTATCTGGATTTTAAATATGTTTGCTACTATTTTTATTTGTGAATAAAACAATTTTTTAACCTACCCAGGAATGTGAACCATTTCTTCATTTATTCTAATAGGAGAACAAATAGGAAATAAAGTCATACAATTTTTAAAGGACAACTCCACCCTCATAAAGGCATCGTTTAGAAAGAATGGACTCTTTATAATATGTTGATATATCATACTTTGTCCTATGAATTCATTACTGTATGCCTGCTATGCTTCTGGATGCCTCATGGAAACTGAGCAATTTAGAAACCTGTACTGAGCCTGTACTGAGCCTGGGCAAGCTCAGAAGAGGCAGACAGGGGATTCACATTCAGTCATTGGCTGTGATGTCAACTGTCAAATCCATAAGAAACAGGGGCAACAGGACATTGTGCAGGATTTCAGGTTAGACTTATATATTTCAGATTTCAAACTATTACTGTTTAGGGTTTTGGGAGGTGATTTACCTGTATGTAAGTTTTTGGATTTGCCCTTTAATTATATGGTATAAATTAATGTACATTGACCTTGTCATTTTATCTACCATACGCCCTTGCTTAACTGCCCCCCAACACACACACAATAACTTGAAAGATCTCTTAAACTAATTCTGCCATAGTTGTTATAGTAGCCATTTAAAACTTCCAGTCTAATACAGCATCCAATGAAATCCAGGCCAATATTACTGAACTTTACAGGGATAGACAATATCTATCATAGATGTGAGTACCATTGGTTTTTTGTGCGATTTCAGTGCGTTCGTGCGTGTTGTTTCGTGTTCGCGAATGTACAACAGAAAAATCACAGGAATTTCCGTGTTCCCATGAGCGAAAACGTGCGGAAAGATGCGCTAGTTTGGCCCAGCCCTCAAGGGGGTGAATTGGTGCTGGTTACTATGCCTAACTGTAAATCCAGGCCTGATTTCAGGGCAACAAGCTCAAATATAATAATCCTAGAATTCAGCCTATAGTTCCGGGATTGTCTAATTGTATGTGTGTATGTATAACTTTATTTATAAAGCGTCACTTGGGGACGCAGCGCTGTACATAAAAAAATACATAGTATACAAACAAGTGTAAGCCATTATACAGATAGATAAAAAATATACATTAAAAAAATGAAATGCAATTTCATACATCGGTTAAGAAAGCATATATATAAATTATGTATACATTAATATAAGTGCAACAAGCCTTGACACATTAGGAATGAGATCCCTGCCCCGAAGAGCTTACAATCTAATTCCCTCCCAAATACCCATAAAACCCTCTAGCCACATACAGTACGCTGCCGTTTATAGTTTTTCATTTTAAAACCTAAAGGTTTTATGGTATAATATATGAAGGTATAATGTTGGTGAGCGTGGAACACAGTGGGAGAGACAGTCTGAACAAACCGTAAAGTGATACTCACTACATGATTGGTTTCCCAAGTATTTATTGTGAGACATTGAGTTGGGCAGCATGGTGGCTCAGTGGTTAGCATTGATACCTTGCAGCGTTGAAGTCCTGAGTTCGATTCCACCCTTGGACACATCTGCAAGGAGTTTGTATGTTCTCTCCGTGCTTGCGTGGGTTTACTCCGGGCACTCCGGTTTTCCCCGCAATCATAGGTTGTATGTGTCAATTAAATATGCTTAGATTGTAAGCTCTTCGGGGCAGGGCCTGATATGAATGTATACATGTAATTGTAAAGCACTACGGAAGATGTTGGCGCTATATAAATCCACAATAATAATAATAATTGAGTTGGTTCATATTGTTGTGTCCATCCATGGCTCTGAGCATGAATGTTAATTTGCACAGACGAGCTACTGTTGAATTACCAATTCCTTATGTGAAATGAGCCTAAAATACTGTGCCATATTCTAAATGTGTTGGCTTTATTTAAGTAATTCCTCTTTATGAGAACAGCAGTATTTTTAGAGAGGCGCATGAGTAACCTGCTTCTGTCTCTGTAAGATGAATAGTTGTATATGTCTGACCCAGATTCATTTCCACTTCTCTGCAAAAAGGTCACTTCCTCCCCTGCTAAAAGCGCATCCATTCTTACTGAATTGGCTTTTATTGCGTCCAGAGTTCTTGACCCATCTCACGCTCATTAACACAGAGTGGTGGGAAGATACCAGTAACCACTGCACTGGACACAGATGGAACATTGCTTCTAAGATATCACTTACAGTACAAATTAATTGTTTATAATATTTTTTTTATTGTATTCATTCTGTGATATTTCGGCAATGTCTCTAAATTGTCCAGGATTGACCTCATATGCATTATTCAGTTATTTTCCTACTCCTGTTATTGATTAAAGGTTCCGACTGAAAGCTGCATTTTCTATGTGTATTCTTATGTCTAGCTGGATTAAACCGTTTATTGGAAGAATTTGTGTTCCATCTAGTTCTAAAGGGAAACTGTGGTCTCCATAGCTATATTAAAAAGGACACACTCCTACCTTGAAAATGACTATCCAAAGTTACAGCAGTATAAGGGCAAGGCCACACTGTGCCACACATGCAATCGCAGGCGAATCCTGTGCGATTTACGTGTGATTGTGCTTGCCATTTTACCTTTTGAGATATGGAAACGCATGTCATTGTTGAAATACGTTATCAAATCGCAAACGGATGTACAATCGCAAAACACCGGAAACCTCAAGATTTTGATGCTTTACCGCGAGTTTAATATAATTTAAAAATCACACGCTTAAACACGATGGTACAAAAATCGCGCTAGTGTGGCCCGGCCCTAAAGGGTGTTTTTTCCTGCTAGTACTGTGAGCTGTGACATCACCAGCACTTGGGGTCTGCCTCCAAGTTTAAGGTTGGAGCATGCCCACTTCTGGGACAGAGCATCATCAGCGGCATCATAAGACCCACCCCCGAAATTCTAAATAATTTTTAAAGCTAGCCATAAGCCTGAAAATATATTTTCCCCCTCTCTCCTAAGGTGTCCATAGGTGGAGGAAAGGACAGAAAATTGGTTGCAGGTCTGTCGGCATCACGGTGGCTCAGTGGTTAGTACTGAACTTGCAGTGCTTAAGTCTTGAGTTCGATTCCACCCTTCTGCAAGGAGTTTGTATGTTCTCCCCGTGCTTGTGTGGGTTTCCTCCAAGCACTTAGTTTTCCCCACAATCATAAAAACACACTAATAGATTATATGTGTCAAATAAATGTGATTAGATTGTAAGCTCTTCAGGGCAGGGCCCGGTGTGAATGTATACATGTTATTGTAAAGCACGACAGAAGATGTTGCCTCTATATAAATCCACAATAATAATAATAACTAGCTTCAGAAAGAATGATTTTGGGGGGTGACACAGCTTATTACTCATGTTTGTCACAAAGATACAGAGACAGGGCAGTCTGGAAAGTGTAACTTTACAAGCCTGTAACTTTAGATCCAGAGAAGCTAGAGACATCATCCTAGGTTTGTTTGAAAGGTTTGAGAGCACAGTTACCCTTTAAGAAATGCCAAAAATCTTCTAATAAAAGAAGCACCTAAAATTACCGCAGCTTTTTATTAATCCCTCACCCAGAGGATTAAAACCTTCAGCCTCACTTCTGTCTGCGATAAGTGAGAAGGGGCAGAAAAAGTAAAGTGTAACATATAATAAAACCGGGTGGGGGATTTATAAAGAGCTGCAGTGATGTTAATTGCTCCTTCTAATAGAAGATTTTTCTGACTTTAACAGACTGTATAACAGGAACTGGATAAAAGGCAAGAGATTTGCTTGCCTTTTACAACATTTTACTTAAATTTGATTACTCTAAACTTGGACAATAGAGCATTTTCTGTTCTTACTTCTCCTTTAACTCTTCTTTTTCTCAAAGGGCATGTCCACCCCCAAACTAAAATGTCCCCACTGCTGGCCCCACTGTGTTGTGTCAAAAAAAAAATCCTTAACTTTCTCCTCTGCTCCTTCTGGTTCTTCATCAGGTCCTGCAAAGCCTGATGAAAAGTCCAGGAGCCTCTCTGTGTGTAATCCATTATCTGCCTTTTACTTGCCCTCCTTGAGGACTCTGGCATGCACAAGGGAGCTCGCCTACTCCCTCTCCCTCTCTCCCTAAACGCCAGGGTTATAACTTAAAACTGTTAAGTAATAGACTTACCAGACCTTGTTCCCTTGGTTCACTCTACTTACCGTCAGCTGGTCTAGATCCTACTGCTATTACTTTCCTGGAAGTAGCAGTAGAGTCCGAGGAAAAGAAGGTGGGTAAATCTATTTCTGGGCCGTTTTTAAAGTTAAAACCCTAGCATTTAGGGTTGGGGGGGTGCCCTACTCTATATTAAAACTTCTATTTGGGGGTGGAGATACCCCTTAAACCACAGCTCTTAGCAATGCTCTTAGTAAGGCTATGATCACACGTTATTACAGGACTCCACAGTGTGACCCTGTTGCATAAAATGTTGTCAGTAATATGACAGGTACACTCTGCAAGGTTGTACCACATTGCCCATATCTTTAATATAGCATTACTATCTTTTTAAGATCATATGTTTATTTAAACATATTAAACAAATATGATTACTCCTTTAGGATGTGTCCTGTGAAACTGCCTGTTATTTATTTTTATAATAAATCTTAATTTTTTAAGGCTAACCTCCCGTGTACAGAGAATGTAGCAATCGACACATTGCAACTCACCAGAAACCCACCAGGAAGACGACGCAGGTCAGCTTCCACCGACCCTACTGATGAAGGATCCCTTAGCTTAGAATCTCTCCGTTCATCTGGAATCTCTCAGTTGCCCCATGATGCAGAGGTCATTCCAAGGACAGGAGAAATCAACATTTCAGTCACAAGTAAGTGTCAATATAAGAGGATCTAGAATTTATTGCCGTATGGATGTGCAGCATTAGATCTACTTAATGATTTTTTCAAAAATATTGTTGGGTTAACTGTAGAGTTGTTGCTCTGCCTCCCTATTGGCCCAGGGCCTAGCCAATAAGAAAAGATGCTCTACAAGATGTGCTTATTCTTGTTGGATATATCCCAGGGTAAGGTGGTGCTTTGACACTACAGTTGTGTTGTAGGTAAAAACTGGAGTGTTCCATAGGAGATTGAATTATGACCAGCCTTCACTGGAGTTGCTAAATTTGCTGTTGTCTTTAGAATGTCCACTGTTTTGTGCACCAGCTGTGATCTGTCAATTGTATGGGAGATCCTCATATCAATGCTCCATGATGGTATAAATATAATTCCTTAATGGGGTAAAATGAGTTCAGGATATCTACTTACAGATCCTAGAGAATATTAATGTTTGGACAATGTTCTGCTGTGTATTGAAATCAAAAGGTTTATTCTTTCCTCAACAGTCTATGCTGTAAATCACAAGGGTGTAAAAAAACAACACATTTTTTATTAGATATATATAAACAAAGCTTAATTGTCTGTGTGATTTCAGTTAAAGGGTTTTGACTAATTTGCAAAAGCTGCATCTACAGATTCTGTCCGTTGGAATAAATCCTTTGCAGTTCTACATTAAATTGTTTGAAGGTAACATCATGGCCTAGTTTAAGTTCACAGCAGAATCTGTTTTATTATCTCTACGTGTTTTTTTTTATGATTTAGGTCTTTGTAGCTCAGTTTCTTTCTTTGTTTTTATTGAAAACCTGATTATTGACTACGGTATTCCATGTATGAGACTATTTAGCCGTGTGTGGAAACAGCTATAAAGATTGTTTTAACCACACCACCCTAAATTTGCTATAACAATACACAGTCTACCCAATATCCAGCTAATTCGTGGGCCTGGAAATTGGAATAAAAGTATTACATTTTATCTCCACTGCCGAAATTGAGTTTGGGCCTTATAGTTTAATTGAAGAATAGGAGGTAAAGGAGCTATATTTTACATCCCGTTCTTCAATTAACCATCAGGAGCCAGGAACGAAGGGAGAGAACTTACCCGGTATAGCACTCTTTTGCTGTTCTTCTGACGGGTTCTTTTAAAATTAGTCCATTAAAGGAAAAGCCGTTAAAAATTACTGAATCAAGAAAAAGTGATCTTTTCTTTTTATCTTTGCTAAAATGATGTGCGTGTATGGACCCCATTAGTCAAAAACAGTGGTGTTTTTCTAAAGCAGATCACTGACCACCAGAATTCTCTAGCGAATCATCTTACAGTCCAGTACATAAAAATGTTCAGAATCTTCCCTATTGAGCATGTGACTGGGTTCAGGAGGCTTGGCCAGAAGATGCACATGTTTAAAAAGCTCACGGTGTACTGAAGAGCAAGGAATATGGTGGCACTGCCAGTTACCAAATCCTAATAAAAATGTATTGTTTAAAGCTATTTATGGAAGTGGTATCTATTAATGATTTTAGAGACTATCAAATTATGGGGGAATATAAATTTAGGTTTAGTTCTTCTTTAATAAATGTACCATTATAATCGTTATCCTTGTCTCCCATTTGCCCATGTAAACAGATGATGGACTCAGAGTAATCAGTGTCCGTTTCTTGGTGTCCTTTTTCTCACCGATATAGATACGGCTCAGAGCTCCAAATGACAAAGACAAATTGATTCCCATCTGTTGCACTGTGGCCTAGATGGAAAAATATATTAAAGAGGTGTTGAAGTGTGTAATAACAAATGTACTTGGATAGAGATTGAAAGTGGTGCTACAGTGCCAGATATTAAAACGTTATAAACTGTGCACTACAAGGAAGGCCTGTTCCTAGACATCAACGTGTTATGAGTAAATGTTGGATTAATATTAATGGACGTCTCAGTGCAGTGAGAATCTACCCCTGGCATTATCTCTGATCATTGGTAATTTATAAATAATAATCACTGGTCCGAAATGCCCTGCTCAGTCTGAGACCTGCCCGGTGCAGACACATATTCCCATTGGTCGAACCTCCGGTTACAAGTGGGCAAACTGGACCAGTGAGCTGAATTTACAAGTAAAGTGTGCCAGCAATCAGAGGGAATGGGTTAGGTAGAAGTATGTTTGTTATCCTTAACATATGGGTGAGGTGTTTTTTTGTAGAGCACATTAATTAAAACTCTTCATATAGTTTGATATTTACAATAAGGGAGGGTGTATGGAGTTAGAGGGAAATTGAAGCTAGACTATAAATGAGACTGATTGGTTTCTTTAAATAGCTGTAACTCTCACCCCTGGATTCAGCATTTCTGCTGAAGGCTTGCGTTTCCTGAGACCTGTAATCCTCCTTCCCTATCAATGCGAATTAGAGTCTTGTTTAGAGAGAGATCCCACCCAGGTCAGCAAGAACAGGGGCAAGTGCTGGATCGAGGGGGGGATTACTAAATGGGTTACCACTGAGCAAGTTCATGACTGTATACATCAATGTATTATATATGTATCATATAATATATATTCTCTACTTGCCATGATTATCATCACAGTTAGTCCGGTCTCAGAAATCACCTCAGGCGGCTGCAGGGTTAATGTTGATACAGATCTCTATACTGCTGTCAATCACCGGGCAGACTGGATACATTTTTGAAACCTGCAAATGCTGCTTCTCACTTACAGCTCAATTAACAATGTAACAATCTATGGAACAAACTATATAACAATCTTTCTGTATAACAGTCTATGGAACAATCTGTATAACAGTCTATGGAACAGTAAGGATTAAACTACACTACATGATGGGGCCAGTAGTTGGGGGGATTATAGTTTTGGGGGTGGACATGCCCTTTAATGAATGAGTGGGCCAACATATAGGTGGGCAGGAACTACAATATGCTCAGTATTTCAATAAACCAATAAAGAGCTAACATCTGATTTGTTACTGCAATTAATAGAATGGGCAACATGTTGCACATTTTAGAGCACCAGCCCACTAGTGTTTTATGTTCTTACCCTGGATATTTTGAAACAAAGATTTAGTAACCGTTTAAATTACAAACAGAGAATA
The DNA here is from genome assembly GCA_019447015.1 of Hymenochirus boettgeri. Taxonomy (NCBI): domain Eukaryota; kingdom Metazoa; phylum Chordata; class Amphibia; order Anura; family Pipidae; genus Hymenochirus; species Hymenochirus boettgeri. Next base: position 42,052,649 of record CM033474.1, read on the forward strand.
TGTAAAATACAAATAAAAAACTTGCCTCTGAACAGGTACTGTAAATCTTGTTTGTATTCCAGATTCTCTTTAAATTTCCATGTGGTTTCCCTAATTTAACAGATAAGACAGCAACAAAAAAGGTCACTTAACTCGTTTACTCCATTTAATCCCAAATTTAAAAAATGATCATTTCCAGGGAGTCACATGAATCAGGGAGCCACTTACCACTGTAGTGTAATGTTTTAATCTATTGATTTATTGTCTCCAACGCACTGCTAGGCAGCTCCATATAAATAATGGCAGCAATTTATTTGTGTAGAGCAAATATCAGGCTGGGGGATTGTTTCCTGTAGATCTGAAAACAATTTATTAAAAAAAGAAATAAACAACAGGCCCCATAAAATAATGTAAACCTTCCCTCATTTATCCTTTATGTTCAAATGCTGAAAACGTCCGATATGTCAGCTGAATGTTCCTGCAGATAATGATAAATAACGTACAGGAAACGCTTCCCTCTACATGAGAGGCTGTAACAATTATAAACCGGGCTGCCGTCTCGCTTTCCTAGATTATGGGGGAGGAGCAATTAATTACCTGCACTCTTTGTATTAAGCACTTTGCGACCGTTAATACGTTGATGGAACGCGAGCAGGAAGTTGCAACCTTTTGTGTGGCTTTGATCTTTAATTAAAAAGGCGTCCATTTACTAAAACTCAACTAAAAACTAGCGCAAAAATCAATGCTAAATTTATTGTGTCACTTGCTCTATGCTATTGCCAAAAATCTTGAGAAATGGCACAGGCAGAGCACTATATACTATACTATACTAGCACTATATCAGGTAGCGCGGATTTCGCATTTATTTTCCCAAAAGCATGGTCTATTGCATCTCCCTTTGTTTGCCACCCTCCCAGCTGTACGGTCATCTTTGACAGATTGGTACATTTTTTATTTTGCCCAAGATATATCAGCCCCTTTGCTTCTTTAAAATATTATTACAATAAAAAGAGAACATTGATAAATGTACCCAGAAAGAGCTTTAAAACCCTGCACATCCACCACTGAGGGCCACTGGTAGTACAACACTCCCTGGATACTTAAAGGTCTTATCGTTTAAAATGGTGCTAATTTTGCCCCAACCAATCAGATCTTATTTAACATTTGAAAGCTATCATCTGATTGGTTGGGGCAAAATTAGCACCATTTTAAATGATAAGAACATTTATTGAATAACCCTGTTAGTATTAAGAACTGGGGCAGAACTTAAAGGACAACTCCACCCTCATAAGAACATCTTTTAGAAAGAATGGCCTCTTCAAAATATGTTGATATATCATAGTTTGTCCTATGAATTCATTATTGTATGCCTACCTATGCTTCTGGATGCCTCATGGAAACTGAGCAATTTAGAAACCTGTACTGAGCCTGTACTGAGCCTGGGCATGCTCAGAAGATGCAGACGGGGGATTAACATTCAGTCATTGGCTGTGATGTCAACTGTCAAATCCATAACTGACAGTTACTAACTGGAAGAACCAGGAAGCAGAAACAGGGGAAACAGGACATTGTGCAGGATTCCAGGTTAGACTTATATATTTCACATTTCAAACTATTACCGTTTAGGGTTTTGGGGGCGATTTACCTGTATGTAAGTTTTCATTTTAGAGCTGGACTTGCCCTTTAAAGGAGAATGAACGTTTAAAAACAAAGTTCAGGTGATTCCTTATCTGCTACTTTTTTGGACATGTCTGTAAATTTCAGCCAATCGTTTGGTTTTCTACGGAATCTCTACGGAGATAAAAACTACAGGACACAAAAAGCTGGAACCCTGCAGAATTATAGAGATCGCTACTGAGACACAGTTTACTGTCAGTTATACAGACTCCATTTAGATCTATCTGATTTAAAGCTTCTGTTAACAATTCATTCATTATTTTTAATTACAAATTATTTTATTTAACTATTTTATTTTTTAAATTACTCCAACATTAAAGGAGAACAAAAGCAAAAATATTAGTTTTGGGGGTAAGATAAGGCAGCAATCCAGCACCAAAGACAAAAGTTATTATTTTGAATATTCCATACTATTATATACAACTCATTGTTTCTATACATCCCTCACATGATCTCGTGACTTATTTGATCACATGATCGTCTAAGAGAACAATGAAAGTGCGGAAATATTCACTGTCCCTTTATTGCCCGCACATTCCTCTCCCTGTATAACCCGCACACACAGTTCACTTTCTACAAAGGGATTGATATAAACGTCTGTAACTTCCTGGCACTAGGCACTGAGCCAAGGTAATTTCCTTATTAATATTTGATGGTTTTCTGAACATGACCTGACCTGCAATTCCTAAAGAAACTCAAACACTTAATTTAACTGCAGGAAAGACGTTAAGTCTCCAAATAATTCACCGGCACTGACATGTTTCAGGGTTCGTTAGATATTACAATAATAACGCAACATGTGATAGAGTTAAATGAAAACGTTGTCACATAAACTGCCAGTAGAACTGAAATATAAAACACGGTTGTCTATACCGATGTTACCTGCCGTCATGTAGCTAAAAAGGACCAGAGCCAGAATTTGGACCTAGGCCTCCCCACACATTAGGACCCAGATGCAGGAGCACCAGCACCCCTCCTCCACCCTGTGATCCACTTACAGAATTTATCAAACGAACCAACACACTTACCAGCGGTGTAATTAGAGGATAAACAGAAAAAAACTGCACACTCAACGTTTTAATAGAGCAAGCTGCAAACAAGTAACGTTTCGTCTTACATGGACACCTTCCCCAGGCTCATTAAAAACCATAAAGTGCCAAATCAACCTTATATAGTGCATTGAAGCCAAACATAAGATTGCCCCTCCCCCCAGAGGACAATTCAATAACTACACCTACATACATATATACAACTTTCAGGAACTGGGGGAGGGGGGCAATCTGGTCTCAATGCACTACATAAGATTGATTTGGCACTTTGGGGTATTTAAAGAGTCTAGTGAAGGTGTTCATGTAACACAAAGCGTTTCTTGTTTGCACTGTGCACTATTTCAATTTTAAAGATTAGGATGGAGTGCGCGCTAATTAATCTCTTTATACTGTGTAGTGGCCCAGGGGTGCTTCAAGGTTTAATGGTACCTGCCCCCCCCTTGCAATCTCTTCTTATGGGTGAGGGTCGGCATGTGCATAAACTTTTATTGCAGGGGTAACCTGTGCCCTGAGCAATTTTTTCAACTTGCCTCATGGATGGGGCCCCACCCATTGGTCGTGGCATACCAGCTGCATCCAGAAGAGTTTTTAGTGTCTGTACTAGGGGTGTAACTAGGGTGTATTGGGCTATTTACAATAACTTCTGGGATGGCACCGTGTCAGGACCCCCCTGGCCCCTGCTATCCGGGTAGCTATGACCCCTGGTTACCTGCTATAATAAAAAAAAACATAAAACCAGCTAAAGTATTCTCTGTCCCTTTAAAAAGGAGCTGCCTGCCATCAATAGCAAATTAAGGACCCTCTGACCATATTATATTCCCCTGCTCCGCTTCTCTTCACACTAATTAAAGCCCCTAACGTATTTATCCCTGGGTTTACAGTAGATTATCTATAATACAAATTTGCCTCGCCAGTCCAGTCCAGCACCGCCTCTTCTTTACTCCAGATCTGGCCAATTGGAAGACATGCGAGGAGGTAAAGAAGGAATGGTCTGGCGTGGGATCTTCACTGTTATTTTTTATAACAAATTCTAGGAATTTAAATAAAGTACTTGCAGGGTTATTCAATAAATCTTCTTATCGTTAAAAATGGTGCTAATTTTGCCACAACCAATCAGATGTTAGCTTTCAGATGTTAAATGATTTCTGATTGGTTGGGGCAAAATTAGCACCATTTTTAACAATAAGACCTTTTATTGAATCTCCGCCATGATTTCTAGCTTGATCTGTAATCACGGTGCATTTGCCTTTGAATACCGATGGGGGTCTTATGATGAGTGTATCCCTTTATTGAACAAAGGATTTGTCTATTTCTCAAGATGTTTACTCATTTCCCTTCTGTATTCATTATGATTTGTTTTCTAACTCTTAACCCAAAGCTCCGGCGGGAAGATGAATCTCATCATTTGGTATAAATCCGACAGCACACACTGTTCAGGGTGACCGAGGGTCTAGTATTATTTAGTAATTGTTCTTCTTCTGCAGTGGTGAAAAATGACCACAAATTAACACTAATAATTAGGTTCTTCAGACCTATAGAAACCCTGTAACTCTTCCCTTCACTGTTAATGAGGGTTTGATAGCCAGTGGAACAATGTTAAACAGTCACGGGATAGTTCAATCTGCCTGCTGTTCGTTACGTCTCATTAGAAGGTAATCCCAGATAACATAATCTTCTGCCAAAGGCTATTAAACTCTGCAAACGGATCTGTCAGTGTTGTTTTAGGAAATGCAGAAACCTTTGGCAATAGTAGATGGAATCTCTATGATTTGTACGATTCCAGAAAACAGACAAAGGCAGAGAAAGAGTTACTTCCATCAAGGTCAACTTCTCCATGGAAAACCATCATCCCCTACACAACAAAATATACAGCTTATTCCAACCGAACCAGAAAACTGCTAAAATTGTGTGTTTTTTAAGTGGCCATGGTCAAAATTTGCAGAGGTGGGCACTTTTCTGGAAATGCTGGCAAGTATGTAAGCCAATATGCTGTGGATCCACACAAAAGATACTGGAAACAAGGTTATTAGTTATTTTGTCCACTCCCCTACACACACCAAAATATATACTTACCTTAAGGATACCCCAAAAACCCAATCACAGCAATACTTTCCCATCCTTCATCTCTGAAGAGAGTGATGCTTCTTGACCCTCATCAGTAGCCTGTCTCCTTCCCAGTTCATCCGAGCATCAGACGTTACATCACCGCACTAATGGTTCCTACCCAAACCCCCTCCTTTATGGTTGTGCCTCATATAGATTTAAAGGAAACATAAACATTCTTGATGGTGGCCATCAAGAGTTAAGAAGGATTCATCCCTTCAGGGACATCAGAGGGAAGGGTAAGTTTTTTAGGGTAATGATGGTAAGTAAGTACAGATTTTTATGTTGGGGTGGACATGTTCACTTTAATTTTGGTCTAAAACCTTTAATTGTAGGTCACAGAGAGGTTTGGTAAAAACCAAAAAATCAGAAAACCAAAACCAAAAAAAAAGAGGTACAGAGTGGCAAGGCAGGAGCATTCCAGAACCCTCCTCAGAGCTTGTTATGTAACGTGTTCTGGCATGCTGATTCTCCCCTCCACGTCGCGCCCAGCTCTCCACTCAATGAATATACAGATTCTACAATTGAGAAAAATAGACTGTCATGAACTGAGGAGCACCTTGTACAATATATTACATATATACTTTATTAGAGCAATAAAATCCCCAAATACAGGCACATGTGTACTATGGGGGAGAATTCTTTCATGTTCTGCGGCGTACACAACGCTTTCTCAGAGACAAAGAAAGGGGCTTAAGGTCTTTATCCAATGGTTGAGCAGTTGGTCTTTTAAGCTGGGTACACACGATGAGATATTTCGGTCCGATCGACCGATAGTTCAGTGTATCGGTCGATCGGACCGAAATTATCGCATGCGAATGTGCCCATGTCCGATCGACCGTTCATCCAAATCGGACGAAAGGACGATCGGACAGGGTGGAAAACCTCGTCCGATCGTGCGGTCCTCTATGGACCGCACGATCGGTCGCGGTGACTATCGGACGCGGCTGCTTTTGCCGCAACCGGCAGTCCTTCCTCCTGGCCGACCGTTCGAAAGTATCGAACGGTCGGTCAGGAGGAAAAATCGCTAGGTGTGTACCTAGCTTTAGAGACCAGTCCAGATCTATTAGCAGTCAGCTAAACAATGGCGTATCTTCTAATAGGCTCAGCCCCAGACAAAGGGACAAAGGGAAGTGGCGGAGAAGACCAGGGATTTCTAATTTATGTCATTAATATCAATGTATTTATAAAGATGCCAACGTTATATTTTTATATTGATAACCATAGTAACCATTAAGTGGGTCATTTTCAGTTTCACGCTTCTAAATTTTGTTCCTTACAAAGGGAAAGTTTAATTAATAATAAAGACAAATTCCACTTTTCATGGGATTTTCATAGAGAACAAAAGCAGCTTAGTAATTACTCCAAATTCCTATACATACTGTGGTGGCATCAGGCAGTCCTACCAGTACTATGAGTTAATATTCCATCAAGTATACTACTGACTGGTACAGTCATACCAGTAACTAACAGTAGTCAAGGCCAAGGTTACGTTTAACGCATTGCCCTTTGTCCATGTGGCCAAGCTGCTCTGCCACCATAACAGCAGCCTACAAGTACACAGCAAAACTTTCATAGTAATTCTACATAGGAAACAAATATCGTCTGTTCTTATACTAGACAATAATCACTCTGTGACAGCATTAACCACTAGGTCACCAAGCGACACATGGCAGTGCAGCTAGACGAGGTGTATTTGGCTATTTGTATTTGGTTTCAGCCGAGAATCGTCCCTGTTCAGTCGGGGGTCGTTCGCCGATCCGCCAAGCTATATAATTGGCAGTAAGGGGACCAAAGAGGAGCTAGACACCTGGAAGGTACAATGTGTAAATGTGTTTGGGACAATCTATCTAATCTATCATTTAAAACCAATACTTGGTGGGAAAGTATTCAAAGAGACTCTTCACTGCTTCAAACTCCACTTGACCTCGCACTGCTCTAAGCAAGCAATAGTATAAAAGTTAAATAAAGGACAACCGTACTATTATATTTAGCTTTCTAAAAAGTACCTGTAGCAGAAAAATAGGTTTGATAATTCCTTCTCCCAATATCATTTTATTGAGGAACAACTGCGTACAGTTTTAATCTGCCAGGTTAGTGTCCTGGGCTTTCCTGTATTAAAAATAGTGCTGAAGCACTGAGAAAGCCTGGCAGAAGAAGTTTAATTTATGCTGGTTCTCCTCATAGGAATGATATTGTGAGGTAGGAATTATATTAAAGGGGAAGTATCAGTATAAATACATATGCTGTTAAGAAAAAAAGATGTGTTTTTTTCTATTCCAATTACCTTGATTTGCCATTCTAAATTTCGTCTGTGCATAAATAAATTCTTTAAAAAATTAGATTTTCAAAATGGAAGAGAATATGTAGAATGACTAGGCATGTGTGATATGAATTGCCCCTTTAAATATCACTGCCCCATGTACTTTTCATTTTAACCGTTTGTTTAAAGGGCATGTCCACCGTAGAATCAAACTTTTAATATAATGTAGCTCCCCCTGACCAGACCTAAACACTTTATTAGTACTTTAAAAAACAAATCCAAATCATACTTACATGCCTTCACTCCTGGTCCACGTCTGTGATAGGCGCGATAGTTTTTAAAAAAAAATAATGCAGCGTTTGGGTCTGGGCAGGGGGAAGCTACATTATACTAAACTGATTTTACGCTACAAATATCCATTGCAGAGGATGGATCTGGATGGTGGAAGGGAGGGCGGGAAGGGCTCCTCTACGCATTCCAAAAACAACCGAGAGGAAGCATCAGAAGCAGAAACCTTTCCTGCAGGAAGAAAACTACTACTCCTCAGTTTCCTGGACTTTGGAAAGACACTGCAGGGAAACCTTAAGGAGCCAGGGTGTAAGGTAAGGATCATTTTATACTACACAGTCCTGGGTTAAATTATAGTTTTGGGGGTGGACATGCCCTTTAAAAAAAATTACGTGCACTAGTTCTCCTTTCGGTTTTGTGGAGGTACAAGCGAGAGTATTCCTAGCAACAAAAATGATGCTTGAAAAAATGCTAAAATAAATGCAAAGTGATAGAAAAAAAGACTACGTAACAATTAAAAAATTGGAGAGGAACAAGTGTCCTCTGAAGTTCGTGATCTGGGAATAATTCCAGGAAATTTAGATACAATGTTATAACTGCTAAATAAGCATATTTAAAGTTTAACATTGGATCCAAAGTTCCTGGCTTTCTGCCCAGATCCCATCATTTAGAACCTAAGGTATAGACTGGCGCACTTGGCAATACAAATGTCCTCACAGCACACCTGTGTTTTTAATGTTAAAACTTTATGTTGTAATTACCTATATTTACAACATCTATTGTGATCAAGCATAATCATCAGTGCAGTCCTGTGTAAAGTTACACTGTATTGACTGTATTGACATTTTATTACAAAAAAATATTTTTAGGGGCACAAAATATCTGGTAAACCTTTGGCTCTACATCAGCATTCCCTCTGTCTGTCTATCGTCTATTTCTCTCTCTCTCTCTATCTAGATCTGTGAACTTGAGGGACTTTACATGAAAATAAAATAAATACAGAATAAGGGGAAACTACTTAGTACAAACAGCACAGGATAATATCATGTGACTTAAAGTGACTATACACTACAAAATTGTAACACCGGACGATTCTTTTATTGACAGATGTTAAAGAGGAACTGTGGTCCAAAAATGACTTTAGGTAAATTGATAGGAATTGCAATTTATTTCCATTGTTTATTTTGAAGATATTTACATTTTGTGTTTGATATGGCAGCAGCATCACCAGGTCCCCTGCACTTCGCTCTGAAACCTGTCAGTCAATCTGCCTGTGTGTCTCCTCCTTTGCAGCCCCCCTGGTCCCTCCCACTCATGGACCCCATGGTCCCTCCAGTTGCAGGCCCCCCTTGGCCATTCTTACAGACCCACTCGCGGTGCCTAAGCCCCGCCCACTCCGGGGTTGCCTAAGCCCCGCCCACTCCTGGGGTGCCTAAGCCCCGCCCCTCGCAGGTGCTGTGGGCCACTCTGACACCCCCCCCCCAAAAAAAAACTCTGTGGAAACAGCCTTTTCAGGCGAGGAGAACCGCTGCTGAAAAGGCTGTTTTCACATAGTGAGAGAGAAGGGCTGTAGATTCCCTTACCTTCTCTGCAGCTGCAGGTCCTTCACACAGCAGAGAGGAGGAGGGACTTCCTGTCTCCCTCACATACTGAGGGAGTCTGAGGCTGTGCTCGCCGGCAGCACTGTGCAGGAGAAGCCTTAGGAATGTAACATGTCAGCCTCCCACCCATTAACTTAACTTTCTGGTCAGTCATTTCTGTATATCTTGGGCTGTGGAGCACGTAGAGAGGTAGGAAACTGGCCTTTCATTTAAACTCATCTTGTTTGGAGACCACAGTTCCCCTTTAATTGTATGTATGTGTATTATACATATTGTTCGACATTCAATTTGTTTGGTGAATGACTAATGTTGTCTATTGTGAGGTTACATTATATGTACATTCAATTGGAAACACTACAATCATTTAACCGATCAACTTAAAAAACGTCTTTCCCCATCATATAACGATTGTTTTTACGATACAATATTGGCATAATAGGATTGGGAAACCGGGTAAAATCGGCCCGGTGTATGGGAACCTTAATAGACTAAACTAACCTAAGGTGTGAACTTAAATCACCCAGTTTATAAATTAGATAAAAAGCCATATAGGTTGTCTTCCCGTAGACTGCACAGACCTTCCTCTCCAGCCCAAGGGGAAGGGGTGGCAAATTCTCTGTTTTGGCTCCTCACCCTTGATACACCAGCAGTGGGTGTGGGGTCAGATAAAAGGGCATGTCCACCCCTTTAGAAAACGTTTGATATGCGGTAGGACATGCTCCCCCAGCCCCAACCGCATTAATATTATTGTTAGATCCTTACTTACCTTCCCTTTTTCCTCCGCCGCACTGTTCCGGCCCTCTCCTTGCATGGAATTGCAAGCAGGGGGCGTGACCGGCAGCCATGTCTGTGATTGGCTGAGAGGCAGACAATCACGGTCCCGGCTGCCGGGAATTCTAGAGGGTAAGTAAAGATTGGGGGACTTTTTTGCAATAATATTAATGCGGTTGGGGCTGGGGGAGCATGCCCTACCGCATACCCAAAGGTTTTAATGTTAGGGGGAGGGAGAGAAAAAAGGGAGGGAGAGGGAGGGGGGGAGGGCTGCACTGAACATGCCTCAAACCTTGAGGAGGTTGAGGCAGACTCAGGCACAGAATGAGTCACACACTGCTTCTACACAGCAGTTTCCTGGACTTTGGAGGGGCACAGCAGGGGAACCATTTTGAGCAGAAATGTAAGGTAAGGCTTGTTTTAAACTTCTTAATGTGGCCAGTAAGGGGTTACATTTTAGTTTTGGGGGTGGACATGCCCTTTAACCCATGTTATCTTTTGATATCACAACCTGGAAAGGATGCAACATCAAACATTATCAGAGATAAGACTCACCAGAGCTGTGATCACTAATTCTCTTTTGTTCTCTATTGTAAAATCTCCAGCTGCTACCAGTGGGGTGTTTCCTGTTACAAGGGTCATCAGCAATACAGCGACTGATCAAACGCGGGATCCACATTATACAGAACTTTCATCACACACAATCTTACATGGAACCTGGATGTTTTATTTCATTGGGATTAAAGGACAACTTTTAACAGGATTCAACAAAATACAATATTTAGGGGCTGGTGTAATAAGAGGTGCAAAAGTTGGCCCGTGCTATTAATCTGCAGCAACCAATCATTTGTCTTATCTAATCACATCTCAGCCAATCACAAACGCCACTGCCTGTCCAGCCCCTTCTGCAGCGTCCGTGCACAGAAAAGGCAGCCGAGGGAACAAGGGCTGGTTAAAGGGCAACTGTGGTCTCCAAACAAGTTAGGGTTAAATGAAAGCCTGCAGTATTTCTTTATAATAAGTCGACAATCACATTTCTGTCTTCAGCCTGTGAGAAATGATATTTGGAGTGAATGTTCAAACTTCCTGCTTTCAGTAGGTTGAGTGACATCACCTGACCTCTACCTGCTCGTCTGCCCCAGGGGAGAAGCATGCTCAGTAAAGACTTAATGCTGGGGAAAACAGGAAGTACCTGGGGGAAAAAAAGACAGTTGAGAAGGGGAGCCCATTAATGCAGTCAGGCTGGTCACATGACTACAAGCTGGTCACATGGCTGAAAACAGGAAGTGTTTAAGTAGGAAGTAATATTCATGAACCTTTCCAGCAATAACTTCTCACAATTTTTTTTCTAAAGATGTGATTTCGGTTTTATTTTGAAGGTAAGATGGAAGGCTTTTTATATAACCCATACTGGTTTGGAAGAATTGGAGACCACAGTTACCCTTTAAGTAGATTTAGGAGCACATTTCAGCATTGTGAACCTCAAGAGGTTGAGGTTTTGAGGGGCAAAATGCTAAATACAAAAGTTTATTTGGGGGGTGGACACAAGGCAAACATTTGCATCTCCTATTGCATCAGCCCTATAGTGTCAAAAGTATATACATATATATATATATTTTAGCAAGTGATTAAATTTAGCCCTTCTCTTCCCCTTTAATTTTTTTTAACAGGTGTGAAATGAAGATGATTGTGATACATACAAACAACATTATATAATCGAAGCTGTTTAGTAGCTGAAAATGGCATTTCAACCCCCACTTGTCTGCTCCCTATCATATGTTAAATGGAAAGGCATTTCAGGAGATCTTCCCTCATTGTACGTCTTTAAGAACCGAGCTTACGTTATCTGTAAAGCTTATATTTATCTGATGGCATTTATTGGATCGGAATCGTCATATTTAACATTTTATGGTTTATTCAAATCACCGCAAAGGATAAAATCATAATAACTATGTATTCATTCACAGAATAGGAGAACTGCTTTGCCATGCCCTCTCTTGTGGCCTTTTTTTCTCTGTGATGGATGAATAATTGTCGGCTTTGGAGAGGGGAAGTTGTCTACTAAGCTGCAGCCTTGGGACTTCACTTTGTACAACTCTGTTTTGATTGGTTGAAGGGCTTTGCCATTAAATAAACATTCTGTGCGGTGACAATGAAAAATCTTACTGCAAGTGAGGAAAATTGATATTTAGAAGGTAAATGTCAGCTCTCGGGTTTCCTTTTATTTTCATGCAAAAATCATAAGCAAAGTCTTCCAAAGATGAAGCAAAAGAGGAGCATGCAAAGACCAAAGATTTGATTACCATGCTGTGACATGTAGCCAAGGGTGTAGATAGCAAGGGTGCTTTAATAATACATTTTTGCCTTGTTTTCTCCCAGTGCTGTTCCATGGATTTCAGTAATAGGTGAATACAAGTTCTCAAAACACACACACACTATATCAGACTACATTAATGCACAAATACACTGCCCCAAATAACCCCCTCCCCTAATATTCTTACCCCAGTCTGGCTCACAGTGCAAGTAGAAAAGCGCTTTACAAATGTTATTTGTTACGTATAGGCCCCACCAACCTTCACTGTCCAGGACTGTTCCCAGACTAGCCAATGGGAAACCATTCTTCTAGCACAGCACCTCTTGCCATTGACTAAGTGTGGGATTGTTAGAGGGAGTGTGGCTAGACGAGACTGACATTGACAGCATTGTGTATGGCCAGGAATGAGGAGCTAGTTGGCCAGGAGTGAGGAGCTAGTTGTTTGGGTCCTCACCCTGGATACTATAAGGCATTGTTTTTGAGGGTAAAGTAGACTATAAATCTCTTTTAAAAGAGAGCTAAAGTACATGTAAACGTTTAAAATAAAACTTAAAATGATAAGTAGCTGGCACAGGTACATTTCATTGTTGAAAAATGAATTATTACAGTGCAGTTGTATTTTAATGTTACCAGTTTCATAAACCAATGTCCTGTAAAGCCCCGTGCAACTGATCCTATTTTTGCAATACTTATCTTTCTCTCTGGTACTCCTGGGAGAAGATATTTCAGTCAAGGCAGTCATGACTGAACAAGCCGCCTGCTCAGTGAGAGCTCACAAAGCCGTAAAGAAGGTGACAGTGCAGCAAGGGGCCAGCAGACTTTAGGGTGAATTTCTTCTTCTAGGAGCTCCGGTTAGAAAGGTAAGTATTGTGTAAGTGGGTTTTTGAGGGGTCCAGATTGTGTGATTAAAAGTTCGTAGGGGGTTAAACATGCAAAGTAGCAATATAAAACAGCGAAGAAAATACGGTATTATCTACACTGACATTTTCTAACAAAAAGAACAGGAATGTTTTGGCCTCGGTCTAAACAATTACTTTCCTTAGTAAACTCAGCTGACAGAAGTCACATCTTACATACAAAGAACTGGTGGAAACCACAAGACATGAAAGATGAAAGAAAGATTCATAGCTACTGAGACCAATATAATAAGAGATGATTTTCATGTCTTTAGAATATTATGAGGAAAAGGTAGCAGACAGATACGGTTCACAACTCTCCATTTCCCTTTTTAGAACTTTCTGAGCAGATCAAATGGAATGTTTAAAGCAGAGAAAACAAAGAGGGACATGGCAAAAATATACTAAATCAAATTACTGTTATGATACAAAACAATCAGGGACATTATTTAACATTTAAAAACTCACATCTGATTGGTTAGGGCAAAATTAGCACCATTTTTAATGTTAAGAACTTTAATTGAATAACTCTGAATGTGACACATACAAAAAACACAATTTTAGTGCACAACTCTGAATGTGACTCTAGAAGTCATTTACTAACACAGGTAGGACCGGGAAAAGTGCCCCTGATATTCCACCTAAACAATTGGCCTCTATGTAGAACTATGCACACATGATTTACCAGCACATCTTATTGGCTGCAGTGTCCACCAATAGAAAAATCAGTTGAAAATACTTAGATTACAGCCAGAGTGAGGCTCTTTCATTACCACGGGCATAATGTGTGCAATTGTCCCTGTGCAATATATCCAATCAAAACAATTGTTGTTGTTTTTAAGACACAGGATTGGATCGTTGTATCAACTAGAACATCCTGATAATCGTTATACGTAAATCTGGCTTCGCTGTATTCATGGATCTTTGTTTTTATTTTACAACAAACTAGTGGAAAAAATGTCTTCCGTTTATAGGAGTTCTGCAATTGAAGTAACATGTAAACAAACTTCACATAATTGGGCTCTTAAGAAAAACTGAATATATCTCCATGTTCTTATGATGTGTTGCCTTTAGCATTCCAGAAACGAATCTGCTGATTGCAATTAACCCTCCGAACAATCCAGGGCCATACCCTCTAGATCTGATCACTCATTATGGGAAATGTCTTGTCATGTCATGACAGCTCTTTCTGATAGCCACAGTCTAAAGCACACTAGGGGGCAGTGTACTACAACAACTGTACACCTGTACAACCTTGACAGGCTCAGTCATCTCTCAGCGGGGTGAGCACTTGATTCACCAACAGATGGCAGCACCAAGGTTGGATCTCATCCCCAATTACCTTGCTTGCTGGAGGTTACTGGGAATTGTAGTTTAATCTCCATCTAGAGGCTGTAACAATGCAGATTTCAATTGGATTTTTCCTATTCTTTCATGGTCTATTTTTCTGCTTTTGAAGCTAAAATGATTACGGTAATGCACCAGAAGTCTTACGTCTCTCTCCTGCAATGTTCTTGTTCCATTTATATGTATTTATCCTGAATGATATATTGGTTGTAATGAGCACAGCACAAGGAGACAGAATCAGCCCCAGGACTCTAGTGGCCAGTGACAGCCTCTAAGACACAGACACACATAAACACACAGACATACTGACTGCTTTATATACAACTGGCCAATGCAGACAGATTCATTTAAACACTCCAGTCACAGCTTTAATAACAAGACACTGTGTATAGACCCTGCATTTTGTTATATTACAATAAATATTTAATGGAATGTAACCATTACACAGTAATTAACATGAATTCTCAGTTTCCACAAAGGAATGATATGGCTATAAGACCATTCTGAATCAATCTGTTCTGTGCAAGCTAGGCTTACCGTAGATGCTTAGATAGAGAATGTTATTAGCTCTGTACGTTCCCTATTACAATTAGGGATGGCCGGTTCGCGGATCCGAACCCGGATCCGCCGCGGATTTATCCCGTTCGCGAACGGCGGATTTTTCCGGATTTTCCGCCTTCCGAACTTCCGATTCGCGGATTTTTCGTATTTTCGAAAATTTTCAAAATTACGAGTTTTCACGTATTTTCGAAAATTTCCGGAAAATACGGGAAAACATGTATTTTCGAAAATTTTCGAAAATACAAGGGTTTCTCTTAATTCCTAACATACGTATTTTCGAAAATATTCGAAATTACGAGGATTACTTGTATTTTCGAAAATACATATTTTCCAAAATACATGAAAACTCGTAATTTCGAAAATTCCCGAAAATACGTGAAAACTCGTAATTTCGAAAATTTTCGAAAATACGAAAAATCTCGTTATTTCAAGGATATTTTTAATTTTAACGGGTCCGCTCGCGGATTTTCGAATTTTCGGATTTTTTCGAAAATTCGCGGATCCTCGAGCGGACCGGATTTTGCGAAGTTCGGACATCTCTAATTACAATGTACAATATATACTACAATATGGTGAACAAGCA
Organism: Hymenochirus boettgeri; assembly: GCA_019447015.1. Taxonomy (NCBI): domain Eukaryota; kingdom Metazoa; phylum Chordata; class Amphibia; order Anura; family Pipidae; genus Hymenochirus; species Hymenochirus boettgeri. Next base: position 42,068,081 of record CM033474.1, read on the forward strand.
ATGAATTAAAAAATCTAATCAAAAAGTAAAAAGAGAAAGAAAAAAAGAAAAGGCAGAAGAAAACAGACAAACTGTAACATGTAACAGACAACTGTAGAGCCCCAAACCACCATCCCTCCCCATATAGTACCCAGGGTGAGGACCTAAATCACATTGGTATAAAGTCTGCTTCGTACTGCCAGTCTGGCGCCACCCCCTCTCAGAGTCCAGGACTCTTTCCGGACTGTCTAATCAAGTTACATGCTTCTGCCATTGATTAAATGAGGGAGTCTGAGGGCAGAACCAGATCGGCATTACAAGACCTACTCACAGGGCCACATTTACCATTAGGCAGAGTGAGACACTTGTTTCAGGTGGCACCCTTACACTGAACAAGAAAGGCGGCGGACAGGCAACAGTGGTTAGTTTAGCTTTAGTTAGTTTCTGAGGCTATGTTAGACTAGTTAGGTTAGGGCCCTGCCTAACCTAAGCTTGATGTGGTGGCAGGCTAACAAATCTTTTGGCCAAAATCTTTTATACTACAGAAAGTATGGAATTTCAAATTTACCAACATGTATAGCACAGGCTATAAAATAAGTTGACTTGAACAAAGAAAACCAAGAAAGGAGCAATATGGTAGTGGCAACACAAGTTGTTAGAGAAAGAGATGTAATATCTGTTTTTAGTAATTTACATTATTGCTAATTGACTGAGGAACTGTTTAAATACCTGTGTGATAGGAAGTTCAAAATCGTAAAACTTAAGCCACGTCCATCCACAAAGCCACGTCCATTTTTAATGGCGGCGTGTGAAAGGTCGGAAATAAAAAGTTTGGATCAGGCAGCAAAAACCCTAGAAGTGCCCCTGCCTACTCAGCAAGGTATGGGTTAACCAAAACAAAATTGTATCAGCCTGTCATGGGAGATCCAATGTGACTTAGGTCCTTTCTTTCTTTGTCCTTTATTTTTAGAAAGGTGAAAACTTTATCAAATGTTTAAATTCAATGAATGAACATAGGTAATAACAGACTTTACCTAATCCTAGCTTGTATAGCATAGATTAATAGTAATGTTATGGTGGTTTGGGGGGCTTAGTACACGGTTCAATTACCCTTTAATGGAAACTAAAGCATCTGATAGGGTTTAAATGTTAAACACAAGTACAGTAGGGTGCTGAGGGCAAAGGTCTCCCCCTACCTCATAAGAACGAGTCACATGAATACAATAGATCTTCACTAAGCAAACCAGAATTGCCTACTCTGTACTAAAAAGTCTTATCAAAGCAGAAACTGCCCTGCAGGTGGCATGTAATGTTCTATATAAGCCCAACAGACAGCTTGGCGTTCCCAAAAGGAAAATGGACCCACGCAGGTCTCTACTTTAGTCAAGATCAATGAAACCAATATAGTATGTTTTAGCAATCAGTGGTAAATATGTATGTATGTATTTTATTTCTTATATAGCGCTACATATTCCATAGCGCTTCACAATTATTTACTCAATTCACATCAGGCCCTGCACCAAAGAGCTTACAATCTAAGCACATTTATCTGACACATACAACCTATCTTTATGATTGTGGGGGAAACCGGAGTGCCCGGAGGAAACACACGCAAGCACGGGGAGAACATACAAACTCCTTGCAGATTTGTCCAAGGGTGGAATCGAACTCAGGACCTCAGCACTGCAAGACATCAGTGCCAACCACTGAGCCACCGTGTGAAGGGTTCTGCCAGGACCTAGAGATAGACATAATGGATTTCACGTGTGATGAATTTACGTCAAAGATAAATACCAGTTCATAGCTCACAGAGTAAAACCTGAAATTCTCTAAAAATGATCCACATCCTGCGATTAGAGTTATGATATGCAGATGGCTATGTTTTTGGATAATTACAGGGGATTTGTGCTCCTTATATGGAACACTGTAAAATAAATTGGAAGACATTTTGGCCACATTGTTACTGCAACCTTTTCAAGGTAACATGTTCCCATTAGAATAAAACAAATGCACTTACTGACATTTTACCTTAATGAGATTCTTTCTTTTACCGCACAGGAAGTCATTTTAGACTCCATAAAACTTCTCCAAAGTGACATTATTGGTGCAATGAACAGATTTGTCAATGTGTAATAGCTCCACCTTTTCCCTTAAAGGAGAACTAAACCAGTATTTGTATACTCCATAATCTGAAAGCATCCCCCCATGAACACCAATAAATTGTAAAATACCACTTCAGTACATGGTGTTAAAGTAAAATTGCCTTAAGAACAGGATAAGACAACTGTGTGCATGTGCACTGTCACAGGAATCCCTGCCTTATACAGACTGTAACAGGATTGGCTAGAAACTACTAGTATGCGTGACCTGCTATAACAAGTTGCTGCAGTAGATTAGAACCGGGCCTGTGACCAGAACTCAATAGTCAGTGACCACACTGTGTGATGCTGGAATGCTGGGAAATAAAACACAAACCTCATGTTAGGAAGATAAATTTCCCAGCTCCCACATCAAAATAAAAATGCTTTTATAGCAAGGTGCTTTGCCTTCTGATTCAGTGTTGTCAAGAGGCTGTAGTTGTCCTTTAACCTGCCTACCCACACAACATAATGCAAAGTATAGCAGTATAGTAGTAAAGATAGATGGAGAACTGAACTTGCAGTAAACATCATAAGGTAATTTCTTATTAACTAAAACAAAACAGGAGGTAGGAATACTTGCGATTCACTTCCACATAATAACACATTGTATTTTAGCTATAGTGGCTTCTCCTTTAAGACTCCATTGGGTCATTCACCTAATAAAAGCCAGTGTGACCATAGCTTCAAAATAAATGTCCTGTCAGTTACAAAAATGCAGTGCCAACTCAAGCTACCTATAAACGAATACGAGATGAATAAAGCAATGACTGGGTATGGCAAAAATATAGAGAAAAAATATCACTAAATACATCAGAGGAAATAAACCTGCTCAATGGAGTAAATCAAGGGCAAAGAAGATGAAGGTTGCCATACATCTCATCCAACCTGCAATACGTAATTCCTGGGTAATTCTTCCATTGAAAGGTATAGAGATCAAATAGCTCTTTCCTCAATGGGATGAAAACTGTTTTATTTTACCAGCTGAAATTATAGAGAGTGACATCACGATTTCACCACAAGGTGCCAAACTAATCAATTTCAAATTCTGAACATATCCCCTCTTAAAACACCAATAAACTGTAAAATAGCAATACAGGAAATAGCATTGAAGTAAATGTAACCCCTATAAGAACTGGATGAAATAACTGTGTGTATGTACAGTGACTGGCCACACCCTGATCTCAGTCACATGCTCCCTTGCCTATTCTGTACTGTAAAAGGATTGGCTAGAGGATACTAGGTGGGTGTGACCAACTGTTCCTGCAGTATCGTAGGACTGAGCATGTGTAAAGAACATAATGGTCAGTGACCACACTGTGCAATACTGGAACACTGGGAAATAATGTTATAAAATTAAATTTCTCCACAATCATATTAAAATGAAAAGGGAGACACTGATTACTGCTTTTATAACAAGGAGATCTTCCTTCTAGTTCAATGTTGTTCTGAGGCTTTGTTGTCCTTTAAATTAAATAATAGCAAAGAGAAACACTATTGGGCATCTTCACAAAATAGCTAAAGAAATTTACCCGCCGGTATCACAATCGCTGATACCAACAGCTGATCAGTTGGTTGTCCTGATGTCCCTCTTATCTTCTGCCCACAGGCGCCTATAGGAATTATAGGAGGGGCACCAGGACAGTCCGCCAATCAGTTGTTTAGAAAAAGCCCTCACAGTACTGACAGGTAAGTGTAAACCAGCACAGGGTTATTTACACAGCAACATAGCATAGTAATTTAGGTTGAATAAAAACACAACCTTTTCATCCCTTCTTTTTAACCCTTCCTAACAGCTGATCCAGAGGAAGGCAAAAAAAAAAACAGCTGAAAAGGGGGGCAAATTCCTTTCTGACTCCAAACAGCAATTGGAAAGTATCCCTATATGCTCTATTGAGAAGGAATAAGCTATCCTGGGAATTATGGGTCAACCTGGCAGCTGCTGAAAATATTCACTTTAGTGTCCCAATAAGATACATAAAACAGAGGGAGCAGCTGTCAGTACTGTAGCTCCTTCTAAAGCTGGTTATACACCAGTTACAATATCTAATCAGCTGTAGCTGGTAGAAAAGTTGATTTGGAAATCCCATTGGGGAACGTTGTGGGATTGTCGCATGTAAGTTAGTAGTGTATGGGTACCATAAGTCACTCACCCAGTGGGTTATTATAGATCCAACCTAAATTCTCTCCAGGAGAATCCCCACTATTATGGGCAGGATGGCTGTGAAACAGTAGTATGATTATTGTTCTATATACAATCTAAATACTTAAGCTTGGTAAAACATGGTAAGTTTTCACATTTCCAGATTCTATTTCATATAATAAGAAATTTCTAAATGTATTTCTTGTATTATGGATTCAGTCAGGTACATTTTGCTAATTGTGACTACAAGAAGCTTTGCAGTGCTGCTACTGTATGCATATCTTTAATTACTTTATGTAAATGATGCCTTAATTAGGAGGTATCTGTAGATGAAATAAATCGCCTTCCAGTGCACCTGCTCATCGTTATAGCCTAGCTGGAGGAGGCTGGTTATTTCCACAGTACATTTCTATAAAACGTTCACAAGTAATCAGACGGCATTAAGTAATGAAAACTGATGGAACCACACAAATGAATGCTGTCTGCTCAGTATTTCAATTATTCAGTTGTTAAAGGAGAAGTAAAATCAAAAGTAGCCTTAAAGGACATCCTACATTATCTAAGGCTGAAGCCACACTATGGTGGACATCAAAGTAAGTGCAAAGCGTTTCACGTGTGTTACAATCCGTTTGAGCCCCAATCGTATAGTCCCCAATCAGAGCGCATTCAATAAGCAAACAATGGTCATCGCACATGCTCCAAGAACAGATTGTGTCGCAGAGTGATTGTGTGAGAAAAGCCCTAATTGTTTTCCCCTTTTATTTCCTATAGTTTACCTGTTAACTACATACATACCTGTACATCGTAACATTACACGTGAACAGTCCTGCTTTTAAGGGTCTGTCCTACTGTCCCAGATGAAGACTCTTTGTCCCATTTTAGAGATGAGATAAAGTTGGGAGGTATGTAGAATTATAACAAAGCCATTTCCAGATATATCCCAATACATTTCTAATACTTCTTATGGTGTATGATGGTCTTAACCAAGATATTGATGTTCACTTTATTTACTAATTCCACGTTCCCCTCTTTCGTCTGACAAATAAAAGTTGTTCTTGTTAAAAATGGTGCTAACATTGACCCAACCAATCAGATGTTAGTTACCAGTTGAATGCTAACATCTGATTGCTTCAAAGAAACAGTTTCTGCGGTGCAGGGCAGGACTTAACCCTCCAATGTTGGGCTCCCGATCTGTCCGGTGTGGCTGTTACACCCAAGGTGAGCCAGATTCTCCTCACCTGAAAGAACGATTTCTCCAAACATAAAACCAATATGGAGTCTACCTTCTACTCAAATACACACCAGTCCGACGCGTTTTATACCTAGAAACGGGCACTTCATCAGAGAGAGCACATCAAAGGAAGTTACGTTAGTTAAATAGAAGCCAGAGCCAGGGTAATTAGTATGTCTCAAAAACAATGTGAAAATTTAAACCTTGAAGTGGCAAGTCAGGCTCCCAGAGACAATCCACAATATATATTACTATTTTATAATAACAAAAATCTTTTTCTATACATATAAGGAACACTAATGAACCATAATACACTAATGAACCATAAGACTCATGTATATTAGCACTCCTAGTGGTCATAATGTGAACTAAACATATTCTACCTTGATACGTATATATATATTATTCGTATCAAGGTTAAATATATTCAAATGATTTTTGGTATTATAAAATAGTAATATATATTGTGGGTGTATCCATTAAGTAACATTTTTCGAAGTTATTTGAAAAATTATAGTACTATTGTATGAGACAATTTAGACATTGTTACTTTATGATAACAATTACTCAGACACTATGTTGGTAACAGTACTTTCAATGGTGTTTTTATGTATTATATGTTTTTATTTCATTGTATATACATGGTTACTTGACCCCATCAATGGATTGTCTCTAGGAGCCTGACTTGCCACTTCAAGGGTAACATTGTTTCACATTGTTTTTGAGACATACTAATAACCCTGGCTCTGGCTTCTATTTAAATAATGTAACTTCCTTTGATGTGCTCTCTCTGACGAAGTGCCCGTTTGTAGGCATGAAACGCGTCAGACTGGTGTGTATTTGAGTAATCCTCAGTGTTTGCCAATCATAGATGCTATGTTTTTAATTACTGTATCCAAATAAATGTAACGTTTTAATATAGACTGACCGGTTCCCGTGTTTAGTTTTCGGAGGAGGCAGACTCCATATTGGTTTTGTAACATCTGGTTGGTTGGGGCAAAATTAGCACAGTTTTTAATGAAAAGAACTTTTATTGAATCTCCCAGTTAGTGTGCCTGGTTACTACTGGATTTAGAACTGTTTCATTACTAAAGTTACTTACCCTATGTTTTTTGCTTATGCTATAAGGCTATGTACACACAGGGATATATTTTGACCCTATCAACTGCAGGAAATATAATATTTTGGTGTTAAACATTTCTGGATTACTTTTCTCCAAAATCGGACATGGGACATGTCTCCATCTTCTCTCGAACCCGTGGTCTTCAGTAGGGCAGAAATATCATCAGTACCACTCTAACTCTTATCATACACACTACCGAAAAGACCAGGTAATGGGTCAGACTAAATATTGTCTGGGGTACTTTAATTTCTGGCCATCAGTACAAGTTTATCAGATGGTAGGTCTAACATCATGAATTTCCAACTGTTTGTGCCAGGCCTTAAACATGCAGTAGTTAAAACATTCATAGAAAATATGGGGCACATAGTCAATTCCTGGCAAAACCTATATATTAATATATAATGTGCAATTCCCAAGATTCTTCTGAAAACCAACTTTTCTTTTGATTGAGTATGTCATTTATACACAGTAACCAGAAGACGGTACCTTAAGCTGGGTACACACAGTAACGATAAAGCCCCGATACCGTCGGATCCGACAGTATCTAGGCTTTATCGTTACTGTGTGTACGTTCGTTTCCCGAACGAGCGCGCGGCCGCCGAACAATTGGGTCGGCCGTACGCTCGTTCGGGAAAGGCCGAAAATTTCCATCGGCCGCGCTAGACTCCCTATAGGAGTCTAGCGCGGCCGATGGAAACACAGTCCCGAGCGTTCTCCCTCGGGACTGTGTGTATGCAGATCTTTGAAAGATGGCAGACAGGATCTTGCAGATCCTGTCTGTCATCTTTCAGAAATCTGTACTGTGTGTACGTAGCTTTAGGCTCTCCCTGCACAAAGTTGTTTTCTTATTATATTGTAAAGATTATTTCTCAAATAAATGGTCACCAGTCCTTTGCACAGCATCTAATTTAAAAACATTAATAGTTCATTTGCTGCTCTAAGACAATCAATGAGCGTCTGTCTGTTCTTTATCGGATGTTTAGCTTTATACCATCTAACCAGCTACTCGCTGCTTTCAGCTAATTAAGATCAAAATTAAAGGGATCATATTAATAATATGTATTAATATTAATACTAATACATATTATTTTAAAAAGTAATCTGCTCATCCATTGATTTTTTTTGTGCATTAAGTATTATTTTTAAAGTACTGACTTCCTGTATGCAGAACCCCTCATTGTGTCCGCTATGACCTTACCCAATGACTCAGCCCCTGGGCCGATTTAATTGCTCAGTAGAGATTTGAGCATGTTTGACCCATCTAACTGCCAATGAGGTAAAACGTGCCAAAGAAGTTAGCATCCTAGGAAGAAGAAGGACCGTAAATGGCAACTCACTACTGCCAGCCGGGCATAACAAAGGGTATGAAATCAATTGATTTTTAAAAATGAATTAAATATGTTATGTGTATTAGAGATAAATAATTTAATTGTTTCTTCCCTCTTTAGACTGGCTAGTAAATGTAGTTCCCTTATCCATTGTAAAACATTAAGTAAAAGTAACTATTTGTTGTTTTTCTCTAAATTCTTTACCTCGGTTGTAATATGCCAGTCATTTGTTCCAGTAAATGTCAAACTGTCCAACACAATACAAGTTGAAATAGGATGGAATGTTGTATTTAGAACTGGCACGTGACTATCCACTGGTGGATCCTATCACAGAAGAATATTAAAATAGTTTGCACAATTAACCTGTTAAACATCAATGTGTGTTACTTTGCCTTGGAAATTTCTAAACCTCTCAATGGGCCATATTTATAAAGGATCCTTGTCGATCGCATAATAATGCCTGTAAGATACTGATCATCATTGGTAATTTACGTCTGTGGTGATGATTTACTACCATGGCAGTTAATGCTCAGCACTGGACAGTACTAAAACACCATCTAGTATTGGTACTTTACGGCACAGTTGTTCATTTACGCTATGGTTGTAAATTAACGCTTTGTTTGCATTATTGTTATTTATAGAAAATTGAGATGATTTACTTAGTTTTAACCAATTCCCCCAAATTTGGTCACCCACTGGGTGCCATTCTTTTAAATACCATAGGGATTGTGGGTAGCAGATAATAAAAATTGGCTTTGAAATCTTTTTTTTAAAAAGCTGTTACCTTCCTTAGCTTTTCTGTTGTGCATTAGAGATCCCCTGTGATGTTGAGCACTTTCCCATGGCATGGAGCCTTTCCCTGGATTCCTATAAGACTATCTTATCTATAGTAATTAGCCTAAGAGGGCAGTTTGCTGTACCTGTATCAAGAAATATCCAGCTTGTTATATCTGTGTCATTGGTTTGCCAGTTTGCTGTTCCAGGATCAGTATCAAATTCCCAGTCCTATCTCTCTATATATGTATATCTATCAATCAATCTATGTATGATTCACTATGAGGTGGCCAAATAGTAGCTGGACACCTGGATGGCCCCCTGTGTATAAGGGGTTGGGACTATCTATCTATCTATCTATCTATCTATCTATCTATCTATCTATCTATCTTTGCCCCATTGCAAAGTTAAAGGGTATGTCCACCCCCAAAACTATAATCCCCCCCACTACTGGCCCCATTGTATAGTGTAGTTTAATCCTTACCTAACATCCCAGCTCCATAAGGTTCTCCTGTAGTCCCCCCCCAAAGTCCCAAAAACTGCCCACCAGGAGGATATATATTTATATGGACTCTGCCTCCTACCTGGCCTCCGGGAGAAGTTTGGCATGCGTACTGCAGCCCTTCTCCCCCTCCCTCCCCCTCCTTCTCCGGATTCCCTCCTCCTAGCATTTATCCCCTTTAATATAGCCTTCCCCCTGTCCCCCCAGCCCCAACCGCATATTTTTTATTTTTAGAAAGCTCCCCAAACTCTTACTTACCTCCCCTCTTTCCTCCGCTGCACTGAATGACCAGCAGCCGCGTCCGTGATTGGCTGCCGCTCAGCCAATCATAGACGCGACTGCCGGTCCCGCCCCTCTGCTTGCATTTTCTCGCAAGCAGAGGGCTGGGAGCGCGGCGGAGGAAAGAGGGGAGGTAAGTAAAAGTTTGGGGCACTTTCTAAAGATAATAATAATGCGGTTGGGGCTTGGTTCTCTGCTGCCTTTCTCCTACCTCTGTCAGTGACTCTTTCCATTGTGTCAGATCTCTCTGCAGCACTCCCCCTTCCCCCTCCCCTCTGCTACCTACTCCATGTCTCAACTCCGGCTACCCGACAAGCTTCTCATGTGCAGTAGGAGTTAAAAGTTCAACATCCTGAAAAACAGGAAACTTAAGAATATACAGACATTCTAAGGGTTGGGGGGAATTAAAGAACACACGGAAAGAAAGAAAAACCACTATAGATGCCCTTTATACTTTTATCTTTGTTCTTGTAGGACACTCCAATTCTGAAACAAAGAATATCCTTTTAGATATAAGGTAACTGTAGATGTACTTTTAGACTACCCTCTCTATTTAGTATGAGAAATAGAAATGTTCAGGCATGTGTTACACTAACATCCATGAGATGATATCATTTCCGTATATAATAAGTATTTATGGATTAAATTAATATGTAGTTTTAATGTAATCAACATCTAATTTGATATGGAAATTTATATATATTGATTCATGCACTTTATTATTCTGTATATAATGGATAATATATGACAGAGAATTAATGCACTTTGTTAGGTTGCACTTTATGGTAGTATTGCACTTTAATTGAGGGTATTAGAAGTTTACATAATGAGAATTAAAACACAAGTGGAATTAATAGTCGACATCTAATTGGATTTTGGATCACGCATCATCATTGGGGGATGGACTTGTTTGTGATTGGATGGGGTATTTAAACCACACGTTGGTGATATTGTTTGCTTGAGAATGAACTTTATACAAGTTCAAAATATGTTGCACAATAAAGTTGCACTGGATTAATAGTGCTGTGTGGAGTCCCCTTCTTTCCATTGCTGTATTACAAAAGAGCTCATTCACACACGGGGGGGAAAGGAACTATTAAAAAAGAAAAACACAGCGACACGGAATTCACGGAAAGTATAATTGCGTTCCCACTGATGTGTTCCATACGCAGCGCACACAGTTCAGTGTTCTCCCTAGGGTCTTTTAGCCGGGCGGCCCACCCGGCTACTTTTTCATGCCACCCGGCTGGAAAAAAATTCTTGAGAGAAAACTTGTGATTTAAAAGAATTTAGAAGTAGGTTTATTACGTGTGCCAATAGGTCAGTAAAAACTCCCGCCAAAACTGCTCAGTCCAGACCCCTTTTTTACACCTGCAAGATTATTTTAGCACGTTAACTAGCTTTTCCAAGATCTTCAAGGCCACAAAAGGGTGTCACGTGTGCTTGTGCTGCTATGTTACATGGGTTACCTGCAGATGTTGACGAACTACAACTCCCTGCATTCTACAACCATGGAATGCTGGGAGTTATAGTTTTCAAACATCTAGTGGGATGAAAGTGAGACATCCCTGACCTATATAATGAGCATGATGCAGTGCACATTTTCCCTTACCACCAAATTTCCCCGTCCTACCCCACCCGGCTACTATTTCATGCCACCCGGCAGGAAGAAAATTATGGGGAGAACACTGCAGTTTGTTTACAAAATCGCAATGCTGCAATCATTTCATATCCGGATAGACATGTGATTTCTATCAATATGAATGAAAATGCACAGGAAAAATTCACATAGAAAAATGACCATGCGTTTTTTCCTGTGCGTTTGTGTTTTAATCTGGAAGGCAGTCAACAAGGGCTCGTTCACACTAGGGATCGTTCACCTACGAGCCGCGATACAGTGTGTGGCCAGCAACACACTGTTTGCAACAGTTTGCTGTTATCGCATAGCGGTAATATTCATTTTAATGAACATCGCTATGCGAAAACGCAGGGGGATATTACATAACGTTGCAGTGCAATGTTTTTCCGCAGCGTTACCGACCCTAGTGTGAGCCCAGCCTAAGAGCTATTGGGGGAGATGCTACAAAGGTCGATATTGCTGAAATGACCAAATCTTACACTACCTGGTCTTGTATCCCGTTAGTGTGGAGTTTGAAGTGGCAGCGCAATTTCCTAAATTTCCAGAAACAGCACAGCGCAATACAATGCCACACCTCTCAAGTTTCACGCCACCTTGTAGCTTTACAAAGATTGTATTGGGGCATTAAAAAGACCCTATACTCGTGCAGTAAATGAATACTTTATGTAAAGCAATCAGTACCAGTACAGTGTTCCTTTAAAGCCTCGCCAAGCCACAACTCGCAAGTGTGGACGCCCGTTACTGCATCTCCCCCATTGTGCGTCAGGTTCTCAACAGATAGTCCCATTCTATTGTGATGTTGTATGATGAGAGGATATGGCGTTGTGTTCTCATGCTTTCAGCAAACACCTTATGTAATGTGAATTTTCCTTCCTTTGTTATCAATAAGAACACATGAGATTTCTATCAGTTTCCAGACTAATGGAACCAGGACTATGAAGATTGCCAGTAGCATGACTGATGTTTAGTAATCAAGAGCTGAGCGATGATATAAGAGGAAGGAGAAGTCGGCTAAAGGAGATCACAGGCGGCGTGAACATTAAATCTGCAGATAATGACAGACATGTAAGAAGGAGACACATTACTCAGTGAACGGAAAGTTAGAATTTAAAGTCGACGTTTATTTTGTCAGGCCATATAAATAAAGAGAAGGATGTTTACTGTCTATACATGTGAAATAGCAGCACACTCCCTTGCACTGTATGCCCATGTGTGTACATTGAAAGGGCACGTCGGGACCTGTCAGAGGAACAGCAGACGAGGGTGATCCTGGGTAAGTTCTGTGTTTGCACCTGTTTCCTGGCTGTTTAATTGTAGAACGGGAGGTAGGACATAGCTTTTTTTACCTCCAATTCTTACAGGACTCCTCCCCCCAAACCTATTGTTAGTTATACTCAACTTTTTCTTCCAAAGCTGCTAAGGATACTACTGTAAGGTTCTCATTTACCCAGAGCCGCTGGGCAATAATATAGAGCTAAAGTCATGCTAACCGGTTCAATATCGGTAAGCGTGACTCCATGTTAGTGCTGGTTACACAAAAGACACCCGCACATCTGGCGCTCGCGATTCCATATCACATTTGCACTACATTTGGCACGTGATTATAACTTCGGCTAATAGAAAATAAGCTGTGGGTGAATCTCTTTTGGGATTTAACCACGTGCACTAACGCGATATTGAATCGGGGAAGGGAGATTTGCCCGGAGTGATGGTGGCTCTAGGTAAATCTCCTCCTATGAGTTCTTGCACACTCGGCAAGAGCATAACATATAGTAACCTCCACAATTCTACTGGAAAATATAGAAGGACATCAGCAGGCTAGAAAATCTATGTGGTCTATTCTATTGACATTTAATGGGAGCTACTTTATTACTCCAGGGAACAAACTGTACTGAATCTTGCTAGGTTGTCTAGAGGTCTGTCTATTCATTCCAAAATAAATCCCAGAGTGGAGAATTCAGCTTAAGTAAATATAACATTAATTTTTATACCTAAAGTAAAAAATGAGATTAGAATAAAAATTGTAAAAGGTGAACTTATCTCAGAGAGATATTTTTCCAAGTTTAAAACGTGTTCATATAATGGCTATAATTACTATTCTGGGGGAAACCTGCTTTACTAAAGGCCCATACAGACTTATGATTATGGGAAATGTCTGTGGCCGTCAATCCTACTTGTGTAGCTGCACATCGCTAGTGGTCCATTCTGGCAGATCAATAAATGATGTGCGGAGAGACAGTATCAAGCTTATTCATGACATGCAAATGATCTTGTGGTTGGCTTGTACCTTATGTACAGTCAGGCAGATTCAGTAAAAGTTCTTATAGTTAAAAATGGTGCTAATTTTTTGCCCCAACCAATCAGATGTTAGCTTTCAGATGTTATATAAGATATGATTGGTTGGGTAAAATTAGCACCATTTTTAATGATAAGAACTTTTATTGAATAACCCTGAATGTTGCTGGTAAGCCAGTGGTTAGACAAGTTATTATCACTTAAAGGGAGTCTACACTGGAAAAATATTTTTTTAATTACCCATTACTGTAAACTATTTTCTCCCGCCTTGCTGTATCTTTTTTTTTTTGCTGATGTATGTATGTACCATATATACTCGAGTATAAGTCGCGGTACTTATTTTTACCTGAAAAATTTGTAAAAACTGATTGACTCGAGTATAAGTCGAGGGTAGAAATTATCACCACTACTGCCTTCTGATTCTGTGTTGTTTTTAGGCTTTAGTTGCCCTTTAAATGGACAGCAGAATTCCCATACATGAATCCCATACAGTAATAGCCAAATCCAGTACCAGTAACCTCCAGTAACCAGAGTGCCCTGAGGAAACCCACGCAAGCACAGGGAGAAAATACAAACTCCTTGCAGATGTGTCCAAGGGTGGAATCGAACTCAGGACCTCAGTGCTGCAAGGCATCAGTGCTAACCACTGAGCCACCGTGCTGCCCATCTGTCCCTATTTCTTTAGCTATCCATTCTGAAAATTATTACATTTTAGTTATTATTTAACTTTTGTTATCATAACTCTTCTGCTATGTGTAATTCTGCTGTAACATTCTGGCAAGGAAGTTTATGTGTGAACTGAATGATGGGTAATCCCCCTCTCACCTTGCTGGCTGATAGTGATTACTGACCATGCTCTGCTTAACATATAGTCAGGTCAGAGGTCGGTTAAGAGATACTGAGCAAAACAAGCACTAGATTAATGGCATACAACAACACACACACCACAGAGTAACACATACTTTTGTGATTCAAATCTTTTCCTATATATTCATGTTTTTGATTCACATTGCCAATGCAATGCAACTGGAGTAGCCCCACTATGGGCACTGCATTCTGATTATTATTATTATAGGTTATTGATCCATATTAGGGGTCTTTAAAACAGGAACTCAGTACCTTGGATGAATGTATTTTTGTAAAGAGAAATGACTGGATGGGCTAATTATGGTGTATTAAAATGAGAACATTCTCCCTTATTTTATTGAAATCATATGTATTCGTGCTGAACTTCCACTTTTAAAGAAATTAACTACAAGTGGACTATGCTTGTAAAAGGTTCTCGTTCATCCAGGTTATGGTATATCTGTTGTATTCAATTAGATCAACTAGACTTGAAATGTAGTTCTTGAAGACGTTTCGCTAGTCATCCGACTGGCTTTCTCAATTCAGAATGACTTGTACAAGAATCTGTGGCAATTATGTACCCTGGAAAATCCCAATTAGCATATCACAGCCAGGTGTTAAGGGTGTGATTGCATAGTGGCTAAGCTTAAATGATAACTCCAATAAACTGTAAATCCCACTACAGTAAATAGCATTAAAGTAAATGTAACCCCTATAAGAACTGGATGAAATAACTGTGTGTATGTACAGTGACTGGCCACACCTCTGACCTTAGTCACAGGCTACTGAGCATGTGTATAGAACATAATGGTCAGTGACCATACTGTGTGATACTGGAAAAAAACACAAACCCCATGTTAGAAAGGTAAATGTCCCAACAACCATATCAAAATGAGGGATGAGACAGAGATTAATGCTTTTATATTAAGGTGCTCTTCCTTCTGAAAAAGTGTTCTTCTTTAGTTGTCCTTTAAACGATTTGTCCAAGACAGATGAGTTCCCTCCTATAATCCTCAGTGTTTGTGTTGTGTCTTTCTATGGGAAACTTTGGTCAAGCTGCAGAATTGCAGACAACCCCATAAACTGACAGCAAAATCCAGCTTTGTACGTGGAAGAGATGGGGTCAATATATGGTCCTAACAGAAGGGAAAGGCAGAATTCTAAATAGAGCTCTAGCTGTGCACTTACACATTAAAGAAAATAGATAATTCCAATAAGCAAAAGTCTCATCTGCAGCGATTTACATAACAACCACATTGACAGGCTGCCACTAAATGCAGTTGGACCATTCCATGAAACACAAGGGGAAGATACATGGATGTAATTAAACACAGAATATCTAACCTCTATACCTTAAATGGTCCACGACTATAAAAAGCTCCATTTTAGCAACAATAAGAACCGTGGTTTCTCTGAAGAATGTTTTAATTCTGTTTTTTTTTCCTTTTGCATTCTGAACAATTTGGTCTCTAAGAAGTAACTCATCAATGGACTTCAATTGGGTTGCAAGTATTCTAAAGAGAAGACAAAGCCCAGCAGGATGAATAGGATTTCCGTTAACTACATTAAACAAGGCGCACAAAGGTTGCAGGACTTATAAAAATAAGTCAGCCGGCTGCCTGCCATAACAGATAACGGAAAATCTTTCATGGTGCTGCCAAATTTGGCGAAACAACTCAACGTTACACCAGAATGAACATTTTATCCCTGTTCAAAAAACTGCCTCCTCATTTCTAGAATTTGACTTTGTAAATATCAAAGCCACTAAAAAAACAAGGATTTTTTTTATCATAATAAGGAAAGATGACTGAAATGCATATTGAGATTATAATGAAAGGAGAGCAACTGGCAACACGTTCAACACTGTCTACATGGAACATTTTACTAGAAGTTAAAGGGCATGTCCACCCCCAAAACTATAATCCCCCCACTACTGGCCCGACTCTGTAGTGTAGAAATATCCTTACCTCACATCCCAGCTCCATATGGTTCTCCTGTAGTCCCCCCCCAAAGTCCAAAAAAGTGGCCACCAGGAGGATAGCAGAGTCCATATAGGACTCTGCCTCCTGTCTCCCCTCCGGGAGAAGTTTGGCATGCGCAGTGCAGCCCTTGTCCCCCTCCCACCCGTTTTGGTATCCCTCCCCCTAGTGTAAAACCCTTTCAATATATTATAGTCCATGCTTCCCCAGCCCCAACCACTTTAATCATATTCTCAGAAAGTGCCCCGATAGTTACTTACCTTACCTCTCTCCTTCGCCGTTCTGAGCAGCCAATCACAGACGCGGCTGCAGGCCCCCGCCCCCTGCTTGCAGTTCCGTGCAAGCAGAGGGCCGGGGCAGTGCGGCAAAGGAAAGAGGTAAGGTAAGTAACTATCAAGGGAATTTCTGAGAATATGATTATAGTGGTTGGGGCTGGGGGAGCATGGACTATAATATATGGAATGTTTTTTATAAAAGGTGGACTTGCCCTTTAACATTTATTATAAGTAAAAAGGCTCGAACCAGTTCCTAGATTTGTTTCACTTAACAGTGAAGTAACAATGGCAATACTTTATAGAGATATAGTTAGATTTGACATTCCATCATTAAATCTATCAAATATCTAAAGTCAATTTCGACCTCCTGATGCTCCCACAATTCCCTGTTCTGAGTGTGTCAATAACATTAAAATCGGACGAGATAGTTTTCCAGACGTTGGTCGAGCATCGCTAGATTTATGACTAGCTTAACTATTCTGGGAAAGAATTATAAATATTTTTTCTATGGAGGAATGATTCATCATACTTTTGGTTTGCTTTGTCTGCTGTACCAATTACAGTTTTTATATGGCTGGACAAATCCTAGAGGCCAAATAGATAAAGATCTACAGTATTATGCATCCTGAATATTTACCAGCAGTCCCGTAATTTGTTGAACAGTCACAACTTTTAAACTTCAGCCCCTCCTACTGCTCCTGCAATGTCTCAAGATCCACAGGAGGGAATGTAAATTGAAATATTTACCATCTGCCTATATAGAAAATTAATAGAACTCTGAATTCAATTTTCTGTTCTAATTCTCAGTGATTTCTGCAAAGAAAGTGGAATCCGTTTGCAAAGAAATAGATCCAGTCCTGTCTTGGGGTTGTAGTGTAAATTGATGTCAGCCAACAGAAACAACACCAAAGAATAAATATTTATACACAAGACTAAAGGAGGCATTTGCTGTGATTTGCCATCGAGGTGCAAAAAGTAAAGAAGCAATAAAGACAGAAATGAACATACACAGGGCTAGCACTGATACACACTAAACTCAAACATGGCACCAATACCCATAATGCAGTACAGGGGATCATGGGAGCACCAACAACTCAGGCTGTACCCGTATCTAAAATTACTCCTTGTCTTCTTTTTATATTAACAATAGTCCAATACTAACTAACCAGCTTGAACATGCCCTTTAATGGCCATAACAAAGAATGATCTGATTGTAAAACTATACAGGAACATCACCAGGTATATATCGTCACTCTGTTCAACATACCCATTGATGTGACAATCGTGTTAAAACAAAGTTTGAACCACAATTTGGTTAATTTGGAACAACAATAGTTCATCAAGGTGACCTGCTCTGTCGTTTTGGTGTCTTCTTTCATTCTCAGCCTCATTCAAATCTACTACTTCCAGTTTCTGAAGCATTAAAATGAAATGTGACTTGATTATCATTTGAATTTGTCAACTCGGACCAATAAAACTTTGATATCAAAATGAACCGTCCAATAGAAAAGAGGTCCTGTCTATTTGCATTGCTTTACCCTATGAACCCAGGAGAGAAGCTTCATTAAATAAACACTATAACCGCAGATAAAGTAATCATAGGCGTAAATACTGTGTATAGGCATGTGTAGTTTATTTATAAAGCGCCACTTGGGGACAGAACTGTACAGTAACAGAATACAAGTATAAATCATGGTGTATAACAAGATTGATAGGCACAGATACTAAATATTTCATGACCGTTCCAGCATTAAAATTGACAAGATCTCTACTGTTCACCAAGCTGTAACTTGATATTCTCCCTGCATAAAAGCTTATTTATAATAAATGCTTCCCCATTAAAGAAAGTTGCCTTAACCTGTTTAGTGGTTAAACTACTGTCCCATGGATTGTTTTATTAATCAGAACACGAACGATTCCCGAAGGACACAATCTTTCACGATGAAGCTGCAATTAATTATCCGATAATATAAATTGCTGTTGACATGAGAGCTTTAGAATAAAACAAGCTGATACAGTGACTGTACGTATCCGGTACAATCAGTCCTAGGTCTGACCTTCTATCAGTACATCAATAGAATGTTAACCAGAACTCAATCTTAAATATCAGTGACCCTGGGCGGATTCTCTAATTACCAACAGCTGCGTCTCACCTCTAAAATAAGCAGCATCATTGTGGAGACATTTCTGCAGGTTTCTGGATTGGGCAGTGGGTCACAGACCAATACACATTCGCACATGCTCTGTGAGATGCCTACCCCCTCCCACTTCCAGAGCTGTCAGGTGTGACCTGCTATTGACCTCTCCGTAAACAAGATCAGTAAGAACATACATTGTTACTAACCAGGTAGTCAGAATTACCCAGTTTCTTCACACACAGTGGCCAGTCACAGCTATTGGCTACTTAGGAATTCTAGAACCCTTTCTGGCTCTTTAACATTTTAGCTTTAGTTCTCCTTTTGATGAGTCCAACACACAATCCTTGACACTCCAGATGTTTGGGAAACTACAACTCCCAGCATGCAGAATGCAACCAAGGCATGCTGGGATTTGTGGTTTCCAAAGATACATGACTATAGGAATATAAATATTACATTGGAATAGATCAGGGGTCAGAGAGTTGCAGTTGCACAAGATCTAATAAAGCAACAAGTTGTCTATGTAAGTCCCAGGGAGCCACTTACCGGCCAATCCGAGGCTCCCCCTTCGCTGGACCCTAGGAGACAGGCTGTAGAACTGGACCGTGTGTGTGGCCATAGCCAGGGGCTCAGGTGCTCCTCACCAGCCAGGACCAAGCCTTGTTCTGTACATGGCAATCAGTCTCCTTCCTCTCTCTCCCCCTGGATCATTGCAACGACTTTGACTTTCCCCCTGGAAGCTGAGCAGCGATTGCAGAGCCCTGGATGGGGCAAGCGCTCTGGCAGGCTACACGGGAGACAGAAGGGGGTGGGTAGACATTGATTGGCAGGCGACACTGCACGTTCTAATTACCCCCCAACTGCTGAGCACCGCGATTATGACGTCACCCCCATTTCACCCTCTCCAGCAGACGGACTGACTGGACTGGACAGTGGGGCATGGAACGATCCCATCATCCACCTGGGGTTCCAGAACTACAACTCTCAAAATCCATACTCAACCCCAGAGAGAATTCTGGGATTTGTATTGCAATGATTGTGCTTCAGGTGGGGATCTTTTTAATGACTGTGTGTGTCTATACAATATAGTTATTTATTTTGTGCATTATAAATAACATATTATTGAGTGCTGGATACATATAGTTTACATACAGTAACTATTGCAGAGAGGGAAGGGTTAAAGGTACAGCTGCTGCAAAACCTCTTTGGAAATCCAGCTGTGAATTTGCAGAGATCTTTCTGGATTTTCCCTTTAATGGGTTAAACATCATGGCTGAAATATCCAGAAGATCAGTGTGTAGGTCAGCAGAGAGCTGTTCAGTAGTAATTACACAACAAGTAAAAGCCATTGAGCTGCCAATGAACCCAGCAGTGGTAGATTATAAGAGCCCTACATGTGGCCTTTGGTCCCAGGCATGTCAGTAGCAATAGATTGTTACAAATCAGAATCCTCCTATCCCCTGATAATGGAATTAGAATATTGACATTCCCAGCATTCCGTTATCTGCAAGATTAACCTTATGATACATTATAACAGATACAACTACAGCCATAGAAGATGTAGGAACTGTGTCTTATTACCCATTCCACATAAGGAGCCACTATAATCTACTTCTCAATATTCCCACCCCATTGTCTGCCTCTGATTTACCCTCAACAGACAAACACTATCATACCAAATCATTCAACATTACTCTTTAATAAATACCCTTATAGAAACAACATAGTACAGAGATGGGGTATAATGCAGTGAACCTGATCTCAGGACAGCTCTGTGCAATGCATTTGTCAATAGTGTCCCCATTTAAAGTGTGCTGTATACTGTAGTGTAAAATATACTTTGTGTCATCTTAATCTATGAATAAATACATGTAAGTAGCACTTACTCTGGAGTGTGTGTGTTGCTGCATGACTTCAATACAATAATTGTTTTGCTCAGGCTCTGACCACTGACCTTACTATTTTCCCCCATACCAAAACTGCATTTAGTATACAGCACACCAACTGTCAAACCATTCCAGCTACACCAAAACTGCTTACAGAAATACTAAAATATAAGATGTTTTAGATTGGATATCTAATGAAAATTGGGGCAGATCAACAAAAAACGGTACAGTGATAGTTGGGATGAATGATAGTTTCCACTAATGGGCAATTTAAAAAAAAATAAAATATTTTGCCAGTGTACATACCCTTTAAAGGTAAGCAAGCAAATGCATGTTTAGGATTGGCTCAAAAAAACATAACTAATAATGGCTATTCAAGGCTGTCACTAAATTCTTGTATTGCATAGGAATTTTGTTGAGACCATGTAAACCGCTCTTGTAGGAAAACTATACTATTCCCAATCATCCCAAACCAACCCCCCTCACCTAGTAAGTACCCAGGTTGAGGAATAAAACCGATGTGTTTGCTTTAGGTTATAAATAAACAGGGTTATTCAATAAAAGTTCTTATCGTTTAAAATGGTGCTAATTTTGCCCCAACCAATCAGATGTTATCTTTCAAATGTTAAATAAGATCTGATTGGTTGGTGCAAAATTAGCACCATTTTAAGCGATAAGAACTTTTATTGAATCTCCCTGACAGTATTGACACTTTTGGGCTTCTGCATGTTATCAGTGTGCACTCTGCAAGAAGCGCTTCTTAACATTGAACAATCCAAGCGGAGTCCCAGACTCTGAGAACAGGACGTCACTTAAATTTCATGGCTTTGTTTAAGGAAACTAGAGCAAACTCAGGCGTGAGTACCTAGCAGTTTAGGTCCTCATCCTGGGTACTATTGGGGCAGGGAAGGTATAGTTTCCCTTTAAATTTGTGTATTTTCATGTTCGAGGCTGCACGATAACGTAATGAAAAAAATAAATTGAGCACAGTGTAATTTAATTGGAAACAATTTTTTGTGGATCGAGTGATATTCACTTGGGGAGAGAAAAATTTAATGAATGAATCTTTCCATTGCAGGAGAATATTGAGTGAAATGAATGTGGATGTGTACAGAGGCAGACCTGCAAATACAAAAAGCTTCACGCAGCTTAACCTGAAATTGAAATGATTCCACCAACTTGCACTGTTTTTAGAACATAGAAATGCGAATATCCTAATATCCTAGGAGTCTTATATCTGTGTGTATGGCCTCCTTATAACATGTTTACATATAGCCCGCAAACTGCTGAATTCCACAATGTATTCTAACCAAATTTCAAACTGTGTAAAATAAGGAAAATCTTTCAGAAAGACAAGCCTTGCAGTTACTGTTATTATCACTCTAGTTTCCTCGCTTAGACCAGTGAGATATAAAGTATCTCTTAACATAGTACATATATATTTATACAGCCAGATGACAAAATAGAAGAACTTGATACAGCCCGGATACTGGAACTGTGATATTTAATAGTGCTCCTAAAACAACATGTTTCTTTGTCAAGGTCCAATCAATACCAGTATCCGGGCTGTGTCAGGTTCACCATAAACATAGCATTCACTCAGAGGGCACTTGCTTATTTAAAATGTCTATAAAAGATCTGATGTACAAACAATGAAAATATGTGTTTATATACCAGCTCTGGAGAATGAGATCGAAACTGAGAAATTTTCCTGCACATAAGTCAGAGCTCCAGCACCATGGATAGTGTTCTACTATCTCTAAAGCTAGGTGCACATGTGCAGATATATAGGTATAGGAATAGATCGCAGGACACAGCAGTAAATCACGGCTACATCCATAGACCACATGATTGGTTGCAGCAAACCAACCGGTAGCCTGTTCTGCTCTATGGGGAGGGAGAGCAACTGGGAGAACCCCCACAACAGCACCCCAAGTTATGTATGTAATTAAGCGATCCTGCAGGCAAAATTAATTTTTTTTATGTCCCTTACTGTATATGACCGGCAAGTTCAGTCCAGGTGGTGTGGCTGGACAGGTTAGGGTGTGTGTTGGGGGGGGGGGTCTGGCCTGGGTGGTGCCGAAGAGGGCTTAAAAGAATTGTACACTAAAAAATTACTTTGTCTCATTTAAATCTATAAATTAATATGTGTAAGCAGCACTTACTCTGGTGTGTTTGTGTTGCTGCATGACTTCAATCCAGTACTTGTTTTGCTCAAGCTCAGTCCCTGAGTCCCCCATCCCCCTGCCAGACTATCTGATTCTATGTAAGGACAAGCATGCTTAGTAATTCCTATGAAGCAGTATTGGGAGGAGAATTCAGGCATCCCACCCCTCCCGGGAGTCGCAGGAGTCTCCCGGATTTTGGGGTGGTCTCCCGCACACCCGTGAGACCACCCCAAACTCCCGTGACCCGAAGCTACCTGAGAGTCTGCCTCCGGAACGCCTTCTTTCTTCTGGCGACAACTCCTATGTGACGTAAATTACGTCACACGGGCCAGTTACGCCCCTAGCCACGCCTCTAACGTGACGTAACTTATGTCACATTAGAGGCGTGGCTAGGGCATAACTGGCCCCTCTCCTGACTCCGCCACCGCGGAGAGATTATTATACTAATTATATAGAATTAACCATTAAGTAAGTCAAAAAGGTCCATGCATGGAATAAATTTAGCAGTGCAGCCATTGGTACATCGTTTGAGTGTCAGGAAATAGGATGCCGGGGTGAGCTCACCATTATATTTATTATCCTCACTAAGAAATTTAGGTGGCCATCAGGTCGTTTATTAGCCCCAATGCAGTTTTAAGATCTTTAGAAAGGTTTTAAACGTTTGTACTTTTTCACAGCATTTGAATTTGTTTTTTTAGTTTTCCCTTTATATATAAGAACTTCACATGTGTTTATTTTAATGGTTACCAACTTTCATAACATGTTAGGGAAGTTGTTCCACAGTACAGAATTCAAGGGCAGACATCACATTGGCGCAGTAGGTCACTGTCAGCATTTGTGGTAACTGGTGTTTAGCCTAATTGTCCTCCCTGAGTGGCAGACTATTATTATCTCTTGCAGACCTGTGATTGGTGACCCGTACAAGGGAGAAACATTGTATTTCACCGTCAAAACACCAACTCACCAGTGTGTCCTAAACAGTGTGTTTAACCCAGTAGGACAGACATTTTGTTTTTCTCTGGTAATATTGTTATGGTTGGTTTGTCTGTGTTTTGTAAGTTACCACAATTTCACTGTAGGACCATTCACTGTGTTATTTGGATTTCTTATCAGTAAGATGCTTAGGGGCTGATACAATACAATGTGCAAATTTATATCAGCGAATCAAATGTTAGTGTTTTACTGGGTTACTACAGTAAGATAACATCTGATTGGTTACAACAGATTAATAGTATGGGCAAATTACTTCATCAATATTTTGTCACTGAATTCAACCAATAACATTATTCCTTTTCCCTTGACAGTGGTCCTCGTTGCCTCGCACCTGGTGAGAGTGAAGTTGATGAACCAAATGTCACAAATAGATTCCTGCCAGAGCCATTAGTTTAAATTCCCACAATCCAATGCAGAAAATGGACAGTTGTTGGCCCAAGAAAAAGATTCCTAAATTCAGCAAAATGCATCAAATCATTTATGAATTCGAAAAAAATTCGGTCGGTAGTAGAGTAATTTCCCCCCCCCCCCCCCTTTTCATAACAAAGTTTGGATCTATAATTCCTTGTTTTTTTATTTGTATAGATAACCTCATTGTGTCAACGTCTGGGGCCGGTTTCTAATGTGTATATATAGCGCGCAGTCCTGTGTGATATCCTCTCGTTATCCTTGATTTTACCATCCCACGGATTGTTCCACGTTTATTTATTTATTTGTATAATCATGCAATGAGCTGTCAGATTCCCATAAGCTGATTTCTTGGAAAACCTTCATGATTACATGATAATGGCTGCTAATCCGTGTTTCTATGAACGACCCTTTATGAGAGAAAGCAATATGCAGATTATTTTCAACTGGATCGTTTACTTTTATAGATCTGGAATTCACAATGAATATAACAAATCTTGATATACCATATGTTTACGATGGTTCACAACCAAACGTTACTAAAGATCAATACTCCGCATTGTTTTCATTGTGAACTCTTTGCCGATTGTTATTGTTAAAACCTCAAATGAAATCTTTGATGCTGTATCCAAGTTAATATTGTGGACAATTGTGACAGACGTAATAAGATCAAGCTGAGTGCACACCATCCAATATTTTGGGCCGACCAACGTTTCAGTGCATTGGTCGATCGTGGCAATATTTGGGGCGTTTTTTTCAGGCGTCCTTGATGACATTCGACTGTTCGTCCAAATCAGGTGAACGGCCAATCGAACGGGTTGGAAAACCACAGCCGATGGTGTGGTCATCTATGGATTGCATGCTTGGCGAACTGTCGTCCGCTTTTACTTTTATGGGACAAAGGATCCCATAAGTTTTGTACCCAGCCTCACTGGCTGCTCTGGGTTAAAGAAAAGTCATGAGCTGATCAGTCAGTGGTTACTTGACAGCTCTGGCAAGGATTGGGGGGGCAGGATGGGGGTATGTGAAGGAGGACTAGAGAACTCAATGAGCATATTGCAAGTATGTACAGTGTCTGCAAAATTAAAGAGTGTATTCCCCCACAATGCTACCTGCCATTACATTAAATGAACATGACCTATGACTGGAGTCGAGCCCTTGTTATGTTAAAATGTATATGGAGGTGATTTCTTTAAGTTAAACTCATTAAAATACATTTCTCCATTAAGATATTATGTCTGATCCTGTTTAAGACAAGCTTCTGCTTATTTCTGTACAACATTCACAAACCGTGATTAGTGTGACAAATCTTTAAATAAATGGTTTTATTAATAACATGGGGAGAATTTGTAGCTGCAGCAACCGATCAGCTTTTCGCTTTTACTGATATTCTGCAGTACGAAAATGAAAAATGTATTGGGCAGAGCAAATTTCCAGACAACATTGTCCCATTACACAGAGCACATTCACAAACACACACAGGCCTGGATTTATCATTAGGCACAGTATGTATGCACCTAACACACAACACCTCTCCCTTTTCTGTGGCTGCTGGGTAATTTATCAAATTAACTTGTGGGTACAAGGAGTCAGCTCCCATAATCCACTTCAGATGGGTGACTCCCAGCTAGGTGTATGCTGTACATTTCATATTCTCTGTACTGCTCAACAGATCAAAACAAGGAAACTACAGCCTTGCTCAGTGCTCAGTGTTCCCAGACTTTTTCCAGCTGGGTGGCATGAAAAAGTACCCGGGTGGGGCGGGGCGGGGAAATATGGTTGTGGGGAAAATTGAATGTGCACTATTTTTACTAGTAAATTATTATTAATTGTTTAAAATTATTTTTAAGGTTTGACATGCCGTCTTCATATTCTATACTAGTATATACTAGTAAATTATTATTAATTGTTAATTGAAAACCACGACTCCCAGCATTCCTTGGTTGCAGAATGCAGGGAGCTGTAGTTTTAAAACATCTGAAGGTAACACGGATGTAACATGGCAGCAAAAGCACATGTAACCCGCATACAGAGTGCGTTTCAGGTTTGCAGTGCCACCCTTTTGCAGCCTTGTGGATTTTGCAAAAGCTAATTAACACATGCTAAAATAATCTCACAAGTGTAAAAAAGGGGTCTGGACTGGGCAGTTTTGGCGGGAGTTTTTACTGACCTATTCCAACCTACATCCAAATTCTTTATTAAATCACAAGCGTTTTCTCAAGAATTTTTTTCCAGCCGGGTGGCATGAAAAAGTAGCCGGATGGGCCGCCTGGCTAAAAGACCCTAGGGAGAACACTGATTGCTTTCTAGAAGCTGACAGCCAATCATATAATAGCACAGAGACCCTCCCTCCTCCTGACACACAACAGGGATTTCAGTGCAGTTTTTGTGTAAACATGTTTAAATGTTCCTATCCCAGACTATGTTTTATTCATTTGCTTTTCACACAAAAAAGAAACGTAATCTTGGGGCAAGTCCAGCCCCAAAATGAAAACTTACATACAGGTAAATCACCCCACAAAAGTCTAACCTGTGCAGTCTAACCTGAAATCCTGCACAATGTCCTGTTTCCCCTGTTTCTGCTTCATGGTTCTTCCAGTTAGCAACTGTCAGTTATGGATTTGACAGTTGACATCACAGCCAATGACTGAATATTAATCCCCTGTCTGCCTCTTCTGAGCATGCCCAGGCTCAGTAGATGCTCAGTACAGATTCTAAATTGCTCAGTTTCCAGAAGCATCCAGAAGCATAGCAGGCATACAGTAATGAATTCATAGGACAAACTATGACATATCAACATATTTTAAAGAGGCCGTTCTTTCTAAAAGATGTTATTATGAGGGTGGAGTTGTCCTTTAAGAAGCAGAATATTAACATTTCAGTAAAAATATGTCTGGGGAAAAGTAACCGCAACATCATGTACTTAGTCTTGCTAAAAGCAAAGCATTATATCACTATGCCAAAAGAGCTACCAAAGAGAAATTGGCACATGTTGAAACTTTATCTTTTGATTGGAACAAGCTTAAACTGCAGGGTAACAAGCAGCTTTCAATGTCTTATCAGGGACTTCCATATTGGTATGGCGACATATATATAGAAAATAATCTGCATAGAGACAGTGAATACTGGGGTCATAGGGCGTGTCTAATATGTGCACATGCTCACAAGTCTCTTTGAAGACTACATGGGTTGTGAGTTGAACTGGCAACAACATGGAAGCACAGAATCTATTTCTCACAATGTTAGAAGAACCTTACAATGTATAGGTGTGCTAGGGAGAAAAGCTTTCACATTAGGAGTTAAAAGTTTATTTCGCCACCCTCATAAGAACATCTTTTAGAAAGAATGACCTCTTTGAAATATGTTGATATATCATAGTTTGTCCTTTGAATTCATTAATGAATGCCTGCTATGCTTCTGGATGCCTCATGGAAATTGAGCAATTTAAAAACCTGTACTGAGCCTGGGCATGCTCAGAAGAGGCAGATAGGGGATTAACATTCATTCATTGGTTGTGATGTCAACTGTCAAATCCATAACTGACAGTTACTAACTGGAAGAACCAGGAAGCAGAAACAGGGGCAACAGGACATTGTGCAGGATTTCAGGTTAGACTTATATATTTCAGATTTCAAACTATTAACGTTTAGGGTTTTGGGGGGCGATTTACCTGTATGTTTTCATTCTAGGGCTGGACTTGCCCTTTAAAAACAAAGGAGCTTAATTAATAAGAGGTGCACAATTTTTCCAGTGTTCTTAATTGGCAGCAACCAATCAGATGTAGTGGACCAGTTAAAAGGTAACATCTGATTGGTTTCTGAGGATTAGGAGCATTGGCAAACAGTCTTAAGCCCAACAGTCTTAAGTTCGAAGGCCCTCATTTGGTCTCTCAAAGCAATGCAATTTTAATTAATCATCGGCTAATTGAGCTACAGTGTAATTAGATGGAAGAGCTTTTAGAACATCTATTACTTATTGCTTATGTTTGAACAGTACATTTTTATTTCAGTTGCACATTGGCTTGTTTATGGAAACAGCACGATGGGCCTTGCCTATGACAGGCCCAATAGAGGTTTCACATGGGAATGGAGAAAGGATTAGAGATTACTGCAACATTCTAAAACTCCTAGGCCCTTCAAGCTTTTACCTAACAAGACATAAATCATACTGGTCCAGAATTATAGAGAGCTTACTCTGCAATTACTGTGCACGTCAAAGCATGCAAGGATTACATTATCGGACTTAGCACATGGATTTGAGAGAGACGAAAATCCTTCTAATATACTACAAACATTATCAATTTAAAAGCATGCCTTTTATTGTTCACCGGACATTGCAGCAGATGCCCTAAAATTGCTTGGTGTTAGTGGAGGTCAGTGGGAAGGTTGGGGTCTGTAGTTTGAAAAGAAATATCAGGGTGTTGGATGACATTATTTTGTCTGTTGGTTCATTGGATGCTGAGAATGTTAGTTCTTCATAGACTTTATAGATCATATTACTGGTCAATCCTGAGTGAGAACATTGTCACACGTAGCTCACCAATGATCAGTCTATCATGAATATTATATGATTCTTGTTTACAATGTTAATTTAAATGGACAATTCCAACCTGAAAACAAACCCCAACCATGTATTACATGACATCCTGGAGCCTGTTGTAGAACAAAGTTGTATCATTCTAATAGTGAATTCACAGCACTGAATGGTCATTTTTGTCTTGTCTTACAGATTTCCATACACAGGTTACTACTATCACATTAATTCCCAGCTCAGCCATGTTCAGTGTGCTTCACTCAGGAAGCAAGAGAGAGAGCAACTGTCTAATCAGTAATTAGCAAGAAACAACAAATAATGGAGATAATATTGAAGGGACATTTCAGTGGAAATTATCAACATTTGTTAAATTGTTAGTCTGTGTAATGCATACTTAGTTATTCTACATATTCTCTCCCATTTTAAAAAATCAGTTGATTTCATACACTTTGCTATTCCCTGCTGTTGACATTAGTGAGTTGACATTTCAGGTTCTAACGGTCCTTCTTCTTCCCAGGATGCACCACTTCCTTGGAATGTTCCTAACAGTAATTTCTACTGATTGGCTGTTGGATGGGTCAAACATGCTCAGATCTCTACTGAGCAACTGAATCAACCCAGGCGCTGGGTCAAGGGCAAGACGATAACGGTCTCTATTAGGGGTCCTGCAAACAGGAAGTCAGTATTTCGGTTACATTTATTTATACCCAGACAAAATGCTGAATGTGCAGATTAAAGGGCAAGTCCAGCCCTAAAATGAAAACTTACATACAGGTAAATCACCCCCCCAAAACCCTAAACGTTAATAGTTTGAAATCTGAAATATATAAGTCTAACCTGAAATCCTGCACAATGTCCTGTTGCCCCTGTTTCTGCTTCCTGGTTCTTCCAGTTAGTAACTGTCAGTTATGGATTTGACAGTTGACATCACAGCCAATGACAATGTTAATCCCCTATTTGCCTCTTCTGAGCATGCCCAGGCTCAGTACAGGCTCAGTACAGGTTTCTAAATTGCTCAGTTTCCACAAGGGAACCAGAAGCATAGCAGGCATACAGTAATGAATTCATAGGACAAAGTATGATATATCAACATATTATAAAGAGGCCATTCTTTCTAAAAGATGTTCTTATGTGGGTGGAGTTGTCCTTTAAGGTCATTGGGATGAAAAAATACTGGTATTTTATCTGAAAAGCATATGTATTTGCACTGAACTTCCCCTTTAAGCTAGGTACACACACTAGCGATAAAGCCCCAAATACTGTCGTTATCGGGGGTTTATCGCTAGTGTGTGTAGTGGTTTTCCCGAATGTTCCCGTCAGCTGAGCGGTCGTTCAGGAAAAATGAAAATTTCCCGCGGCTGCGCTAGACCAATAGTCTATAGAGGAGTCTGCAATGGCCGAGGGAAACGCACAGTTCTCTGCATAGGGAAAATGCTCGGGACTGTGTATGCAGATCCTGTCTGTCATCTTTCAGAAATCTGTAGTGTGTGTACCTAGCTTTAGGACATAGGGTTTGCATCAAAAATAAAACAATGTCGTTCACTCAGTCATTGGCATTTGGTGCATGTTCAGTTTAATAAGAAAAGCAAAATATAAAAAAAACAAAACAGCGGTTCACACTATGGACAGCATGTAAACTCCAAACAACAGGGTTTGTTTCAAACTGCAGTCAGACTGATCACTCTGACTTCAGGAGTCTCTCTGAATAATCAGTTGCACTAACTTTTACAGCTGGGGTGGATTTCCCAGCACCCTTAACTTTTAAAGACACATTACATAAATAACGAAATACAGATCATTCTGGTCTATAAATAAACATTTCTGTATATCACATGTATAAAAGAAATTGTAAAATGTTTGTAAGATCAATGAAATCTGTTACAGCAGAATATTGTATAAAGCAATGAAACATCTTAAACACTCCTGCTGCAGGTTTTACAAATAATGAATTAAACTCAGACTATGCAGTCAGATTACACCCTGCATTGTGGTTTCATTATTTACACCTAATGATGGGTGTTCTTACAGGGAGATTCACCCAGAGCCGCAAATCTGGACAAATCTCCCGTAAGTAGCTATAGCTGGCGTTAAATACTTACGCGCTAAGACCCGCTCAGCCTCTGGAAAAATCGCATTGCGATGGCTGCGCGAGTGCCTCTTCCGATCGTAAATCAGTTAGCATGACTTAAGGGCTGAGAGGAACGCTGTGTAGCTGCAGTGCTCCTATGTGAATTGCCCTACTAATGCTCTATGGCTACCGTACTTGTTTAATTAAACAACATCATATGGGTAGGGGAAAGTATAGACACCTTGTCTGTAGGAAAAACAGGTTGGCTGGCCAGCAATAGAGGAAAGACAGAGCACACACAAATCACATTGACAAGATCACTATCCACTCCTAACAGATACTTAGGGCTAGGCCACACTAGCGCATTTTTCGCGCGTTTGCGCACGCGTTTCGCGCTCGCGATTGCGCACGCGATTTTTGCTAAAATGGAAATCGCGGGAACGCAAAAATTCCCGCGATTTCCGATGCGCATGCGATTGCGCGTCCGTTCGCGTTTTGGTAACGCATGCGTTCACCATTTTTGGTGCGTTAACGCAGCGTTTCCATAACGTGAAATGGCAAAAACGCATGTGCAAAACGCGAACGCACAAGAAAAGCGAACGCACAAGAAAAGCGCACACAATCGCGTGCGATAACGCGTGCGCGCGTTACCAATGTGCGTTGTAGTGTGGCCTCAGCCTTACTGATAGTTGCAAAACAATTGTTCACATTTATTTACCCATAGTGCAAGGAAAAAAGGCAGTGCTTACTGTATGTTTAGGCAGTACTTTCTCACCCTTTCTCAAGCCTGAATTAACAAAAAGGTGGAAGCCCAGGCATACATGGGAAATGAATGATTTATTACAATATACATTTCCGCTTCCCCTGGAACATTGCATATTTCAGCATTTCCCTCATATGGGTATGGTACCCCATTTTCAATTCAGCTCTTCAATCAGCTACTTTGTGTCCCTCTTTACCAGGGTTGTCAGGCGTCCCTATTTGGACGTGATTGTCGCAAATGCAGGATCAAATTCAGGGCTGAAATCCTGTCCAAATACCGTCCCCAGAAGCCCCCCCCCCCAGTTATGCCCCAAACTCCCCCGACTGCAGCTCTGCCCTAACCCTCCTTAGCTTCACCTATGCCCCACCCACCATTACAGCCCTGCCCCCTAATGCCTCAAGGCCGGTGGAATACGGCAACCTTGCTCTGTACTAAGGGAAAGGAGGATTGAGAAGGTGCAGGACCTGTTTACTGAATATTTTTTAGCTCTATACTAGCAGAGAATACGGTGTTGCCCATTTTTTTTAATCAAAACCTTATTGTGCTCAGTCGTTTTTCAGTGGGTCAATCAATCGATTCACAAACAATGGCAGCACAAAGGTCAGATATTAGAGTACTGCATGGGTCAAATTTCTCAGCCTCACACCCGAAATTAAACAGACCTGCAACTCTGACCTGCATCTGCAAATACTGTACGTTAATTGCACCCACTTTGCTGGTGGGTTCCATAAACGCACCTAACCCGACCTACAAGTAGTCAAACCTCAGCACAAATCCAAAAGAACGGACCAAGACTCCATCCTTTCTTAGGGTAAAATTTAAAACTTTAATTCAGCAGTCATTAAAAGCAAACAGACTTGGAAAGAGTCTCTCTCTCCAATGCTGTTTGCTTTTAATGATCGGCTGAATTAAAGTTACATTTTACCCTAGGACGGGATGGAGTCTTGGTCCGTTCTTTTGGATTTGTGCTGATGTTCTCGGAGTGTTCTAGACTTTCTTTCGGACCGACCCTCCCCTTGGGAATGCGCGGTGGTAGGATCGCAGATAGTGTAAGTTTATTGACTTTTAAGTAGTCAAACCTGCAACCCAACCGACCTGCAATTAGACCCACACCTGCTTCCTGATCCAACTTGCACCTGCCCCAACCCGCATAGAATCACTAAATAATATATCATTTTAACCAGCAGTCTCTGGGCTACACTTTAGGTAAAAAATGATTTAGCATTAAGATTTACTTAAAACCTGGTTTTTAATGAAATTTCACAAGAAGATTATGGCCTATAAGTCAGTCTTTAGTGCTGTGAATTACCAATAAAAAATATTATTGTTAAAGGAGAATTAAAGCAAATAAGAACTGTTCCAGGGGGGGGGGGCAATTAAATTTCACAGGGGGCCACATGAAAAAGTTGGATTGTCACGAAGGACCGGACCAATAGGTTCAACTCAATTCTCATTAAAAATAGATTGCAAAACTGGATTTTAGAAAAAAAATTAAATTAATATACCTGGTTCATTGGATTTTCTTTTTTATACTATTAATTGCAATTTTTTTATAGAAGGTGTATGATATTTAAGATCCATTCCATCAAATTCAATTAATTAAAGGGGAACTGTGGTCTCCAAACAAGTTTGTTTAAATGAAAGGCCTACCTTTAAAACGAGCCATCAACCACCTCTCTATGTGCTCCACAGCCCAAGATATAAAGAAATCACTGACCAAAAAGTTAATTGGTGGGAGGCTGACATGTGACATTCCTAAGGCTTCTCCTGCACAGTGCCGCCGGTAAGCACAGCCTCAGACTCCCTCAGTGTGTGAGAGAGACAGGAAGTCCCTCCCCCTCCGTGCTGTGTGAAGGAAGGCAGAGTAGGTAAGGGAATCTACAGCCCTTCTCTCTCACTATGTGAAAACAACCAACTCTGCCTGAAAAGGCTGTTTCCACAGAGTTTTCTGAGGGGGGGGGTGTTTCAGAGTGGCCCACGGCACCCGTGAGTGGGTGGGGCTTAGGCACCCGTGTGTGGGCGGGGATTAGTCACCTGTGAGTGGGCGGGGCCACGGCACCCATGAGCGGGCGGGGTCACTACACCCATGAGTGGGCAGGGTCACGACACCCGCGAGCGGGTGGGGCCCTATAGGGTTGCAAGGGAATGGGCCAAGGGGGGCCTACAACTGGAGGGACCAAGGGGTCCATGAGTGGGAGGGACCAGGGGGTTTGTAAAGTGGAGGAGACACAGGGCAGATTGACTGACATGGTTTCAGAGCAGGAAGTGCAGGGGACCTGGTGATGCTGCTGCCATATCACAAACAAAAATGTAAATATCTTAAAAACTATGCAAAATAAACAATGGAAATACATTGCAAAAATTCTCAGGAAAGCAATTCCTATCAATTTACCTAAAGGCATTTTTGGACCACAGTTCCCCTTGATCAGGTCATCATTTTTTTTATAAAACAAACTTAATACAAATAAATCAATTATCTAGCCTGAGACAATCAATAAATATTAAGTTTTTTTGGGGTACAGGTCTAGCATTGGGGGGCCAGTCAAGGGCAGCCTAAGGGCCGCATGTGGCCCCCTGGCCTTACTTTGCCCAGGTCTGCTTTAATGTATTGATTGAAGACTGGGAGGTTAAGCAGCTATGCCATACCTCCAATTCTTTAATCAATTCCCCAGGAGCGGCGGACAAAGAAACTTACCTTACTCGCAATCCACCGCAGCAGCAGTGACAGGTCATTATTGGGCATGCAAGCTATAGTTACTCTGAACGAGGACGTGGTCGGGACCTGTCACTGTTGCTGTGGATTGCTTACCCCCAGGTAAGTTTCTTTGTTCTTCAGCTGTAAGTATTACAGCTGATAGAAACTTTATCCGGGCTGTTCAGGCCCTAACCCTGGGTACTTTAAATAGGGGATAGTCCCTTTTAGATGTTCCCAGGATAAGGACCCAAAACGCTAGGCCATCACTCTGGGGGTACAGCTGTCACTTACAAAACTTACTGACTAGGTGCCCTCAATGCACTATCCCAGTCTGCTCCCTCCACAAGAGTTTCTGCTATGGGAGGACAATCTCTGCAAGACGCATGTTCTCCCATTGGGAGTGCAGCGGATCGGACACCGCAAAGAAGGGGCAGGTCCAGATAGGAGCAGCGAGGCAACTAGAAGGTATGTTTTCTAAGGGCCAGCTGTCCCCCAGTGGTGAGGGACCAGTGTTTTAGGCCCTTAACCTGTAACACCTTTAGGAAGGGGGGAGTTCTTTATTTATAATATAATCACAAAAATAATATCACCATAAATATATTCAGGGCCTCATTACTATAAGAAAGTCCCTTGAATGTGATACCTACACTGTCCAAAGGCCTGTACAGACGTGCAGGATGCAAATGGCCGACGCATGGCAAGCTAACAACCACTGTGACTGACAATCATATACGTGTGTGGTCTTTCAACGGACATCGCTGGTGGTCTGTTAACAAATGACTGCATAGCCAATGCACATTTTACATCTGTATATGTATGTATGTATAATTTTATTTATAAAGCGTCACTTGGGTACGCAGCCCTGTACATTATAAAATACAGAGTATACAAACAAGGGGATAAGTGCAAGCCATTATACAGATAAAAATTAAATTAAAGGGCATGTCCACCCTTTCTACATATAATAGTATGCCTTCCCCCAGCCCCAACCGCTATAAAATAATTTTATAAAAGTGCCCCGATCTTTACTTACCTTCCCTCTCTCCTCCGACGCACTGCCTGGCCTTCAGCTTGCAAGACACTGCAAGCAGGGGGCGGGACCGGCAGCCGCATCCGTGATTGGCTGAGAGGCAGAACGTCGGGGGAGAGAGGGAAGGTAAGTAAAATTTTGGGGACTTTCTTAAAAATGTTTTTTAGTGGTTGGGGCTGGGGGAAGAAATACTAATATATGGCCAAGGGTTTTTATGGTATGGGGAGGGATCGCAAAACGGGAGGGAGAGGGAGGGGGAGAAGGGCTGCAGTGCGCATGCCAAACTTCACCCGGAGGCGAGACAAGAGGCAGAGTCCTATATCGACTCTGCTATCCTCCTGGTGGGCAGTTTTTGGGACTTTGGGGGGACTACTATGGGATGTGAGGTAAGGATTTTATTACACTACATGGTGGGGCCATTACTGGGGGGGATTATAGTTTTGGGGGTGGAAATGCCCTTTAAATACAATTTCATACATCAACAGGGCTTTAGTGATCTTGTTTCAGTCCACTATTGCAGACACATTAGCTAGCAGGGCCCATTTCAGTGCTCCCTGGTAACAGTGAGCGGGAATGCTCACTATAAGCTGTGCGCACTTGTGTGCACACACAAGTCGCAGTGGCGTAACTACAGCTACTAAGAGGGTCTGCCAATCCCCCCAAGTGTACGCGATCAGTAGTTTTTAAACAGATGTACAGGGCTTAAATGATCTTGTGTCAGTCTTCTGTTGCAGACACATTAGCAAGCAGGACATGTCATATTCATTCCAAAGCATCTTTATGGTTTAGACGTGTAGAACTGCGTAAAGACATTAGGTACATTTTTATTTACTAGATTTTTGTTCTGTGTTCCATAGATCTTTATAGCTAAGATGATTGTGCAGTCTTTCATTGCTGACAGCATTAGCTTTCTGATGGGCTCTAAGCTCATATTGAAACACATAAATATTATTATTTTGAATATCTTCTCTTTTTATTTCAGTCGGAACCATAAGTCACCGCAGGAATCTTTCTCCTGAAAAATGTTCAAACGTCAAGGAAACTTTCTAACTAAAAAACACAGACAGCGAAAGCAGTAATTGTTCACATCTACGAAAAGCCTTTAGAATAAAACAAAGTGAAAAGTGCTTAGAATTGGCCCTGGAGGTGGTCACATTAAACACATGGTGAAAATGAAATGCTTTGTGGCTGCTACAAAGAAAACACCACATAACAGTTCACCATTAGACATGGACACACATCTGAAGAGCCTTTCTCAGCGATAAGCTTTATTTTAAAGGGGAAAAAATGTTTATAGAACTACCAATGGGCAAGGATTCCAGGGTTTCTAATGGAGGAATCTGAAAAGGTTTAGCCAGGTGGCAAGTTCACCGCACCACCAATATTTTAACCATACCCAAGGTCACTCCTAAGTATATCTTCATTCTTTTATAGATGCATATTTTCTATAGCTATACGGTAAGTGTCATCCAGCTCAACACAAGGTGGAGCCAATTGTTCCCCTAGACTTTTTGTTGCGTGAATAATCTACCCCCTATTCTAAAAATAAAGATAGTCACCACTATCTTATTAATAAAGATAGTCACCACCTTATTAAACATTCCCTTTAATAAGGTGCACTGATGAGAAATGCATTGCACAGAGCTGGTGCTAAGTTCATGTTCACTTAATTATCCTCCCCCTACAGTTCTGCACTATGTTGTTTCTATAAAAACACACTCCTATCCTCCAACATTCCCTTTAATAAGGTACACTGATGGGAAATGCATTGCACAGAGCTGTGCTAAGTTCAGGTTCACTTCACTATCCTCCCCCTATAGTTCTGCACCATGTGGTTCCTATAAAAACACACTCTTCCTACCCTCCAACATTCCCCTTTAAGAAGCTACACTTTCCACTAATATTGCTACAGCTGACATGGAGAGCTAGAGACCTTCACACTATGGTCCATATTTATAAAGGTGTGTTATCGCCTTCTTTAGCAATCGTTATGGTGATCATCAATTTATGATCACTATCGAAAATCTTGTAAATGTACGATAGCCAACGTAAATCTACAACCACGCGTAGAATTTCATTACCGTAGTTTATTACCGCATGTTATGGTATACTACTGCCACGGTCGTACAGTAACGAAAACCCACGGTATCGCAGTTTATTGCAAAACATGCATTCTACATGTTTCTGACCAACTTGAATGGGTCTGAAACATGTAGCATGCATGTTTTGCAATAAACCTGCAATATTCACAGTTACAGACCTGTGTCTCTGTATGTTACACCTGCAATTTATTGTTTATATATCGGATTTGGTGTGAAAGCCGTAGGTGAGACATACATTATTTCAGATCCGGACACACTAGATACCCAGACCTATATACATCACACTACAACACTGATACTAAGAAAGTGTTAATCAGCTGCACCACCAATTTGAATATTGATGATGTAATATATTCATACTCATAGGGGTTAAGAGGTGGGAGTAGAAATCACACGTGCTGAAAATGTAATCAAGGTAAAAGTACTGGCAGGCAAGGGAAAATGTCAGCTTCAGATTTGGGGAACAAACAGAACCTAAAATGAGCTCATAGAGGTAAAGAAAAGGCCCCTGAGTGGAATCTTCCATGCGGAGAAGGATGCTGAGGCAAGTACTTTCTAACTTAAAGGGCAAGTCCACCCCAAAACTAACTTTTTATATTTATTGGCCCAAATAAGTGCTCCAAAACAAACTTACAGCATGTAAATCGGTCCAGTGGTTCAAAAGTTACAGACCTTTGAGATATATATCAGGCTGCACTTCCTCTCCACTTCCACTTAGATGACCCCGAGCTGCAGCTTAGAAAAAAAAAAAATTCTTGCCTGTGTTTTGTGTGTGTCTCTCTCTCTATCTCTCTCTCTGGGCTGGCTGGCTGCAGCTGTTGATCCTGATTTCTTCAGTACACATAACTTTACAGCTGTGATTGGTTAGAGGGAAAATCCAGGGATCCGGGGTCAGACCATTACTGATGCAACTTCCTCTGTTCTCACTGCTGGATGTTAACAACATGCTCAAGAACATGAAAAGAACAGAGGCAAGGTAATGTAACCTGTCTCTGTTCATCGCTGTATTGGTCCATGTTGCAGGATTAAGCCAGCTACAAAGGTCTGTAACTTTTGAACCACTGGACCGATTTACATGCTGTAAAGTTTGTTTTGGAGCACTTTTTTGGGCCAAATAAATATAAAAGTTAGTTTTGGGGGTGGACTTGCCCTTTAAACTTTGATTTTTGGGTTAGTTCTCTTTTAATTGCAATTTTTTATAGAAGGTGCATGATATTTCCTTCCTGACTGGCAATCAGAAATTTCCCTGGATCAACCCTACTTATGTGTCAATACCAGTAACTTGCAACATTCCTGTTTGCAAAACTCATCCAGCTTTTTTTTTAAACCATTCAATGAACCTGCAATAACACGTCCACTGGAAGACAGTTCCATAGCTTTACTGTTCTCACAGTGAAACACCCTTCCCGAACTTGAAGCTAACCTTTTTTCTTAAGTCTTAAGGGATGTCCTCGTGTCCTCTGACATGTTCTATTGGTGAACAATGCCCCAGATAGTTTATTGTATGGCCTGTTATGTATTTATACACAGTAATCATATCCCCACACAAGCGTCTTTTCTCCACTTACATAATTGTAACTTTTCCAGTCTCTCTTCATATTTAAGCTCCCCCAATCCCCTTATTAATTTAGTTGCCCTTCTCTGAACCCTTTCCATTTCAAAGATGTCCTTTTTGTACACAGGATTCCAAAATTGCACTGCATATTCCAATGATGCCTTACCAATGCTTTGTAAAGAGGGAGAATAACATTTTCCTCCGTTGAATCCATACCTCTCTTTATACAAGACAATACCATGCTGGCTCTGGCTGTTGCCACCTGGCATTGCTTGCTTCCTTTAAAGGAACACTAAACCCCAAAAAATAACTCTGTGCCATCCGTTTCTATTATTCACATGGAGGTGAGAACGCTTATTCTCACCTCCCTGTGAATAATAGGACGCTCGGGAGACCTGGAACTTACCTTACCCGCCGCTCCACTCGCAGCCGCTCCTTCACTGACAGCCGCTCTGTCCCGACCACGCGCCCTATCTTAGGCGCATGCGCGCCCAATACAAAAGATAGGGCGCGCGATCGGGAGAGAACAGCTGTTTATGAAGGACGGCTGCGAGCAGAGCGGCGGTAAGGTAAGTTCCAGGTTGTTCACAGGGAGGTGAGAATAAGCGCTCTCACCTCCCTGTGAATAATAGAAACGAATGGCACATAGTCTTTTTAGGGGTTTAGGGGAGTTTACAGTTCCTTTAGGTTTGTTATCCACCAAAACTCCAAGATCCTTTACCAACACAGAGCCATTTATAGTATATGCAGCACAAGGATTTTTAAGTCCAAAATGCATCACCTTTTCTCAACATTGAATCTTATCTGCCACTTAGCAGTCCAATGTGACAATCTATCTAGACCCCCCTGCAAGGATTGCACATCCTCTAAAGTTTTTAAAGGGCATGTCCACCCCCAAAACTATAATCTCCCCCACTACTTGCCCCATTGTGTAGTGTAGTTTAATCCTTACCTCACATCCCAGCTCCATATGGTTCTCCTGTAGCCCCCCCCCAAAGTCCCAAAAACTGCCCACCAGGAGGAATAGCAGAGTCCATATAGGACTCTGTCTCCTACCTGGCCTCCGGAGAAGTTTAGCATGCGTACTGCAGCCCTTCTCCCCCTCCCTCCCCCTCCCCTCCCTCCGATTAGGATTCCCCCCCCTCTGTAAAATCCATTTTACCTAACATTCCCCCTGTCCCCCCAGCCCCAACTGCTCTATTAGTATCATCAGAAAATGCCCAAAACATTACTTGCCTTCCCTCTTTTCTCCGCCGCACTGAACTCCCGGCAGCCGCGTCCGTGATTGGCTGCCGCTCAGCCAATCACAGACGCGACTGCCGGTCCCGCCCCTCTGCTTGCATTTTCTCGCAAGCAGAGGGCCTGGCAGCGCGGCGGAAGAAAGAGGGAAGGTAAGTAATGTTTTGGGCTTTTCTGATGATACTAATAGAGCGGTTGGGGCTGGGGGGACAGGAGGTAAGTTAGGTAAAAAAAATTTTAGAAGGGTGGACATACCCTTTAATGGTTGACAAAGTTTTGTGTTGTTAGCAAACACAGAAACCCACTTCCAAATCATTAATAAATAGATTAAATAGAAGCAGCCCCAACACAGAAACCTGTGGCACCCCACTTAGTACTTTAGTCCATAATGATGAAGCCCCATTAACAACTACTCTATGCATCCTAATCATTAACCAATTTTCTATCCATGTACAAATGTGCCTCTCCAGACCAACAGACCTCAGCTTATACCATTAGTCACCTATGGGGGACTGTATCAAAAGCCATTGCAAAATCCAAGTACCGTATACTACATCTACTGCTATGCCAGGGTCTAAATTTCTACTTATTTCCTCATGAAAGCCAAGCAAGTTAGTTTGAAAAGATCTATTCCTCCTAAATCCATGCTGGTTACTACTTATAATGTCAGTCCTTGAAACATACTCTAGAATATGTTCCCTTATTAAAGGGCATGTCCACCCCCAAAACTATAATCCCCCCCACTAATGGCCCCAGCCTGTAGTGTAGTTTAATACTTACCTTACATCCAGCTCCATAGGGTTCTCCGTAGTCCCCCCCCACAAAGTCCCAAAAACTGCCCACCAGGAGGATAGCAGAGTCCATATAGGACACTGCCTGCTAGCTGGCCTCAGGTAGATTTTTGCCATGTGTACTGCAGCCCTTCTCCCCCTCCTTCCCCCTCCCTCCCCTCCCTCTCAGGATTCCTCCCCCTAGTGTAAAACTTAATATATAGGATTCCCCCTGTTCCCCCAGCCCCAACCGCTCCATTTTTATTCTTAGAAAGTGCCCCAAACTTGGGGGGCGTGGCCAGCTATCCTGGAGAGAGGTCGCATGGAGTAAGAGCTCCCTCTCTGCTACCAGGAAAACAGCTACTTACTGCAACTTAAACAGGACCCAAACAACTTAAAAGAAGCAGCAGACCTGGTCTAAAATGGGCAAGAACAAATCCGCAGCTCATAAACAAACAGAGAAAAAACTCACCTTGTTCTTCCCAGGCAGCACAGATTCGCGGGCCGAAATCCAAGATGGCGGCGCCCATGGAAACCGCGAGAGCCGCAACCTACAGGGAGAAAGAAAGGAAGAAAAAGTAAGGAAACAGAAACAAACAGTATATATTAACAATACAGACATAGACTCTGACACAGAACAAAAAACAGACTTACAAACATCTAATACAGA
The DNA here is from genome assembly GCA_019447015.1 of Hymenochirus boettgeri. NCBI lineage: Eukaryota > Metazoa > Chordata > Amphibia > Anura > Pipidae > Hymenochirus > Hymenochirus boettgeri. Next base: position 42,109,630 of record CM033474.1, read on the forward strand.
CCCAGGCGGGGACCTAGGAGACGCCGATCTCCCCTCCAGCCAGGGCTCCAGCTCACAGGGGCCCCTGGGGACCCAACCAAGCAGGGAACCTATGAAAAGACACAAGAAAGGGGATGTGGAAGGAGAGGAAGAAAACAACACGCTAGAAACCACACAAGGCCAAAACCCCTTGCATAACTTCCCAACCAAAGATACCCCAGTGTCAGAAAAAGTATTAAAAGACATGCTAATCTCTCAACATAAAGCCTTCAAAATGGACGTTACAGAAATGGTCCAAACTATTAAAAAAGATATAAGAGACATTGCAGAAAGAACCAACCATATAGAACACAAAATGGCAGAATTCACAACCTCATTTAACGAATTAGCAGACGCCCATAACAACCTTGACGATAAAGTAACTACTCTCCAAAACAAAATCACTGACCTAGAAGACAGATCAAGGAGAAATAACATCAAAATCAGGGGAATACCTGAGACTGTCTCAAACTCCGAACTTGATCATTATCTAGAAAAATTACTAGAAACAATCCTGCCAAACTCAACAAAAACAGAGAGAACCATCGACAGAGCTCATAGACTATATAAACCAAAAAGTGCCCCTCAAACAGCACCCAGAGATGTAATAATAAGATTCTTATTCTTTCAAACTAAAGAACAAGTGATGTCACTTTCAAGAAACCAAAACAACCTGCCAAGCAAATATACCCATCTACAATTTTTCGCAGACCTATCACCCCAAACCATGCAATTAAGAAAAACCTTTCAGGAAGCTACAGAGATACTCAGATTTAACGCTATAAAATACAAATGGGGTTTCCCAGTCCGCCTGATCGTAATTAAAGAAGAAAGATCATATGTCTTCAATACACCCAGAGAAGCTATCCTCAAAGCCCAGGAATGGAAGCTAAACATCCCTCAAACCATCAAAAATCAACTGAAAGAACCACACAAAAAAGAAAGAATCCAGAAAGAGTGGAACTACAACTGAGAACTATTTGAACCAACATCCGAACAAATCAAAACACACATATTAGCCAAGGACTAATAACTTTGAAACTCTAAAGTCGAGACGAGAGCATTTCATTTGCACCCCAGACTGACTACTCTAAAAACTCCTACCGGCTGCAGGAAGTCCTGGACCGGAGCCCCTGCAAGAAAACGGTTTGAATACCTTTGAGAAGGGCTATGTCTTAAATGTGTTAAATATGTTAAATGTTTTATATGTTATGAATGTTTTATATGCCATAAATGTTTTAGAAGCTTAAAAAGTTCAGGGATAAGAGATACCTACTTTATCCCCTTAATAATACCCACGGAAAACATCCCTGATCATACCAGGGCTTCCCAGAGGGGATAGTAGCCATAAACATAAATATAGAACACAACCTCACGGGGTTAACCTTTAAACAGCCCAATACAACCAAAACAGACTGATCAGTCCAATCATAAACCCTTGGACTGGGTCCTTACCCCAGGAGGCTCTAGATACACTAATTAATCTCCGTATACCTCAGAGACTAGTTTATTTCAGCAAGAATACAAAATAATCTATCTCCCAAAATCAAAGAAGCCACACCCGACCTAGCTTGGGATAACAAACCTATAATAAGCTAAAAACAAAATAATCTAGACCAGTCAATTAAGAAACAAGGAACTGTTTTAAATAAAACAACAGCATTTCCAGGTGGCAAACAGCCCTCCAAAAAGTCTAGATATCTATGATAACTAGGAATGTGTTACTGACCCATTGTGGTCTCCTTATGACCCCCTTATTGAAATGTCTGCCACTTAACTTAAGTTCTAGATGTTTCTCATGTTTTTTATGTTATATATGTTGTATATTTTTTGTCTCAGCTGTGTGTGCCGTACCCCAGTTGCCTTACCCCCACAACATCCACAAAAATAATACAAACACTCATATGATGCCAAATGTACTCCCCAAAACAAAGATCTATATAAAAACACTACACCCATACACGTCTGTAATTAAGGACCCAAAACAACCAACCAGCAAGAAAACCCCCAGATCACATGGGAATTAAACTACAATCCTACAATGTCAGAGGTCTAAACTCCCCCCAGAAAAGATTCCTATTATGGAAAGAGCTTACAAGCAACAAGATAGACATAGCATGTATACAAGAAACGCACCTGAACAAAAAATCAACCCATCTCCTCAAGCATAAAGCATACAACAATATTTTCCATTCCTCATCAGAAAAGAAAAAAAGAGGAGTCACCATTGCAATAAACAACGCACTAGCTTTCAAACTATATGAAGCAAAGATAGACCCACAGGGCAGATATATAATCCTTCACTGTTCCATAAATAACCAAAACTTAGTTATAGCAAACCTATACGCACCCAACCAAAGACAAATCAAGTTTATAAAGAAAATCATAAGCAAAGTTAAAGAATACCACCAAAAAAATATTATAATATGCGGAGACTTTAACCAACTACTAGACCCAGAAATAGACTCCACTAATCCCAACACAAAGAAAAACCACCAATTTTACAATCTCCTGAAATCCGAAGATCTATTTGATGCATGGAGAACAACCCACCCAACAGAGAGGGACTATACTTTCTTCTCCCAATCCTACAATATGTACTCTAGACTGGATTACATCCTAGTAGACAAATGGACTCTCCAAAAACTTCCCAACACCAAAATCTCCCCGATTACATGGTCAGACCACGCACCAATAACAATCCTCCTAAAGGAAAGATTCAATGTCAACCAAACAAGACCATGGAGACTCAACTCAACCATACTATCATACGAAAAATCCAGAAACATAATACAAAAAGCTATATCAGAATATTTCGAAATAAACGAATCTCCAGAAATAGACCCGTTCATACTATGGAACGCACATAAAGCTGTAATTAGAGGCATCTGCATCCAACAAGCATCCCAACTAAATAAAATCAGAAAACAAAATAAACTGGAACTACTACAAAAAATAGCCACACTAGAGAAGGAAAACAAACAAAAACCATCACAACACCTAAAAATACAATTGAAAGAAACAAAAGAAAAACTTCATTCGCTAAATCTCTATGACTATGAAAAAATGCTCAGAAGATTGAAAGCCTCATCTTACAACCAAGGAGGTAAAGCAAATAGAAACCTAGCAAATAGAATCAAAAACAAATTAGCCAATACCAAAATCTCATACATTATAGAAAAAAACAACAAGATACTCAACCCCCAAGAAATATCCAACCAATTCAGCATCTACTATTCCAAATTATACAACCTTGCAGAAAACGGAGAAACTAAAAAACCCAACAAAGAAATCTTAGAAGCATTCCTCAACTCAATAAACCTACCCTCAACGACAGCAGAACAAAAAGAATACTTAGATAAACCATTCTCCCAAGAAGAAATAATTAAAGCGATCAACACAGCAAAACTAAACAAATCTCCAGGAGAAGATGGGTTTACCAATGAATACTACAAAACCTACTTTACTACCCTTACCCCACACTTGCAAAACAGGTTCAACAAAGCAACTGAAAACCAAACATTCCCTAAAGAGATGCTTAAAGCCATAATCATACCAATCCCAAAACAAGGGAAAGACCCGACACTATTAGGAAACTACAGACCCATCTCCCTATTAAATAATGACCTTAAACTATATTCCAAAATACTGGCCGAGAGACTCAAAAACATACTTCCACATCTTATCCACTTAGACCAAGTAGGATTTATTAAAAACAGACAATCCACAGACAACACAAGAAGAATTATCGACCTTATAGACTGGGCCAACCACAACAAGATCTCATCGCTATTTATATCATTAGATGCAGAAAAGGCCTTTGACCGCCTCAATTGGCAATACCTAAACCTGGTACTGGAAAAATTTGGAATACAAAACTCCTTTAAAAAAGCAATCATGGCGCTCTACACCAACCCATCTGCAAACGTGTACATTTCCAGTATGATATCCAACCCATTTAACATCTCAAATGGAACAAGACAAGGATGTCCCCTCTCCCCACTAATCTTTGCCCTAGCTATGGAACCTCTGGCACAAAAAATAAGAGAAGACCCAAATATTACAGGCATCAAAATCAACTCATCATCCCACAAAATAGCACTATTCGCAGACGACGTTATTCTAATTGTCACAAAACCAATCATCTCACTAATACATATATACAAACATCTACATCAGTTTGGACGATTATCATACTACAAAATCAACGAGAAAAAATCACAAGTTATGGAAACCAATCTCTTAGGAACCCTGAAAATGTTCCTGGCAAGCAAATATCAATTCAGATGGGACACCAACGAAATAACCTACCTGGGAATAAAAATTTCAACCAACCTGGAAAACCTATTCCAATCCAACTTCATACCACTAGTAGAAAAACTAGAAAGTCAGACAAGAAAATGGAGGATCATGACACTATCATTAATGGATAGAATAATGGCATCCAAAATGCTAATCCTCCCCCGATATCTTTACGTTTTTAGATCAATTCCTATGTTACAATGTGATATTTTATTTGATTTGATTTGATTTGACCCTATTTGATTTGATTTGAACTGTATTATAAAAACTCTTCAATAAAAACTGAATGATTAAAAAAAAAAGAAAGTTCCCCAAACTTTCTTACCTCCCCTCTTTCCTCCGCCGCGCAATGTGATATTTTATTTGATTTGATTTGATTTGACCCTATTTGATTTGATTTGAACTGTATTATAAAAACTCTTCAATAAAAACTGAATGATTAAAAAAAAAAGAAAGTGCCCCAAACTTTACTTACCTTCTCTCTTTCCCCAGCCGCAATGAACTCCTGGCAGCCGCGTCCGTGATTGGCTGCCGCTCAGCCAATCACAGACGCGACTGCTGGTCCTGCCCCTCTGCTTGCATTTTCTCGCAAGCAGAGGGCCGGCAGCGCGGCGGAGGAGAGAGGGGAAGTAAGTAAAGTTTGGGGCACTTTCTAAAAAAAAAAAAGCTTTAAAAGTCAGGGAAAGAGGATACCTACTTTATCCCCTTAATAATACCCACGGAAAACATCCCTGATCATACCAGGGCTTCCCAGAGGGGATAGTAGCCATAAACATAAATATAGAAACACAACCTCACGGGTTAACCTTAAACAGCCCAATACAAACAAAACAGACTGATCAGTCCAATCATAAACCCTTGGACTGGGTCCTTACCCCAGGAGGCTCTAGATACACTAATTAATCTCCGTATACCTAGAGACTAGTTTATTTCAGCAAGAATACAAATAATCTATCTCCCAAAATCAAGAAGCCACACCCGACCTAGCTTGGGATAACAAACCTATAATAAGCTAAAAACAAAATAATCTAGACCAGTCAATTAAGAAAACAAGGGACATGTTTTAAATAAAACACACAGCATTTCCAGGTGGCAAACAGCCCTCCAAAAATCTAGATATCTATGATAACTAGGAATGTGTTACTGACCCATTGTGGTTTCCTTATGACCCCTTATTGAAATGTCTGCCACTTAACTTAAGTTCTAGATGTTCTCATGTTTTTTAGTTATATATGTTGTATATTTTTGTCTCAGCTGTGTGTGCCGTACCCCAGTTGCTTACCCCCACAACATCCACAAAAATAATACAAACACTCATATGATGCCAAATGTACTCCCAAAACAAAGATCTATATAAAAAAAAACCACCCATACAGTCTGTAATTAAGGACCCAAAAACAACCACCAGCAGAAAAACCCCCAGATCACATGGGAATTAAACTACAATCCTACAATGTCAGAGGTCTAAACTCCCCCCAGAAAAGATTCTATTATGGAAAGAGCTTACAAGCAACAAGAAGACAATAGCTGTATACAAGAAAGCACTGAACAAAAAATCAACCCATTCTCTCAAGCATAAGCATACAAACAATATTTCCATTCCTCATCAGAAAAGAAAAAAAGAGGGTCACCATTGAATAAACAACGCACTAGCTTTCAAACTATATGAGCAAAGATAGACCCACAGGGCAGTAATAATCCTTCACTGTTCCAAAATAACAAAACTTAGTTATAGACAACTATACGCACCCAACCAAAGACAAATCAAGTTTATAAAGAAAATCATAAGCAAAGTTAAAGAATACCACAAAAAAATATTATAATATGCGGAGACTTTAACCAACTACTAGACCCAGAAATAGACTCCACTAATCCCAACACAAAAAAACCACAATTTTACAATCTCCTGAAATCCGAAGATCTATTTGATGCAGGAGAACAACCCACCCAACACAGAGAGGGACTATACTTTTTCTCCCAATCTACAATATGTACTCTAGACTGGATTACATCCTAGTAGACAAATGGACTCTCCAAAAACTTCCCAACACCAAAATCTCCCCGATTACATGGTCAGACCACGCACCAATAACAATCCTCCTAAAGGAAAGATTCAATGTCAACCAAACAAGACCATGGAGACTCAACTCAACCATACATATCATACGAAAAACCAGAAACATAATACAAAAAGCTATATCAGAATATTTCGAATAAACGAATCTCCAGAAATAGACCCGTTCATAATATGGAACGCACATAAAGCTGTATAGAGGCATCTGCATCCAACAAGCATCCCAACTAAATAAAATCAGAAAACAAAATAAACTGGAAACTACTACAAAAAATAGCCACACTAGAGAAGGAAAACAAACAAAACCATCACAACACCTAAAATACAATTGAAAGAACAAAAGAAAAACTTCATTCGCTAAATCTCTATGACTATGAAAAAATGCTCAGAAGATTGAAAGCCTCATCTTACAACCAAGGAGGTAAAGCAAATAGAAACCTAGCAAATAGAATCAAAAACAAATTAGCCAATACCAAAATCTCTATACTTAGAAAAAACAACAAGATACTCAACCCCCAAGAAATATCCAACCAATTAGCATCTAATTCCAAATTATACAACTTGCAGAAAACGGAGAAACTAAAAAACCCAACAAAGAAATCTTAGAAGCATTCTCAACTCAATAAACCTACCTCACGACGCGAACAAAAAGAATACTTAGATAAACCATTCTCCCAAGAAGAGAATAATTAAAGCGATCAACACAGCAAAACTAAACAAATCTCCAGGAGAAGATGGGTTTACCAATGAATAACAAAACCTACTTTACTACCCTACCCCACACTGCAAACAGGTTCAACAAAGCAACTGAAAACCAAAAAATTCCCTAAAGAGATGCTTAAAGCCATAATCATACCAATCCCAAAACAAGGGAAAGACCCGACACTATTAGGAAACTACAGACCCATCTCCCTATTAAATAATGACCTTAACTATATTCCAAAATACTGGCCGAGAGACTCAAAAACATACTTCCACATCTTACCACTAGACCAAGTAGGATTATTAAAAACAGACAATCCACAGACAACACAAGAAGAATTACGACCTTATAGACTGGGCCAACCACAACAAGATCTCATCGCTATTTATATCATTAGATGCAGAAAAGGCCTTTGACCGCCTAATGGCAATACCTAACCTGGTACTGGAAAAATTTGGAATACAAAACTCCTTTAAAAAAAGCAATCATGGCGCTCTACACCAACCCATCTGCAAACGTGTACATTTCCAGTATGATATCCAACCCATTTAACATCTCAAATGGAACAAGACAAGGATGTCCCCTCTCCCCACTAATCTTTGCCCTAGCTATGGAACCTCTGGCACAAAAATAAGAGAAGACCCAAATATTACAGGCATCAAAAAAACTCATCATCCCCACAAATAGCACTATTCGCAGACGACGTTATTCTAATTGTCACAAAACCAATCATCTCACTAATACATATATACAAACATCTACATCAGTTGGACGATTATCATACTAAAAATCAACGAGAAAAAATCACAAGTTATGGAAACCAATCTCTTAGGAACCCTGAAAATGTTCCTGGCAAGCAAATATCAATTCAGATGGACACCAACGAAAAAACCTACTGGGAATAAAAATTTCAACCAACCTGGAAAACCTATTCCAATCCAACTTCATACCACTAGTAGAAAAACTAGAAAGTCAGACAGAAAATGGAGGATCATGACACTATCATTAATGGATAGAATAATGGCATCCAAATGCTAATCCTCCCCCGATATCTTTACGTTTTTAGATCAATTCCAATAAACATCCCAGATACCTTCCTCTCAGAGCACAAAAAAGAGTATAACACAATCATATGGAATAAAAATAAAGCAAGAATAAACAACCCAACCATGGCTAAAAACCGCAAAACAGGAGGTCTAGCAATACCAATATTAAAGACTATTACCAAGCAACCACTGTAGACCAAATAAGATATTGGTGGAAAAGCAAGACAAACACAAACCTATGGTGCGAAATAGAGGAAAAAATGTGCCAACCCATGAACCTGAAACAAATTCTGGGAGCAACACTTCTAGAAGACAAGAAATAACCATTCCTACACCCTCCCCACGCATCCATTAAAATCTGGAAAAAATAACACAAAAATCAAAACTTCTTAGCACCATTATACGACTTCATACCCATAAACAGCCTTGAAATACTTATCCCGGATTACATATTCAATGGGATCAACAAAATAAAAACAATCAATCAACTATACCAACAAGTAAACCAACCCCATTCCCTACACTACAAAGCAAAACCAACTTAACCAGAACGACTTCTTCAAACATATCCAAATTATATCCCTGCTTACAACCTCTAAAAAGAAATGGAAAACCTCAATAGACTAACTGAACACAATTTAACAACCCCATTACCCCCCCCAAAGGAATAAAACCTTCTACAACTTGATCACAAACAAAAAATATATAAAATGGGAGGAAGAACGGGAAAAAACCTTCAATGATAAACAATGGTCAGATGCAGCCAACATCCCCTTCAAACTTCAAGATGCTCACAAACATTGGGAAATAAACAAGAAAGATACTGTTGAGAATTATAGAACCCCAACAATTCTAGCAAAATGGAACTTAAATACTCACCAATATGTTGGAGGTGCGGACAAGCCAGAGGAACACTTCTTCACATATTCTGGACCTGCAGGAAAATCAGAAAAATATGGAATAAAACTCAACTAGTATTATCATCAATATTACAAAAACAAATCACCCTCACCCCGAACTGGCCCTCTTATTGATAGACCTACAGCAGTTTCCAGCAATCAACAAACCATTATTTTCCATACTACTATAATTATTACTCAATTTATTGCCAGAAACTGGTTATCCACTAAAATCCCTAATATCACACTCATACTGAGAAACCTCAATACCAATATGCAGTATGAGAAAAAATATGCCATAACCCAACTTAATTTTCACAAATTCTACAAGAAGTGGGAATACTGGTATACCGACAATAGATCTCTATATCAATAAAGATTAAGAGCTTTGGCTCAAATATGTAAAATCTGATAACCAAGCAAGAATGAAATACTCAAAACGGCAGTGGGGAGACACACGCTGAAATTTACTTTTGGTTACTTTATTTACTGCTACCCACTCCCTACAGTATATTATAATGATATTACAATGTGATATTTTATTTGATTTGATTTGATTTGACCTATTTGATTTGATTTGAACTGTATTATAAAAACTCTTCAATAAAAACTGAATGATTAAAAAAAAAAGAAAGTGCCCCAAACTTTATTACCTTCTCTCTTTCCCAGCCGCAATGAACTCCTGGCACGCGCGTCGTGATTGGCTGCCCTCAGCCAATCACAGACGCGACTGCTGGTCTGCCCCTCTGTGCATTTTCTCGCAAGCAGAGGGCCGGCAGCGCGGCGGAGGAGAGAGGGGAAGTAAGTAAAGTTTGGGGCACTTTCTAAGAGTAAAAATAGAGCGGTTGGGGCTGGGGGACAGGAGGAATCATATATCCAAAAATGGTTTTAAGGATGGTATACCCTTTAAACTTTCCAGTATCTTCCCCACCACTGAAGTTAAACATTACAGGCCTGTAATTACCCGGCTGTAACGACTACCCTTTTTGAATATTGGAATAATTTTTACCAATCCAGAGGCACACATGCGGATATGAGGGATCTACAAAATAAGAAACAATGGCCTAGATAAACTGAGCTTAGTACCAGAGAATGTATTTTATCGGCCGGCAGGAGATTTATTAATATTAACCTTATTTAGTTCTTTCTGTACCATATCCTTGCTTAACCAAAGTGCACTTGAATCTTTATACCATTATTGCTACTATATAATATCTGTAATTGGATCTTCTATAGTGTATACAGAGGGGAAAAATATTCTCATCCTCCGTAACAAACTTATCCCATTAATTAATGGTGCCACATTTTCAGTCCTCATCTTCTACTATTAATATACTTTAAAAAAAATGTAGGCTTAGTGATGCTTTGTTCAGCTATCGTAACTTCATTATTAATTTTAGCTAGTTTGATTGCTTTCTTACACTGCTGTTACAGTTTTTAATCCCTAAAAGCCCTTTCTGTTCCCTCTGATTTAAAGGTTTTAAATGCCTTTTTCTTCCTTCCATTTGTCTCTTTACAGTAGTTCTGGTTGGGTACGGGATACTATATAATATTAAGAATTACTGGTATTAATAAATATAATGTAGTTCTGGTTGGTACAGGGATACTAAATAATATTGAGAATTACGGTTTAATACATATCCTGTAGTTCTGGTTTGTACAAGGATACATATAATATTTAGAATTACTGGTATTAGTACATTAATATTAGTTCTGGTTGGTACACGACATATAATATTGAGAATTACTGGTATTAATATAATATATATTATATTATATATACGTAGTTCTGGTTGGTATGGGGATACTATAATATTAAGAATGACTGTATTAAACTATACTGTAGCTCTGGTTGGTACGGGGATACTATATATATGAGAATTACTGGTATTAATACATATCCTGTAGTTCCGGTTTGTGCGGGGATACTATAAATATTGAGAATTACTGGTATTAATACATATACTGTAGTTCTGGTTGGTACAGGGATACTATATAATATTGAGAATTACTGGTATTAATACATAACTGTAGATCTGGTGGTACGGATACTATAATAAATTGGAAATTACTGGTATTAATATATTACAAGTAAGTGAAGGTATAAGTGTATCTTACAAATAGCACAGACTCCAAGCTGTGGAACAAGATGTCTTTATTGAACACAGTGTTTTACATGTGGTGTGCTTGAGAAGGAGTTGGTCCGAAAAATGTAGCACACATGTTTTGTTCAATAAAGACATCTTGTTCCACAGCTTGGAGTCTGTGCTATTTGTAGCTACACTTTACCTTCACTTACTTGTAATACTGAACCTGGACCAGAGATACCAGGAAGTGTAGCCTACAGCATCTACGTTGCTCTTTGGTTTAGAGGGTCCCTATTCTCCTGGTATTAATATATATATTGTAGTTCTGGTTGATTCAGGGATACTATATAATATTGAGTATTAATGGTATTAATACATATACTGTAGTTCTGGTTGGTACAGGGATACTATATAATATTGAGAATTACTGGTATTAATACATATACTGTAGCTCTGGTTGGTACAGGGATACTATATAATATTGAGAATTACTGGTATAATACATATACTGTAGTTCTGGTTGGTACAGGGATACTATATAATATTGAGAATTACTGGTATTAATACATATATGTAGTTCTGGTTGGGTACAGGGATACTATATATATTGAGAATTACTGGTATTATACATATACTGTAGTTCTGGTTGGTTACAGGGGATACTATATAATATTGAGAATTACTGGTATTAATACATATACTGTAGTTCTAGTTGGTACAGGGATACTATATTATATTGAGAATTACTGGTATTAATATATATACGGAGGGGGGCGCTCGTGAGCAGCTTCGAAGACGGGCATGTTCTGAAAGAGCTCCTCTACCCACACCCGAACAACTCAAGCTAACAGCAGCAAAAACTTACGGTTACCCCCAAAAAATAGACTAACAACAATAGGAGATGCCCCCAATGCCAGCCAGAGCAAAATCAACAACAGCGGTAATGTCTCTCCAAGCATTCCGCCATAAAACACAACAACCTCTAGGCCCAATGGAAGGGGAGGAGCCAGAACCACACAAGAAAAGCCTGCGACGGGAACGTTCCTCTTTACTGGAATACACTCAAGGCCTCCTAACACAGATACGCTCCCTGCTCAAAGAAGAGCTACAGGCAGCAATAACTCCACTGCGAATCGAGAATCGGCGACATAGAAAACCGCCAGGATGACCTGGCCGAAGCAGTCTCCAATATCCAGAATGATACGGAGGACCAAAAGGCAGCTAATTATAGGCTCACGCTACAAATAGAGGACCTGGAAAACCGATCTCGACGCAGTAACCTAAGGATAAGAGGGATCCCAGAAACATTCGCTAATACCCAGGAAACAACCTTCGAGATATTTCAGTCAATGCTCCCTGACGAGGCTCAGGAAAGACTGGAGTGCGACAGGGCCCATAGAGCTCTCACAAAACCTCCTAGGGAGAACATGGCGAGAGACACCATAGTGAAGTTACACTATCATGACATAAAAGAGAAGCTCCTTCAGGTAGCACGGAAGACGACCGACAAGCTGGAGTAAAATGGACATCGCTTCCGACTGTATGCAGACCTGGCACCCCAAACGCTACAGAAAAGAAGGGCCCTACGACAAATAACTACAACACTGATGGAAAAGCGGATCCGATACAGATGGGGCTACCTGTTTAAACTATCATTTACATTGAACGGCATCAACTACAATGTCGAGTCAGCGGAACAGGGAAACCATCTAATGCAGAGCCTAGGATTCCAAGAACCCGATGACAGCCATCCCAACAAATCCTCTCCTCAAAAGGCCCTGCAACGCATCTGGCAGCAAGTATCCCGCAACTCACAGGCTAAGAGGAGACACTGGGGAACAAGCCCATCCAGAAACCCATCCACAGACTAGAGAACCAATGGAGGACTGGATGATACCCGCACTGCAGGAAAAACGATAAGTATCACGACCCCCCATAACCTGTATGCATCCCCAGCCCACCTACAACTGACACGAACCAATTTGAGTCCAGTAAACCCCACGGGAGACTGAAGGGGAAAACAGATATGAAAAGCCCCATACCATGGAATTATCCCCACTAGCCCAATTGATACGGACTCAAACCCAATCCCCACCAAATCGTGGCACACAAAAACCTTATGGATCACCATGCCGAACTAACTAACTGGGACCGATAAGAGACAATTCGGAACCCCACCAGACAGACAATACAAGCTAATCAAACTACTATGACGGATGGCCGCCAAAGCCAACACAAGAGGGGAATGATTAATCTTGGGAGGGCGAGGTTGCGGAATGTATGGGAGTGTGAATGACTAAAAAGGAAGAACGATTGCTAAAAATGCTACAGTAAAATGAAACCAGTGTAACTACCCCCCACCTGCCCAGGGCTATGTTTTGTTTTTGTTTTTTTTAGGGGAAGAAAATAGAAAAAAAAGAGTTTACGGTTGATAACAATGAATTATATGTCTAAAACAGTGTGCGTGGACCCTTGCCATACCGTTCAGCCTCAGAAATAGCTAGATAAATCCCAGAAATCCTACCCCAACCCCAGGACCAACCCACACCCCCACACATAACACATATGTGAATCCACCAAGAGGGGAGGAGACGGGTAGACATCTATAACAAACTCTAATCAATAACACTGGGGCTGGACGGAGGAGAAGAAATGCACATTCCCGGTAGGAAATCTATATATGCTGCAAAAAAACAATTGCCAAGAATATGCGAGTCTTATACAAATGCATACAAAATTTCAACAGACCGACAGAGAGATACCCCCAGATCTGATCTCCACTGGGAATGACCCAGACCGGTCAACAAACAGGTCTCAAGTAAAATGTATATGTATAGAGAAAATGTATATAGATGAGGGGACCCATAAGCAAGTTCGGGTGTGGTGACACAGAGAAACCCCCAACTAGAGTCTCCCCAACCCTCCAACACAGGAGGAAGGCGACGCTCTGAACAGAGAAATTTTTTAAAGTTATAAGTTCAAGGTACAAGACCTAACGTTCCAAGTTAAGTGTTGATTAGGAACACAAGTTTTACTTAACCCTTTCACCCTGTCTTTATGGCCCCACCCTCCTACACAAACCTAAGTTATGACCAGAAGGAAACAATCTACATAGAAACAAAACACCATAATTCTAACTCCAACAAAAACCACAGCCAGACACCCGATAAACCCGTAAAATAAACACAACCAAAAAACAACAAACAAAACCCACCCAACCTCCAACAATACAGCAACACAAACAAACGAAAAAACAATAAACTAGTATGCATAACACATAATGTGAGAGGACTTAATTCCCCAATGAAGAGATCCATAGCATTTAAAAACTACCAAACACACAAACCACACATCATCTTCTGGCAAGAAACACATTTCACAAGTAAACCCGCTCCAAAATATCTAGACAAACACTATTCCCATTTTATCTCAGCAATGGGCCCTTCAAAGAAAAATGGGGTGACCATTCTTTTCCATAACTCATTAAACGTAACAATACAAAACATGACAGCAGACCCCGACGGCAGATATCTCCTAGTTAAATGTCTTATCGACTCCGAAGAGTATGCATTAATGAATATCTACACCCCAAACACACAACAACACAAATTCCTAATCGAAACTATCTCCAAATTCCAAGAACTCACCACCCCAAACACTCTTATAGCAGGAGATTTCAATTTACCCCTCGATCCCAATTGGGACAGATCGAACACCACAAAACTGAAATTCAATAAGAAAAACACTAAGAAACCATCAAATAAAATACAACATCTACAACTGAAAGACCTCTGGAGAGAAAAAAATGTGAACTTGAAGGAATACACATATTCTCACCCCCACATAAATGCTATGTGAGACTAGATTATTTCATGGGCTCAGGAGACAGCAAAAAGCGAGGGTAGCAATCCAAAGTAAAGTAAACTTAAATTTATTGAAGACCACACATATTACAATGTTTCGGGGGGAAAAACGTTGTGATATGTGTGGTCTTCAATAAATGTAAGTTTACTTTACTTTGGAGTGCTACCCTCGCTTTTTGCTGTCTCCTGTTACCAAATATCCATTTAAGGGTTGGATTACCTAGAGGAGTGAGCACCCACGTGTGGATGAGTGCAGAGGACCCTATCGTGAGTTTGCTGAATTATTTCATGGGCTCACTCACACTACTTAGAAACACAGAAACCGCTTCTATAGAACAATGTGGATGGTCGGACCACAAGATGGTCAAAATTTCACTAAACATTAACAAATTAAACACTCATATGTACAGATGGAGACTCAACGAGTCATTACTATCAGACAAAGGTCTAGTTGAACACTAATCAAAAGATATCATTGAATATTTCAAAATAAATGACACAGACCAAATAAGCTTTCCCTGGGTGTGGGCGGCTCACAAGGCCTATATACGGGTCATACTCATACAAAAAGCGTCACAATATAAGAAAATAAGACTACAAAAAAACAGAGAAATCAAACACCAAATACACCTACTAGAAACAAACAACAAAGATATTCTAGACAGTATCAGAATAAAAAGACAAGAACTACACGCAAAAAAAAAACAATACTACTACCACAAAGGCAATAAGGCAGACAGACCACTGGCGAACCTGCTGAACGCCAGGAAAAAAAACATATCAATAACCAAAATATACACACAAAACGGAACCCTAACCTCAAACCCAGATCTGATCTATAAAACGTTCCATTCATTTTACTCTACGTTATACGAACAAAAACAACAAACAAACCAACAAGAAATCATAACCTTCCTACAGAAACACATGCCAACCAACATACTCACTCCAGACATGCAAAAAAAATGGCTAACCCAATTACACCAGAAGAAGTTACCCAGTCTATCAAGCAAATTAAACCACATAAATCACCAGGACCCGATGGGTTCTCAGGAATATACTACAAAAAACTCTCCACACAACTCACCCCACACCTAACAAAGCTGTTTAATCTTTTTATGGAGGGAGACAAAATGCCTACCGATATGAACACGGCAAGCATCTCCCTAATCCCGAAGCCAGGTAAATCACAATTAGAGCCCAAAAACTACAGACCTATCTCTCTGATAAACCAAGACCTGAAAATCCTCACCAAAATTCTAACAAACAGAATCAACTCATTTCTACCCTCCATAACACACCAGGACCAGGTAGGCTTCATCCCAGGTAGGCAAGCAGGAGACAATATAAGGCAAATATGTAATATAATATCTTATATAAACACAAATAAAATAGCAGGCTGTATTGTCTCCCTCGATATGGAAAAAGCCTTTGACAGCCTCCGCTGGCAATACCTAATAACCGTGTTAAAACAATATAAATTTCCCACCCCCTTCTTAAATATCCTTAAGGCCTACTACTCCAACCCTACGGCAACGCTACGCCTACCTACACAACACACAGATCCTATCACAATCCGAAGAGGCACTAGACAGGGATGCCCCCTCTCACCCATACTATTCATACTAGCGATGGAACCTATAGCCAACGCCATCAGAAATAATCCTTCCATTAGAGGAATAACCATAAAAGATAAACAATATATAGTAAGTATGTTTGCAGACGATATAGCCCTTACACTAACATCACCTTTAATGTCCCTCCCAAACCTGTACTCTACCCTACAAGAAATTGCAGCAATCTCAGGCCTAACAGTAAACCAAGACAAAACAGAACTGCTCCCCATCAACCTCACAACTCACCAAAAAAAACTGATCACGCTGAACTTCCAAACAAGCTGGAAAGAATCAGGTCTTCAATACCTAGGAATATGGCTGACAGCCAAAATGGAAGATATATACCAAGCAAACTTCCCAAAAATATACAAAAGAATACAAAAAGACTTAAACAAATGGGAAAAACTGAATATCTCATGGCTAGGGAGAACACACACATACAAAATGAACATTCTACCAAGAATATTATATCTATTCAGAACTCTAACAATCTGGATCCCCCCCAAAAAATTGAAACCACTACAAACTCAGATATTCAAATTTATATGGTCACAAAAAACCCCGAGAATCGCCAAAAACACACTAACCAGACCAATCGACCAAGGAGGACTTAGAGTCCCATCAATATATAAATATTACCTGGCAGCACAACTGGCCCAAATAACATCCTGGCACGCCAATCCCCCACACTCACAATGGACCTCAATAGAGACAGACCTAATAACCCCAACGCATATCGACACAATACTATGGATCCCCAGCAACAAAAGAAAATTACCACCGGAAACCAGTAAACTTACAATCATATCACTAAAAATATGGGACAGAATCAAAACACAACATAAATTCACAAACAACCCATCAATGATGGAAACAATAACACACTCACCTATGTTTCAACCTGTATACAATAATATAGGCTACAGATGGTGGAAAGAAATAGGAATGCACTGATTAATCCAATTCTACAATTCAGGAACCCCGCTAACAATAGAAAATATCAGAACAAAACATAAAACACCCCCTAGGGGTAACTTCCAACTAACCCAAATCAAACACTACATCTCGAGAACACGCAGAAAAACAGACCCTAGAACTAGTTTGACAGATTTTCGAGAGACTATGCTATAACAACCCCCTAGGCAAAGGCCACCTATCCACAATATACAAAGGACTATTCATGCCCCCCCAGACAGAGAAACTGAAATATATGCAGAAATGGGAACAGGTTGGAGGGTGAAAAGGTTGGACTTGATGGACGTATGCCTTTATTCAACCTCAATTACTATGTATGTGACCAATTTGTGGGTTTTCCACAGATCAGCCTTAGCTCTGTTATTGAAAGACAACTATGGTGCTTGTAGTTTGTATCTGTGGGTGTTTTTTTCCTACCAGCAGATGGAAGTGCCCTATAAATGTCTCACATATTGTACGTAATCAAAAATAATATTATTATTAAGAAAACTTGTGACGTAAGACACTGCCAACTTTAAATTGTAAGGCTATTAAGAGTCCCCTTGGAGTTTTATGACCTGTATTAAAGAAATGTATTTATGGTCACTGAACTCTTTGACAATGTAATAATCCCTATATTACACTGTACGAGGCAGGGGCGTCGCTAGATATCACAGGGCCCCATAGCAAGATTTTAGATGGGCCCCTCCCACATAAAAACTGCAGAAAAAGTTTACCTCACGTAGTCCATAAACCTGTAGGTATCAGAGGCAAGTATGGGGCCCTTTCCCCTTAAATAACTATAAGATCACTATACTCACTATATTTAGGTTTCCATTGTTTGATCATGGCTAATTTTGCCCCAACCAATCAGATGTTGGCTTTCAAAAGTTAAATAATATCTGATTGGTTGGGGCAAAATTAGCACCATTTTAAACGATAAGAACTTTTATTGAATTTCCCTGTAAATGTATTAAAATGACATGGCTCTTTAAACAGCTAATTAAAGCAGATCAGCTAGGCTCAGCAAAGTATAACTGACATAACAGATGTTTCACAGCTTCTTATAAATCACATTGTATTTCTCATGCAATGTACTGACACAACCAAAATTCAAGTACAGTATGTTACATAGATGTCTTGTGCTAAACCTTGCCCCTTTTGAGCATTATTTAAAGGAGAACTATTGTCTTAAACACATTGTAGCTTAGAAATTGATTAAATAATAGATCAATTGCCCTTTTGAGTTATTGCTATCATTGCTTTCAAGTTTGGAAAAGGTCTAAATTTATGCTACTTTATTTCCCTTCCAAGCTTTAGCACAGGAAGATACAAAGTAGCCAATTGGACATCTCACTTTTGCCGTGGACAAGGCAAACTGAGCATGTCAGTCCCAGAGGGAGAAGGGAGGAGGGGAGGGTAAGGAAGTAAATATTTCACATTAGTATTTCTTTTATTAAGAATTTCTTTGCTTTATATACAAGTAATATATAATTTAGATCAGTGGTTCATGATTCAGGATAGAATGAGTTTCGAGTATAATTCTCCTTTAAATATGTTGCACATCTTCCCTTTTTCCCACTGGTACATCCTCTACTGCAGATTCAGTGATTGCTTTTTTCTTTTTATACTCCAGCGAGTGTCGTGCCCTTCCTCCCCAGCTGTATAGTTATTTGGTTGATTCATATGATGCTTAACAGGTATATTACTGTGCGGTGAACTAGAGAATCACCTGTACGGTGCACACTGTTCATTTCGTTAGGCTGGGTGATTGGTTCTGAAAAATAATCCCTCTAACATCAATCATCCGGCACAGACATTTAAGAGGTCAAATACATCCTCGACCTTGGCAATGCGAGATCACTCTTTAACCAACTGGGTGGGGGCAATGTTGACCGGGATCTGTCAATTCTGAAAATAACATGACATATTTGTATTATAATTGGTTTTGTGAGATTCAGGCTGTTAATCACTTAAACTCAAAACAAGAGTCATCACCACTATTAAAAGAAAAATGAATCAGAATACATTTTAATTATATTATTTTGGCATTTTTAATATGTTATACTGATGTGCTTGAACACTAGCAGTGCACTATGATTTATCTCTGTGTTATTAAAAGGGAAATTCACAATAAAACTCATGCAGCCCAGAAGCAGCTGGTTAAAACAATTAACTCAAGTAGTTTTTCAAACGAAGATGCAAATGGGTGAAGTCAGTAAAATGTTTCACTACAACAAGCTCCCGCCTCCCTTTTCTCTGCTGGTGATAGGAGTCTCTGGGCCACATTAAATATCCTGCAGTATCGGCAAATTCTGATACAGCAGGTTGTAACAGACCTGATTGTAATTGTACGATTGCCTATTCGTATAATACCATGCGGTAAAAGACTAACGTAACGATATTTATGTACAATCATACAATTACGATCGTGATTGCAAAATAGCGATACTGCCCTTTAGAAATATGGCCCCCAGTTTGTAATCCCGGGAAAGTGATATATTAATCAGCCATTTCTGTCCTATATAACCTGGAGAACTATGTTTTATCCCACATTCTAAAGGACTGCTGTATATTCCTGCGTATAAGACTACTTTTTAGCCCCTTATAATGTTCTGAAAAGTCGGGGGTCGTGTTATACGCCGGGTGTCACTGCCTTAAGCCACAATTACCTGCAGTGGAGAAAATGAATGGTGCGGTGGGGCAGCTTCCTGTTTCGGCAGTCAGCTGACTGATGACGCGCGGGGAGCGTAGTGACGTTTGCTGGAGGAAACTGTGGGACGGGCTGGAGGTGGATTGCTGGATTATGTCACCAGGAACCAGGGCTGGAGGTGGATTGCCGTATTATGTAACCAGGAACCAGGAGGCTGCGTTTGGCTGCTACTCATGCGAGCGGCTGGATACAGGGGTGGGCCAGATGGATGGGGGAGGCATGATGTCTGTGTTTACCAATGTCAGAGAAGGAGGTGTTGGGATGCGTAGAAAGAGGGCTAGTCTTATACGGTGAGTATATCCCAAACTCTATATTTTAACTGGAAAAGTTGGGGGGTCGTCTTATATGCCGACATATACGGTAATAATAAAACAGACACTCTAGCGGCTATTTGTTACCCATGTTATCATTCATTTGGTCTTTTTGATCAGTTTTTACATTGGTCTGTTCTACATTTACAGCCATTTGCCATTCTCCAATCAGATTTGACTGCTGTTCAATGAAGCTGGTCAAAAACCATATTTTTCTATTATCCTAAACCCCTCAGTACCCAGACAATACTTACTGGTGCTGCATTTGTATATTCTGCCCAAATATCCCAGTTAGGTTGGTTAATTTAATTCTGGTCACAAGTTTATTCATACTGCCGAATAACTATAGAATATGCTAGGAGGCATAGTGGACAGGATATGCTGGCAACAATAGGTAAATGTGAAACTGTCATTAAAAGGTAACTTCACACAAAATGATTTTACCTCTTTACATCTATAATCTATTATCAAATGCATGTGTGTTTTGCAGCATGCCTTCAATGTAGTGTGTTTAGCTCAGTATCCCACCTCCCCCTTTTAACCTACTCATTTTACCATCTGACATGGCTTTCTGTTAAGTCAAGCATGCTCAGTGATCACTATGAGCCAGCACTGGGAGAGGGAATTTTCTTTTATGCAGTTCACACATACCAAGTAATACCCTTTCAATTACAGCAAGACGGCTGTTTAAGACAATGGGGTACTTAAGAGACAGATTTATATTGGATATGTAAAGAAATAAATATTATTTCCAGCCGACCGAACGATAGAGCTGGTGTGTCCCCAGCCTAAATGTATCTCAAACCAATCAACAAATATCCAGAAGGGATGGTCTACAAAGTCCATGACCAGCTGTAACAAGTGCTGGGAAATTTAGAGGATGCTGAACCTTCCCAATACATTTTTGTGTAGGTTTAGGTTACTCCTGCACTGAATCATTCTAAATCCCAACTAGCTCCCATATAGTACCACCTGGAAAGGCAGATTTTATAGAACAGATGGCTGGAAATGGTTATCTATGGACATCATTCGCCTGTGAGATCTTTTGAGTATAGTACAGGTCTGTGGCTGTAAAAAGATTAAATATGTAAAGTCAGAGGAAAAAATGTAATTCACCAATGAGCCAAGAAGTTCCACAAGTTATTAAAATATGTTAATCTCCTAAAATCCTACTCATGCCATTTCATAGCCACAATACAGTTATCCGCTGGCTTACATTCATATTGCTAAATAATAGACCTATTATAACCTGATCCATAAAAGAAATACTTAACTCAACAAGGGGAAAACCTTTTCTAAATTCTAAGGATTCTTTTAGCTTTGTAGACACATTCCAAACATATATTCTTATTAGCAATACATTAACTCCAGTGCAGTTATTTCAAATTAGGGAAAGTTTGCACATGTTTATACCAGAGAACTGCAGTTAAAGAAGAACTATGTCCATATTAAGTTGGATATAAAACAAGTTAAAATTAAAAGTGCCTGGGGTATGGAGGTAGGATTGGTAATTCCTACCTCCCAAAATCTATGTTTAATACAGGAATGCCCAGAACATGAAGCTGGCAGATGAAAACTGAGCTGGTGCGCCTCAAATAAATTATATTGGGAGGTAGGGATAATCAACCCGACCTCACTTCCCCAAGTACTTTTTATTTTTAAAAAGCTGTTTTTATAGTGTAGTTGTCCTTTAAAAACTCCCTAGCTATTCCCTTGTAAGCTGCTACTGGACTCTTTTATTAACCATCGTGTTTGATGTATAACACTGTTCTGTTAATAGAAGTAGCATGTTGGAGATGAAACTATGGTATAGACAGATTAACAGTTTCAGATTGCACGGTGCTTGAGGGCCTAGACACTATTAAGCTCAGGGCTGCCCTGTCTACCACTGGAGGTGAAATTATCGGTAAGTGTCATACAGCGCTGATAAAGAATTGATACATTGCAGAAACTGGACTGTTAAACTCAATACTTTTCCTATATTATCGCCCAAATACTGCCATAAAACCCCCTCCCAGAGATAGATTATGATCATATTGGGCCCTATGCAGGGCCATCATTTAGGGCCCCCCTTTTTGCAACATATATTGTATAGACTATAATATTGTTACTGCTTTTGAAGCTGGGCCCCCAGAGGTTTCCTGGGCCCTAGGCAGGTGCCTAGGGTTGTCTTGTTCATAATCCTGCTCTGCCCCCTCCCTATACTCCCCTAAATTACTCGAATCAAGGCTGATTCCGTGCCCTTCATGCCTGGTACACACCATTAGATCCTTCATCTCAAACAACCATTCTATACTTCCGACCAGTCGGCCAGGACAAAGAACTGTCAGTTGTTGCAAAAGTAGCCGTGTGCTGTCAGCGTGCGTTCCAAAGAGGACTGCATGATGCCCGTGGTTTTCCGAAGCGTGACGGTGAAAAGCAAAAAAAAAAGTTTTTTTCACCCGATCGTCTGATACACTGAACAATCGGTCCATTGCCATGAAAACTTGCGTGGTGTGTACACAGCCTTAGCCAGGGTGAGAGAGACATCTCCAATGAGATACTCTGCACCCATCTGCATTGATGGAGGGTGGAGTGGTGTGCAGAAATTGGTGGAGAGTCGTGTTTTTCAATTTTTAAATCAGCAGATTCTTAGCTGTGTTCAGTATTGCCTGTATCTCTTTAATGCTGGGAATAATCGTTATAATACTGAGGCTCATATTTCAAAATGTCCCTATTAATTCCCTTCAATTGCATGGCCCAAAATAAAGGAAACACATACTAAGAGCTATTTGCACTACAAGAGCAGCTCCTACCCAGGGGACACACTGGTTTCTGATCAAACACACAATTGTTCTTTCATTTTCTTTCTGAACCAATGAGTTATTGCCTTATTAAAGGTTTTCTTTTTCACGGCCTCAATACAACATACCGGTAACCATTCATTAGCAATAGGCAAATGGGCATTTGGACAACAACAATTAGTAATATTAGAACTTTTAAAGCCACATGAACAGCTGAACATTGGTAGAGTTGTGTCTTCGAACAGAGGTGAATAAATGTCATGAATTGTCACAGCATCTCAGTAACTGGATTTCAATAATAGGCTTTTAGTTACTGTATATGTTTATGGTGGGGGCATAGCTACCAGGGGGGCAGAGGGGGTGACCACAACCAGGGCCAGGGGGGTCGACTTTATCCCCTGCACAGTTACAAGGTACCACCCCAGCAGCCACTGTAAATGACACAGGAGGAGGGCTCATTTTTTTTTTGCTCCCCAATGTAGCAAAAGTGCTAACGGAGGGACTATAAGGCTGGGGCCACATAATGGGGCACGGGAAAAGCGCGCTCACATGCATGCGTTTTCCCAAGCATTACTGATCATGCATGCGATTTGCAAAAAAAAAAAAAACAGGAATGCTTGCGCTGTGAAAGCGGATCGCATCATACTACAATATGTAGCAGGATACTATTAGGGAGATCTCCTGTAAGAGATTCACCAGGGGATGTGCGACTCTAGCTATAGTTCACCTGACGTGTGTATTTAATTTCAGGTATAATGTGGTGTTAAACACATGCTTCTGAATAGCTGCACAGCCGCTGGTGAATAGCAAGGGGTTAAAGTTATGGTTAGCGTAACTTTAACACATTGCAGCAGCATCTCTCAGTGAATGCCTCTGTGTATGTGCCATAAAAGGAACTAAAGTCTTAGGCAGTATTGGAGGCTGCCACATCTCACCTGATTGTGAAGTTAAAGTATAGACAGATTTTCAGTTATAAAGTGCACTGTGCTCAATTTAACTTAAAAAAAAAAGGCTTAGTAGTCACCATTATTATTATTACACAGTTCTCTGTGTTTGCAGACAACACACCATTAAAAGCTACAGATGATGTGCAATTGTTTCAGGTGGAACTAGATAGATTGTCACATTGGGCTGCTAAGTGGCAGATGAGATTCAATGTTGATAAATGTAAGGTGATGCATTTTGGACTTAAAAATCCTTGTGCTGCTTATACTATAAATGGCTCTGTGTTAAGTGAATCCCTGTTGGAAAGGGATCTAGGAGTTTTGGTGGATAAGAAACTTAACTAAACAGAGCCAGCATGGTATTGTCTTGTATAAAGAGAGGTATGGATTCAAGGGAGGAAAACGTAATTCTCCCTCTTTACAAGGCATTGGTAAGGCCTCATTTGGAATATGTAGTGCAATTTTGGAATTCTGTGTACAAAAAGGACAAATTAGAAATTGAAAGATTCAGAGAAGAAATAATAAGGGGACTGGGGGAGGTTAAATATGAAGACAGATTGGATAAGTTACAATTATGTTTAAAGGGCATGTCCACCCCCAAAACTATAATCCCCCCACTACTGGCCCCATCATGTAGTGTAGTTTAATCCTTACCTCACATCCCAGCTCCATATGGTTCTCCTGTAGTCCCCCCCCAAAGTCCCAAAAATTGCCCACCAGGAGGATAGCAGAGTCCATATAGGACTCTGCCTCCTACCTGGCCTCCGGGAGAAGTTTGGCATGCGTTCTGCAGCCCTTCTCCCCCTCCCCCCCCCCCCCTCTCCCTCCGGATTAGGATTCCCTCCCCCTAGTGTAAATCCCTTTTATCCAAAGATTCCCCCTGTCACCCCAGCCCCAACCGCTATGTTAATATTATTAGAAAATGCCTGAAACATTACTTACCTTCCCTCTTGCCTAGGCCGCACTGAACTCCTGGCAGCCGCATCCGTGATTGGCTGCCACTCAGCCAATCACAGACGCGACTAGAAGGCCTGGCAGCGCGGCGGAGGCAAGAGGGGAGGTAAGTAAAGTTTGGGGCATTTTCTAATACGATTAACATAGCAGTTGGGGCTGGGGGGACAGGGGAAATCTTTGGAGGAAAAGTTTTTTTAAGGGTGGCCATACCCTTTAAAAAACAGCTGGATGAGTTTCTAGAAACAAAGAATGTTGCAAGTTACTGGTATTGATACATAAAGTGGAGTTGATCCTGGGGATATTTCTGATTGACATTTGGAGTCAGGAAGATTTTTTTTTTCCTACAGCATCTTCTGTAGCTCTTTACAATTACATAGACATTTACATTTACAGGGCAGGGAGAGAAAATGTTCCTGTTGCTTCAAAATACTGAATTCTAATAGATCAACAGGTCACAGTATGTTAATTATGACCAATGGTGTCCAACAGCACTGTGGGTAAAGGTGGGGGGATTATGCTGTCACACTGTGACACCTGGATCACACAGTCAATAATATTTTATTCCTTGTCTTTTTCTCTGTCGCTTACACAGGTGCTGCTTCTCTGCTATATCTACCTGCAGGTTTCTTCCTGCAACAATGGGAAGTATTATCCCACCATGAGCTCATTGTACAAACACACAGCACCCCTGGGTACAATAAATCACATGTGTGTACATACTCGAAATCTATTTCTAACCGTACAGTAAATTGGAATGTGCGTACTAGAGCTGCAATATAGGAAAGAAAAGGACATACTTGAAAATCAGATTAAACACCCATTGCATTTATGGATATTGCCAAATATAAATAACTGTAAGAAAAGATGTTGTTCTCCCACACTATCGTGTATGTCATCATTTAAGGAATAAATTACAATCTGTCATAAAATGAATGTCTTGGATTCTCAAGGGAAAAATAACCTTTGCCTTGCTCCGATTCCTTTAAAGCTTCTGTCCCCCTCCCCAGTTCCATCAAACTGAATTCTCTCTGTAGAAATCCATTTCTTCTAGCTGAATGGATTTTGTGACTTTCATGATCTTCCTAGACACTAGAAAGGAACGAAATTGGCGAGTTTTATTCCGACTTATGCCAACTTATTTGTCATTGTGATTTCCAAATTTTTAATATTTTGATTTTCAAGTTTTCAATAAGTTCGGACTTTTGGAATTTCAAAAAATTCCCCTGGATCCAGGGATTTTTGAAACTGGCTGTTCAAAAAACAAGTTTGTTTTGAATCCAGGACTCAGCTCTACTAGACACAGTGACCATAATTATTCTGGCCACACACCTATAAGACACTCCTTAGATTCAGACTTTAAAATCTAATGTCGAGCTAATGACTAATGAACCATTATATATACCCTAGGAACCCCCTGGCCTAATCTTATTTTGTGATCCACTTATAACAAAATGAATGGGCCAGACGGAGAGCGTTGGAAGGTGACAACCATCTCCTGTAAGTGTTGTTACAATCACTTTGACATTGGAATTGCCATGAACTTGATGTAATGCCGGCCAAATGTATGTCCAGCGTAATTACTTTCCTTGTGATTTTACTTACCAATGTTCCCACGAAATTTCCAGTCCTGGCCCATTCGTCTGTGATTGAAAGTCACTCACAAAAATCATTGGGCCAGCTAGTTTTCTGAAAACAGTTACGTTACGGGAACATTATAATGTAACTATCCTAGTATATGACCAGCTTTAGGCTAAGGATACCATAATCAATTTTGTTAGATCCATCTACTTTTAGATTGACTTGTGATTCAGATTCAGACGGGTTCAATTATTTTCTAGATGTGATTCTTAACTAATTATCCAGTAAGTGTTCATGTGTGTTAATCGAACAGGAATCAATCGAGATGACCCCAAAAAAGTTAGATTCTTGTACAATCCACTGAAATGTTTCAATCTGACCAATCAAGGTTCCATCAATTTTACAATATCAATCCCTTTTAGATCTACCTATGTATGGCTAACCTGTATGGCAGGGTACATATCGCACATCTATACAGTTCAGTGGAAATTATCAATAATTGTTAGTTTGTGTGATGCCTTCTTAGTTATTCTACATATTCTTTACCATTTTGAAAAATCAGTTGTTTTCATACCCTTTGCTGTTCCCTGCTGTTGACATTAGTGAGCTGACATTTCAGGTTCTAACATCCTTCTTCTTCCCAGGATGCATCACATCCTTGGAATGTTCCTAACAGTAATTTCTACTGATTGGCTGTTGGATGGGTCAAAGATGCTCAGATCTCTACTGAGCAACTGAATCAACCCAGGTGCTGGGTCAAGGGCAAGACCATAACAGTCTCTATTAGGGGTCCTGCCAACAGGAAGCCAGTATTTCGTTGCAGTTATTTATACACAGACAAAATGCTGAGTTGGCAGATTAAGGTCATTGGGATGAAAAAATACTGCTCTTTTTTCTGAAAAGCATATGTATTTGCACTGAACTTCCCCTTTAAGATTTCTATTTGTAGGAAGGACGTATTCAACCCACACTGTGTTACTATTAGACTTTGATTGATCTGTGTTAAAATGGGAAGTCATAAGATCCGAATATATAATAAATTCAGATTCATGTGACAGAATTCTAATCTAGAAATAGGAGGATATTTTAGGTGGCCAGATGCACTTTATGTCACAAAAGCTGAAGTGATTCCAGAATGATATGACAAACACCAAGCCAAACATACTCTGTTTCCTGACCTAAATTTAACTAGAACACTGAGTGTTGACTATTATTCTATATTCCTTATCTGTCAATTAGACATGACTGAAACTCACTAGTTTTGTTCCGTTTTCGGATTCCCGGATTTCAGGAAAATCTCAAAGATCCGAAAATCTGAAACAGGAAAGAATTTTCGAATGTACGGGGCTTTTTTTTGATAATTTTTCGAAAATAACCTTGAACATTCAAAAATTCTCGAAAATACGGTCCATTTTCGCTTTTCCGATCATATTTTTGAGGCATTTTCGAACGTTTGATGCTATTTTGGAAAATTATGAAAAATAGCCCCATACATTTGAAAATTCCGGA
Organism: Hymenochirus boettgeri; assembly: GCA_019447015.1. Lineage (NCBI taxonomy): Eukaryota > Metazoa > Chordata > Amphibia > Anura > Pipidae > Hymenochirus > Hymenochirus boettgeri. The sequence goes on from CM033474.1 coordinate 42,137,984, forward strand.
TCATTCGGATTTTGGAACCGAAGAGTTTCGTTGCGGACCCAGATCCCATCTCTACTGTCAATAAGTAAAGGACCCAGGATTTGACTCTCTGTATTTTATTCTGGCCTGAGGCTCATCTAGAGGTAACAGGGCCCCAGAAATATACAAATGCGTATTCTGGGCATAATGAATCTAATTTGGAACATGTATGTACACATTATGTACATATAATATAACCGTATGGTACACATAATTCTGCATTTATATCATTGCGCACTTACTTAGGTTGACAATCATCAAAACTGCAACATATCTGATGAGATTTCTCTCTGAATACAATCTACAGATCTGTGTAGACAGATGGACTTAAAAATAAAAACACATTGCACAGCTCACGTTGGAAATTCAGTGTTCGCTTTGTAAAAATAATTTGAGCGCTCATTAACTTGCTTATCAGTATCAGTTTTGGTAAGCACGCAATGCTAATTTTAAGAATTATTTTTAACAAGTATAAAGGGCAAGTTCACCCCTCAAATGACAAATTGTATATAGGTAAATCACCCCCAAAACTACAATCTTTAGAAAGTTGAGAGGTGTTCTTCTTGGTTATTCCAGTTAACATCTTGTCGTAATGTATGTAACAGATGACATCACAGCCAATGACTGAATGCTATTCCTCCATCTGAGCATGTGCAAGCTTAGAGAGATTGAAGAGGAGGCGGAAAGTAAAGGGGAGAATACTATTTTGCTGCATAACAGATAAGCCCTATGACTGTCACCCTTCTAACTATTGTCATTTTGTGTTTTGGGGGGTGATTTATTTATATAACATTTTTCATTAGACATTCGCTCATAGGAATAGACATTATGAGAAAATTGTAGCAGAATGCACCATGCCATGTATTTTAAGATGTGCCAGTTACTTATACTATATATATATCACTATTTAGATCCCTTGCTTTATACATAGAGCTAATTCTCTCTGTACTGTCCACCTGGTTTATATACCCATTGCCATACAGCTATTTTTTATTTTTAAATAAATCTTCATTTTTTTAAACCTTTTATTTCTGACTTGATCTTTGTTATATCATTAACCCTCACACAATTATAGAATAGACGTCAGATCAACTGTTCGAAAAAAAAAAAAACTCAGAAAAACATTGGTTATGGAGGAAAATCCAGGAGATATTTTAACACAATCGACCAAAATATTGTGGCGGGTGGTTGGTTGATCTAAAACACTGACCACAAGGCTTCGTTCACACTTCAATGAGCTGTAAAATGCATATGCGCAGTTGTTTTTTAATGTTTTTTCAATGTGTTACATTGTGTTACTGTTCATTTTTCTTTGCCAAAGAAACCCACAAGCTAATAATTGTGGAAACATAGCACGCAAAAGGTTTATTGGTGTCCCAAACGCAGTGCTATACAAAAAAGAATGCCTCTACAATATCACATACCATTTGCGCGGTTACAACGCTCAAAAATAGCCATAGTGTGAACAAGTCATAACTATTTAACTTAACAAATGCTGAAGTTAGTGGGGACCCCATTGATGTGATAGAAAGGACTGTGACTATAACATATAACATATTGTTATCCTGTCACTTGAACATTAAATACTGACTAGAATTGATTTAATACCGATGTGATGAATTTAAAGTGATATGCTTTTTTAGTGCTGTATTTTAATGCGATATGGTTAATAAGCTATATGCCTATATAGAAAAAATAAGGATTTTTAATAGCATTGTATAGAGTGTTCTAGTTCAGTCCTTTCTTTTTCTTACAAATACAGTTAAATATTTTTCTTAAAATAGCCCCTTCTCAACTAAGAGCATTACACTATATCTTGTGCCTTCCCAAGCTATAATTATGCTTCACTACGGTGTTTGGGCATAAAAGTATCAACCCTGGGTTTTCATTTAAAAAAAAAAAAAAAATTATTGAAGCAAGTCAAGTTGGAAGAATTGCTCGATACCATTAGGCTGTATTGCATGTTATTATGCCAAGGGTTCTGGAAACATGCATTAGCCACAGGACATAAAGTAGAAACTCTGCATGTCTCTGCCAATTTCTCTAGGAATGCTGGGAGTGAGAAATCATACCTCATTTGTTAGATTATTTAAGCAATGCTGTTTTTATAGCATAAGGCTATGAAGTGCCATCTGTTTAAAGAAGACTCTTTTATTTTATGCTCTGTGGAGAGCTTATTGTTCAGGGGAGGACTGGGACCTTTTGGCCAGGGGGGCAAATACATCAAACTGTCTCTTTCATGGTAGATTGCAAAATGTTTGACCACACCCACTTTGCTAAGATCACACACTTTGCAGGTATCCCACCCCTCCTGGAACTTCCAGGAGTCTCCCTCGAATTGGGGTGGTCTCCCGAGCTACCGTGAGACCACCCCAATTTCCCGCAACAGAGAGGAGTCCTGAATCTCCTCCCCGTCACACCCTTTTTGCGCACCACCACCCCCGGACCGCCCATGTCACACCCACAACCCCGCCTCCTCCCACCTCGCCCCACCCAGGACGTGACGTAAATTACGTCACGCCGCACCACCACGTCCCCTCTCCCCCCCCTGCCCGCAAGTACATAGTGGCAGGGTGGGATGTCTGCACTTTGTTAAATTTCTGCCCATTCTTAAGACTACTTTTTTCATTTTACATGGTTACCTGCAACAATTTCAAGTGTATGATGTGGTTAAGATAACTAACAGACTAATAAACTGGAGGGCTGCCTTAACAAATGCTAATGATCTAGAAAGCTGATAACACTGGCTAATGAACTAAAGGTCTGAAAATTCTGGGTAACAATCTGGAGGGCTGATAATGCTGGCTAATGATCTGAAGGGCTGACAATTCTGGGTAATGATCTGGAGAGCTGATAACACTGGATGAATATCTGTAGGGCTGATATCACTGAATAATGATCTGGAGGGCTGATAACACTGGATGATGATCTGTAGGGCTGATAGCACTGAATGATGATCTGGAGGGCAGATAACACTGGATGATGATCTGGAGGGCTGATAGCAATGAACTGAAGGCTGGCTATTAATACATTTGATAATATACCTGAGACCCCCATATATTGCTCTGCTCTTAGCATCCTTCAATGGGCTGTCCAGACTGTCAGTAATTGATCTGCTAACTTTAGACACTACTTTCTTGCTTCTATTAATCTAACAGTCTAGGCAGGAGTTTGAAGGGAGCCAAGAGCAGAGCAATGTATGTAGTTACATAGATGGGTACATGCTACCCCCCTCCCCCAATCATCATGTCAGCCATAGTTAAGCTTAAACTGAGGAAGTATCTCCAAAACCTCATTACTGACCTCCCATTCTGATAATTCATTTTAGTTTAGGCTGTGGTGCTGTGTCTTTTCCCAGTGTTAGTAAAGGAAAGACCATGTTAGAGGTGCGTGCTGTGCCGTTTAAGCGTGTAACTTACTAATAGCTTCCATAGCAGCACACATTTTTAATTGGAGACCAGCCAGGGGGGCATTTGCCCCTCAGTCCACTGGGTCAGTCCTCCCCTGTTATTGCTCCTGTAAGCCCATCCCACCTTAAAGGGCATATAGGCGCAGGACCCCCCTAAACCCCAGTTAGGTTTTACTTTTTTTTTTACTGCACCTGTGATCTGCAAAGAACAAGCAGTCAACGAAAGGCCACTTCAGGCAATAATCATCCATGTGCATGTGTTTAGTACGATGAGGCAGGTTGAAGCATATTACAGAGCAGCACCAGTTTTGATGGCAAAAAAAATGTTTTTCCCCCTGGCATCATGTGCCTGGGGCACATTACTTTTCAATGTCAGCCCCCCCCCCCCCCTTTTTTAAAAAGCACATATTTTTGGGAGGTACTGTCACTTTAAATAGAAGGGGAAGCCATGACTTACATTGAACAATAGAATGCAGCTAGGACTTCTCAACCTCCCTTCTGATTGGCAATCCAATTGCCAATGTTTGTTAGCCCTGCAGATCAAAGCTCAATGTTGGCCATCATTTACCAGTCACTGTGGGCATCTAATACCAGTCACTAAGGGCATCATTTACAAGTCATTGTGGGCATTATTTACCAGTCATGTGTATAAAGCCCCTCCCACTTTCTGACAAAGCATTACCCACTTTTAATTATAAAACCACACCCCTTCCGGTGGCCCGGTGAGGGGGGGGGGGGGCAGCATTTGGAATTTTTCTTCAGGTGCCAAAATGTCTAGAGACTGCCCTGGCGGTGTTATTTATTGATCAGCCTGGCAGACTGAACTCATACACAAATAGGAGATAGTGTGTATGAATCCTACAGATAAACAGGATGGGGGAGAGTTCACAAGCTCCTAAAGAATTGTCAAGTTTAGTTAGTGTAGCAGAACTGTTTCTAGGTATAGCGAGAATGACCAGAGAATATACATATATATGTATATACAAGCAAAAGTGTTTCCGTTGATGCACAGTGGAAATTATGTGTGTGCATGTTTTGCTATGTATGGATATATTGGATACAGAATCTTCACACAGGTTACTCAGTCACCAGCTTCTAGGGAAACCAAATAGGATAATCCTGCAGGTCTGGGAATAGACCCAGGAAATCCTGCCACACTGTGTGGTTTAAACTAAACATGCTATGTATATACTTATTAGTATTCACCATGGCAAGTGCCATATTTATAGCTGCTTATGTTACAACTTGGGAGCACAGGATACTAATTAGCTTTATAGATTAAGGTGAGGTGGGGCTAAAGGTGCTAAACACTCCCCACAGAGTATAAAATGAAATAGAGCCTTCTTATTACAGAAGGTACCTTACACCCTCATGTTTAAATAGCATTGCCCTAATAATCTAACATATAAACACATATTTATCACTGACCTTTCACATGTTTGAAAACGACAACTCCCAGCATTCTTTGTTAGCAGTAAGTTTCTCCTTTATGTCCATTGGCTAATCTATGTATACAGATACAATACAGCCTAATGATATAGAGCACAGGTGTTTAACTTTCCACATGTTTAAAACTCCCAGCATTCTCTGGTTGCACAGAATGGTGTAAAATGTTGTTTTTCGTGCTTTAGAGATTCCTACCCAAGGGCTCGAATATGCAAGGGATCCATCTGCCCTTCCCTTACATCAATAGCTATTACACTATTGGCCTATGGAAGGATTATTTAGGTCACTTCAGGCAGTAGGAGTTACGAACCTTACCAAACTTGCCCTCCCTTTCCTTTTGCATCTAACTGCCAGCTAGAATCCAGGGGGTCTAAGTGTAATAAACCAGCAGGTCTGAGAATAGACCTAGACAATCTTGCCACAATGTTCAGTTCAAACTAAACAGCACCATTGGGTGACCTGTGACTCTAAACGGGATCCAGATTAACATATTATGTTCATACTAACCACAGCAAGTTCCAGATTTACAGTTGCTATGGGGTTAGAACTTCGGAGCACAGGATACTGATTAGCTTTATAGCTTAAGGTGAGGTGGGGTTAAAGGAGCTAAAAGAGTATAAAATGAAATAGAGCCTTCTTATAACAGAAGGTACCTCACAGCCTCGTGTTAATATAATAGCATTGCCCTAACAATCTTACATATAAACAAATATCTTTCATAGGCAGGAACATGCAAAGTATCATCTTTTATATCCTCTTTCATACTTTCTTCAAAGCACTTTTTAATAACTGATAACTGCTTTTTATTTCAGTATTCAATCTTTGGTATACCTGCCTGTCTTTACCACTAAGCAAAAGACTAAGGACTTGCAAGCGAGCACCTTCATCCCGACAATTAATAGTGGCTGCCAATTCAAATTGTTCTAGCTAATCAGTCCACTCCCTAGTTACTCCATCAAATGGATTAGGTTTAAAAATAGGTTTGGCAATTGGATCTGGTAGAGCTACTGAGTAGCTTCATCTGCAGGTACAAGGAAAGGAGGATTTAAATCAATACTATCAGTAGCAGCCTCCATAGCTTAATACAGAGAACAAACAAAGAGAAAACAAGGAGAATAAATGGTATTATCAGCACCGCTGCCACGAATTTGTATCAGATCACAGCTTTATGGAAGGATTATGGGTAGCATGGCAGAAAGTGTGTTACTCTGGTGGTCTGGCACAAAGCAGACAGTGCACTTTCTTTAAACAAGATAAACCAAAATAAACAGTTTCCCCACATAAATAATGCAGTAATGGAGTAGTCCCTGCCTATGGTGCACCACTTCAATATGACCAGGCCTGTATATTGTGTGTCCTTGTAAGTTGGTGTACACTTATCTGTTGCCTCATAGTTTGTATCCAATAAGGTAAATTGTCTGTCCAATAATCTGTCCTCCCAACAGGTGGTAACAGGATCTTATACACAGGATGTTATGTTGCATTCAATATCACTCCAAAGCACACACCACAATCTACTTTCACTTCCTCTCCTCCTTTCTCATAGAGAGCAGGGATGTCTTGTCTTTTATTACTCACTAACACCACCTGCAGGCTGGAGTTGGTACATAAGGAGCCTTGATGTATATGTCCATTACAATATACATCACGTCCTGTGTAGAATTTTGTAACTAATCTTCCAATTGGTTACACTGTCACCTCCTAATTTAGAGAGAAGGAAAGCAGTGAATGGACCTACCTTGTTCCTTACTGATAGTAACTAATCTTCCAACTGGTTACACTGTCAGCTCCTAATGTAGTGAGAAAAAGACCAGTGAATGGACCTGCCTTGTATCTCACTAATAGTAACTAATCTTTCAACTGGTTACACTGTCACCACCTAATGTAGGGAAAAGGAAAGCAGTGAATGGACCTGCCTTGTATCTCACTGATAGTAACTAAGCTTCCAACTGGTTATACTGTCACCTCCTAATGTAGGGAGTAGGAAAACAGTAAATGGAAATGCCTTGTACCTTGCTGATAGTAACTAATCTTCCAACTGTTTACACTGTCACCTCCTAATGAAGGAGGTAGCAAAGCAGCGAATGTCCCTGTCTTGTATCTCACTGATAGTAACTAATCTCCCAACTGGTTACACTGTCACCTCCTAATGTACGGAGAAGGAGACCAATGAATGGAACTGCCTTGTATCTCACTGATAGTAACTAATCTTCCAACTGGTTACCCTGTCACCTCCTAATGTAGGGAGAAGAAAAGCAGTGAATGGAACTTCCGTGTATGTCACTGTTACAGCATTTATAATTACCTAATTATTGTTCTAGAGATGCAGTGCTCAATATTTAATAGAATCTATCTGTATTACAGTGAACAGGCAGGGAGTGTTCCTGATTCTCCCTCCTTCTAAATGTCGTCATGTATATAGGGGGATTGAGAGTAATGCTGGATGGTTCTGGACACTAATTTTACACTGTGCCATTTAATGTACCTTATGACAAGCCTATATAAACTGCACTACAAAAGCCTAAAGTACTTACAGGGAAATGCACTGCTGGCTCCTATGCGAAATACTAATTATAATAATCAAAAAAAGTTTGTTGTGACCTTAAGATGGGGTTTGTGGGGGCTGCACAGGTTTCCCAAAAGTCACAATAACAGAAGCATTTTAGCACCAGCCAATGGGTGGCTTTATTGTCACGCAAATGTTTCACAGGGAATCATAATGCAGAAAGAACTGCTATTGCCCAATTACATTGGAGGTGTGATTGCCCCCTCACACCATCAGACTGAGAGAGAATCAAAGGGGCAGTGACCAGAGACAATCCTACTGAACAGCCCAACAAACCCAATGATACACCCCCCAGTCTAGGGTTAGACCAGGGATTGGAGGACATTCTTAATTAACTAGTGCAGCTGGACTGATTTACATTTTTATTCATCCTTACTGTATATTTTAAGCTATTTTTATACAAAGGATATTGTAGCATTTTCTGAGCAAATTCAGATGTTTAGGGGCAAATATGTGCTTTATGGCTTTATGTAGCATTTTATCAATGGTGACTCCTTAAAAAAAAAAAGAAAATGTTACCTGAGTGAAAACATGCCACTCGTGTGAAACTAGATAGAAAACAAGCTGCCTAGGGGAAAGAAAAGTATAAATCCGGCCCTGACTATGAGCGCTGTTCATGGTACCAAGGAAACAAAACATGGTAAATAAACCAGATTACTGATTCCTTAAAGGGAATTAACAACATTTGGGAATTTAGTTTTATTGAAGAACGGGAGGTAAAGAAGCTGTGTCTTACCTCCCATTCTTCAATAAAACGATCAGGAGCCAGGAGAGAAGGTAAGGGACTTACCCGATCACTCGCTCCCCTGCTGTGCAGTCTGACAGGTCCTGAAGGACTCTCAGGGATATTCAATAAAAGTTCTTATCATTTAAAATGGTGCTAATTTTGCCCATTTTAAAATTAGCACCATTTTAAACGATTAGAACTTTTATTGAATAACCCTGTCTGCCTTCTATGTGCATACGCATCGCACTTGTACATCAGCATAAAGTACAGAGGCAGCAGGGGAGCGAGTGATCGGGTAGGTCCCTTACCTTCACTCCTGGCTCCTGATCGTTTTATTGAAGAACGGGAGGTAAGACACAGCTCCTTTACCTCCTGTTCTTCAATAACTGAATACCCAAATTTTGTTAATACCAGTGGAGATACCCTTTAAGGGCCAAATGGGGACCTGTATCCTTCACAGAAGTCACAATATAGGCGTAAACACTTTACTGTGTATGTGTTTATAGTCTATATGAGCTGCATTTTATGATAAAAGCAGCAGACACAGTGTGGGATCTAAAATAAATGATTATGAAGAATTATTTTGTGCAACTTTCTAGAACCTGTTATTTTGTAGCCCTGCAGGAGTCTTCTTGAAGGACAAACTTAAGATCCAGAGGGTGGCTGAATCAGTGGCTCAGTGAAACTGTGCATGGCGCAATCCGTTGATTGAACATGCGAGATATTGTGAGATCTCTGTGTCTTTTTCGATGGGGATTAATCTGATTAGAATTTCTTACCGAGGCGTTAGTACCTTGATGTTGAAGCGCTGGTATAAAGCAATACAAATCATAGTGCAGTAATTATGTGCCAGGCTCCAGGGGATATGCATGCAGAATATGGATTGAATTCCTTTAGCTCTCTCTAGTGTTCAATCCCTAGATGATAAACCAGTAAAACATTTAACATTGGCAATAAAGGAAAATTACACACATATATATATAAACATTATATGGCAAAGGGAAAGACAAGATCAAGAACGCTGTGACTGAAATAATGTACCATTAAACAGATTATTAAAAAGTATTATAAACTTGTAAAACCCCATAGTGTTTGTTTTCGCGCTATATAGTAGAACATAAATGAACGCCTTTTAAATTATGGCATTACCCTCCGTGCTTCGTACCTGCCAGATTCCCACGATACAGTAAATCAGTGAATACTGCATTGGGAGACCCCGGAAGGAAGAAGAGGGGGAGGGTAAGACATTATTACATTTCCCCGACAATATTTCTGTTAATGGTGGGATTTTACGTAATTTGTAGGGGGGAAAGGAAAGTTATCACTCTATGAACACTGTTTATTGTTACAATGCTTTACAATGGAGGGTCTTATGTAGGAAGTAAAAGCAACATAGACAGTTCACCTTAGTGAATTAATATTAGCAGGGGTTCAAGTCACACCCATGGCCTTCCAACAACCACTCCCACCTGCCTGGTCTCTTTTCCCCTAATTGGCAGCATGCCTTATAGCAAGGGAATTGTGGTCACTGTTAGAGAGCAGTCCTGGATTTGAAGCAAGCATGGTTGTGAAGCACCACTTCCAGTTTAGAAAATCTGCAGATTTGGCAGCATTGGGCTCTATAGGGAAATCCTGACAAACATCGAGGAGTGAGCACACCAAGTAACAAACCTGGAACTCCATGTGGATTAAAACATTTTTTTAGAACATCATATATGGACCCAGAGGATCACCTAAAGATTACACAACGAGTGCACAACAGTGATAATACATCCTTAATTCTGCTCAATACAGCATTGTGCAGGGGAGGGATTACAGGTACCCAAATCCCCCTCCCTTATTGCTGCCACTAATAGGCCAGGCAGCAGAAAGTCTAGGGGTCTCATTTTCTAGGATGGTCTGTGACTTTACAATCTGCCTCTTTCTCTCTAAATGAGCATCTGCGCAGTAAAGGTAATAAAAATATACAGAATGAGTACTTTAAGGTGGGACAGGCCTTTAAAAAGATATGCGGCTAACATTTTGGTGGCACACTGATTAGGTAATCGTTAACTGTAACTGAGTAGGGAAGGGGGCACCGGGGGAGATTTGCTTAGGGCAGGGCACCAAAATGTCCAGATCTGCCCAAGTTTAGGAGTGTTTGGTTACATTAGTAATTTCAGATGATTTTTTGACCCAATCCATGGCAAATTTACAAGTCAAATGTCATCCAGAGCGTGTCCCAGTCTTTAAAGATCCACTAACTTGGTGTGTGTCGTTGCATGCCTTCAATCCAGTACATGTTTTGCTCAGCCTAATTATTCCTCGAATAATTTTCACTGACTCATCCTTCCATTGGACAAGACTTTCTGAGAAGTCAAGCATGCTCAGCAATCACTATGAGTCAGCACTGGGAGGGGATATTTTAAACCAAACACATATCCAAAGGGTCAAGTGCTACGGACCACCCCAACGGACAAGTGAGGTAAGTATAAAATATTAGTCAAACGTGGCACTTAAAAAATGTTCAATAAGCAAACAGTGTGTCTACTTACACGCTGTAACAGTGTGGGCTGGGTGGATATCCCCCCAAGACCAGTCGCTCCAGCGTGCATGAAAGTCACGGTTGGCCCAAACAGAAGCAAAAGGCTTGTAAATATAGCAAAAAGAGCTCACCAAATCCAGTGGGTAGTCTCTGATGAAGTGCCATATGGGCACAAAACACGTCAGACATGTGTAGCTATGTCTGTATCTATATGTGTAAATAAAGTTTTTGTCCTATTATCCTCTTTGGAGTCCGATGTTTGGTGGCATGTGATAGCCCTTCATGGATTTGATATTTTAAACCAAGCAACTCATAAATTCCAACTGTTACTAGTTCAGCTAGAGCAAAACTGTACACACAGAAGAGTTTATGATAATAAGGCACTTGAAACGGGTTTCTAAAGATATCTAAAGAAATGGAGGACAGATCTACAAAAAAACCATAGTGATAGTTAGGAAGAATTATAGAGATATAAGGTGAGAAGCTCAACGCTTGTATAGTTTATATTGGCACAGTATTTAGATGTAACCAAAAAAGTCTTACAGCAGATTTCTATGTAGGTTTGTGTTGGCACCAAGCATCTGCTGTTTATAGGTATCCTGTGCCAATGTAAGCACAGCAGGCTGTTTGTGATTGCTAATCTACAAGAAAACCTCTAGAGCATTTGCACTGAATTTGACCAAAGGGCCACGAGACTTGGCTTAACACAGTGCCAGGAATATTATCTTTTTCCAGATGAATTCGTTTGCAAGGGTTATAGATGGAAAGCGATTTATTTAGGAACGGTGGCAGTAAAACGCAATCCTCTCGGGGGGGAAAAAAGAGTCAGATAAACAAAGTATAAAAGTATAATCTGTGTGACCATATCAGGCTTGGAAATCTTCGAAAAGTGATTGATTTAAATTCTCTATAGAGAGAAAAATGAAACTATTGCAGTGGAAAATACATATTGATTAACTGCTAGAGTTCCGCAGTAAATCCATTGATAGCGGATATAAATTGTAAGTACGGACTTGACAATATTTTGCTATTGTGTTTCTTAAACTAACTGGAACATTCCAAGTAGAAATACTAGAATATTATGGCTTGTCTGCCAGGAGGAAAATGATCATACAATACCTTAACCCAATTCACAACATGTGCCTTAGAATCCATTATTATTATTTATATGGGGACATAAAAAGCTAGAAATACATAATACAAAATACATATGAAGAGTGTATGGAGAAAGTATAGTGCACATACTGTATGGTGCTGGGAGTTTTTTTCAAACATCTAGAGGACCATACACCCCCATTGTAGTCATTCAGCTGTTAGACGTGGTACATACAAGATGAAAACCACCAAATTCTCTTCAAATCTCTCAACATGGATGATCGGACTTGCCAGCAAAGGTCAAATCACTCTGAACAGTTCTATGCAGCAAGTGGTTGGTTGGGGTGAAATCTTTTGACTTTAGACTGTTAACAGAGCTGGTATCATGTCTGTATTGGCCAGTGTGAACTAGGTCTTACAAGTATATCGCTTTTGGAACAATGAGGTGTGTGTGTAGGGTGGGTGGGGGTGGTAGAGTCTGAAATTGCAAAGTACGAGAGGGAAGGGCCACTAATTATTGGGGCTTGAAAAAGCCAAATTACTGTTCTTTCTTCCGCTTTTTTGGACTGTATCTCCTCCCACAGTTTTTGAGCAAGAGACATGAAATTTGGTACAGACATGCGGGGCATATAGGAGAAGTGTGCTATCTTCTAGCTAATCTTCTAAGCCATATTTAAAGGGTAACTAAAGTCAAAAAAACTAATTTAGATTTATCCTCAATAAAAGATAGTTTTATGGTTGTAAATACACAAAAGACATACCACCTCAACCAGACCCAGGTATAACCACCTACTGATCTACTTATCCATTACAGTGGCAGCCGTACTTAAAGGGTAACTAAAGTCAAAAAAACTAATTTAGATTTTTCCTCAATTAAAGATAGCTATATGGTTGTAAACACAAAATAGACATACCCCTCAACCAGACGTAGGTACACACACCTACTGATCTACTTATACATTACTGTGGCAGCCAGTTGTTTTTTTTAACCCCAACCCGATACAAGTACACACACCAAAACTAATTTTGATCAATAATGAAAAGTTTGTTTTATAACTTTCAACCTGATCCAGGTACACACACCTACTGACCCACCCTTCCATTTCCATGGCAGTCATATTTAAAGGGTAACTATAGTCAAAAAAACACATTTTGACCAATCATCAAAAAAGTTTTTATCCCCCAACCTGATATGAATACACTCACACCAACTGACCTACCTTTAATGCATGTGACATATTTAAAGGGTAAGTAAAGAACAACAATATCCTCTTCATTGCCATTATTGAGTTTTAAAATCTGCAGCACAAACACACAAATTCCCTTCCAAAATGCAGTCTTTTCAAGCCAAATTCAAAGTTTATACTTAAACTTTCCATTTCTAGTTAATGTATACTGTAAGTTTAAAGAACCATGTGCCTCAAATGTTCAGATCAATAGTTAGGTGAGCTATAAATGATGTTTCCTAGTGTTTTCTTTAAAGGATAACAATGCATGAAATTCATGACCTGCTTCCCTTATAATCCAATAATTTAAAATGGAAAAAAAACATATAATGATTACTGAGCATGCTTGTCCTGACTGATAGACAGATAGTCAGATAGTAAGAGAGGCGATATACTAATACAGTATTTTTCCCCCCAGTTTCTATACCCTTTAAAAATATAGTTGGGTAAATTATGGTGATCCAAGCATTTAATGTAATATAGGTGAATGTTTATAAAACATTATTCAATTAAAATTATTGTTAAAAATGGTGCTAATTTTGCACCAACCAATCAGATGTTAGGTTTCAAATGTTAAATAAGATCTAATTGGTTGGGGTAAAATTAGTACCATTTTTAACAATGAGAACTTTTATTGAATCTCCCTGTATGAACCCAATGTCTCTGTATGTCTGTTTAGACAGGGGCCCACCAGAATGAAGTTAGGGGCCCACCTATATTTTATATCTCCATTATAACTCATTTACAAATTTATTTTAATCCTAATAACTACTATGGTTATTAAAATGCATTTCTTTCTGTCCCTTTGGCTCTGTATTTTCATTTAAGAAGTTTCCTCTATTTATTCCTCTATCATTAAATTAGCACCATTTCTAACAATAAGAACCTTTATTGAATCCCAGTTAGTATATACATTTCCTTATGGGGAGAAAATGCCCTTAAACTGCATTCCATGAGCTAAATGCAGAACTGAAAAGAGAAAGGTCAGTTAGCACTTTCAACCTTCTACAGATCCTCAATAAGTCTACTGGGTTTAAAAGCACAACATCCAGAAGCATCCACCACCATCTAGAAGCCCTGAATTGTGCAAGCCCAAACAATTAATTAATTGCAGTCACACCTTCTGTGACCAGGTGCCTGGGGTATACCCATATATGCTCCACTCCTCCCTGCCCTGGACCACCCAGCCACACTCCTGAAATGCCCAGGCCAACACCACCCCACCCATGAGACAATGTTCTAGAATGCCAGTTAAAGACCCTTTAGATTAGGTCTGTCCTGGCCAAAATGGGGCAATTGTCAGGTATGGTTAACAGCCAAAAAAATCCGACATACCTCTCACCACTAGTATCAAGCTAAATGCTATAATGGGTAGAGAAGAACTGTCCCTGGGAAACCTTCAAATGAGCAAGAGCCAATCAGGAAGTGTCATGACTAGCAGTGCACTACCAGGACATAATAATTAAGATACAGAGTTTAACCATTGTAGGACTAATGCATGACTTTAAGTCCACTTCCTAGTGCTGTGGCTCTCGGTGCATTGCCCTGTAAGCCCAGCCAGATGAAATTTATCTTTGACTTGTTATTTTGAGAGTAAATCTACATAAACAAATATATAATTGTTGACAATCTAACATGTGTAATACACTACATCTTTTAGTGATCCTCCCTGCCTGATTGTTAATTATGTCAGAGGACACGTGGACATCCTTTAAGGTTAGAAGAAATGAAGTTTCATCTTTTGGTTAGGAAAGGTTTCTTTAGAGTGAGAACGGTGAAACTATGGTATTAATACATATTCTGTAGTTCTGGTTGGTAAAGGGATACTATATAATGTTGAGAATTACTGGTATTAATACATATACTGTAGTTCTGGTTGGTACAGGGATACTATATAATATTGAGAATGACTGGTATTAATACATATACTGTATTTCTGGTTGGTACGGGGATACTATATAATATTGAGAATCACTGGTATTAATACATATACTGTAGTTCTGGTTGATCCAGGGATACTATATAATATTGAGAATTACTGGTATTAATACATATACTGTAGTTCTAGTTGGTACAGGGATACTATATAATATTGAGAATTACTGGTATTAATACATATTCTGTAGTTCTGGTTGGTACAGGGATACTATATAATATTGAGAATTATGGGTATTAATACATATACTGTAGTTCTGGTTGGTACAGGGATACTATATAATATTGAGAATTACTGGTATTAATACATATGAGACCAGACCTTAATAACCCAACGCCTAATCGACACAATACTAGGATCCCCCGCAAACAAAAGAAAATTACCGACCGTGAAACCAGTATAAACTTACAATCAATCACTTAAAAGATGATTGGACCAGTAATCAAAACCAACAATAAATTCACAAAACAACCCATCAATGATGGAAAATAACCACTCACCTTATTTTCACCTGTATACAATAATATAGGCTACAGTGGTGAGTGAAAGTAAATAGGAATGCCTGATTAATCCATTCTACCAAGTCAGGAACCCGCTTAACAATTAGAAATATCAGTAACAAAACATAAACAACCCCTAGGGGTAACTTCCAACTAACCCAACCAAACACTACATCCGAGACCACGCAGAAAAAACAGACCGCTAGAACTGTTTGTGACAGATTATTTTCGAAAGAGCGGAGAGACTATGCTGCTATAACAACCCCCAGGTCACAAGGCAACCTTCACAATATACCAGACTATTGCATGCCCACCCCCAACAGAGAACTGAATATATGCAGAAACAGAAATGAAACAGGTTGGAGTGTGAAAAGTTGGACTATTGATGGACGTATGCCTTATTCACAACCTCAATTACTATGTATGTGACCAATTTTGTGGTTTTGTCCACAGATCAGCCTTAGCTTGTTTGAAAGACAACTATGGTGTCTGTGTAGTTTGTATCTGTGTGTGTTTTTTTTACTACCAGACAGATGGAAGTGCCCTATAAATGTCTCACATATCTGTCCGTACATCAAAAATAATACTTTTATTAGTATTATAAAAACTGTGAACGTAAGACACTGCCAACTTTAAATGTAAGTGCTATAAGAGTCCCCCTTGGAGTTTTATGACTGTATTTAAAGAAATGTATGTATGGTCACTGACTCGTTTGACAATGTAATAATCCCATATTACACTGTCACTGAACGGCAGGGGCGTCGCTAGTTAGATACAGGGCCCCTAGCACAGATTTTTAGATGGGCCCCCCCTCCCACCTAAAAACTGCAGAAAAGTTTACCTCACGTATAGCCAAATAAACCGTGTATGTATCAGAGGCAAGTATGGTCCCTTTCCCCTTAAATAAACTATAAGATCAGCTATACTCATATATTTAGGTTCCATTGTTGTGATCATGGCTAATTTGCCCCAACATCAATGTTGGGCTTCAAAGTTAATTAATATCTGATTGGTTGCTGGGCCAAAATTAGAAAAACCATTTTAAACGATAAACTTTTTTTATGACTTTCCTCCTTAAATGTATTAAAATGACATGGTCTCTTCTTCTCTGTGTTTAAAACAGCTAATTAAAGAGAGTGCTAGGCCTCAGCATAGTATCCTGACATAAAAGGATTTTTCACAAAGCTTCTTAATCACATTGTATTTCTCATGCACTGTACTGACACAACCAAAATTCAAGTACAGTATGGTACATAGATGTCTTGTGCTTAAACCTGTGCCCCTTTTGAGCATTATTTAAAGGAGAACTATTGGTCTTAAAACACATTGTAGCTTAGAAATTGCATATTTAAATAATAGATCAATTGCCCTTTGATTATTGGCTATCATTGCTTTCAAGATTTGGAAAAGGTCCGTAATTATGCTACTTTATTTCCCTTCAAAGGCTTTAAGCACAAAGGAGATACAAATAGCCATGGGACCACTCACTTTTGCGTGAAAGGCAAACCTGAGCATGTCACGTCCAGAGGGAGAACGGGAGAGTGGGAGGGGGTGGTAAAGGAAGTAAATATTTCACACTTAAGTATTTCTTTTATTAAGAATTTCTTTGCTTTTATATCACAAGTAATAAATAAATTAGATCAGTGGTTCATGATTCAGGTAGAATAGTTTGCTATCGGTATAATTTCCGTCCCCTTTAAATATGTTGCACCATCTTCCCTTTTCCCACTGGTTAACATCCTCTACTGCAGATTCAAGTACGTGATTGCTTGTTTTCTTTTTATACTCCAGCGAGAGTGTCGTGCCCTTCCTACCCAGCTGTTATGTTATTGTGTTGATTCATATGATGCTTAAAGGTATATTACGGTGCGGTGAACTAGAGAATCAACCTGTACGGTGGCACCTGTCCATTATTGTAGCGGGGTGATTGGTTGAAACAATAATCCCTGCTAACATCAATCATCCGGCACAGACATCTTTAAGAGGGTCAAATACATCCTCGACCTTGGCAATGCGAGGATCACTCTTTAACCAAGCTCCGGGTGGGGCAATGTTTACACGGGATCTGTCAATTCTGAAAATAACAGACGCTATTTTGGGGGTTTATACATTGGTTTTGTGAGTATTCAGGCTTTGTTAGTCACTCCTAAACTCAAAAAACAGAAGTCATCACCATCTATTAAAAGAAAATGAATCAGAACACATTTTCATTATATTATTTTGGCATTTTTAAGATGTTATAACTTGATGGCTTGAACACTAGCACGTGCAATATGATTTTCTCTGTGTTATAAAAGGGAAATTCACATAAAACTCATGCAGCCCAGAAGCAGCTGGTTAAAACAATTAACTCAAGAGTGTTTTCAAACGAAGATGCAAAGGGTGTGAAGTCAGTAAAATGTTTCACTCAAAAAGCCCGCCCTCCTTTTCTGCTGGTGGATAGAGAGTCTCTGGGCCACTATTAAAATATCCTGCAGTATCGGCAAAATTCTGATACAGCAGGTTGTAACAGACCTGATGTAATTGTACGATTGCTATTCGATATAATACCATGCGGTTTTAAAAGACTAACGTAACGATATTTGTTACAATCATACAATACGATCGTGATGCAAATAGCGATACGCTTAGAAATATGGACCCCCCAGTTTGTAATCCCGGGAAAGTGATATATTAATCAGGCATTTTGTCCTATATAACCTGGAGAACTATGTTTATCCCACATTCTAAAGGACTGCTGTATATTCCTGCGTATAAGACTACTTAGAACCTATAAATGTTCTGAAAAGTCGGGGTGGGGGGTCGTGGTTATACGGGTGTCACTGCCTTAGCCACAATTACCTGCAGTGGAGAAAACTAATGGCTGGTGGGGCAGCTTCCTGTTTCGGCAGTCAGCTGACTGATGACGCGCGGGAGCGTTTAGTGCACGTTTGCTGGAGGAAACTGTGGGACGGGCCTGGAGGTTGGATTGTGGATATGTACACAGGACCAGGGTGGAGGTGGATTGCGTATATGTAACCAGGAACCAGGAGGCTGCGTTTGGCTGTCTACTTCAGCGAGCGGGTGGATACAGGGGTGGGCCAGATGGATGGGGGAGGGCATAGGCATGATGTCTGTGTTTTACCAATGTCAGAGAAGGAAGGTGTTGGGATGCGTAGAAAGAAAGAGGGTAGTCTTATCGGTGAGTATATCCCAAACTCTATATTTACTGAAAAGTTGGGGTGGGGGTCGTCTTATATGCCGACATATACGGTAATAATAAACAGCCACTTAGCGGCTGTTGTTACAATGTATCTTCATTTGGTCTTTTTGATCGTTTTACATTGGGTCTGTTTACATTTACAGCCATTGCCCATTCTCCAATCAGATTTGACTGCTGTTCAATGAAGCTGGCCAAAAACCCTATTTTCTATTATCCTAAACCCCTCAGTACCAGGACAATACTTACTGGTGCTGCATTTGTATATTCTGCCCAAATATCCCCGTTTAGGTTGTAATTAATTCTGGTCACAAGTTATTCATACTGCCGAATAAACTATAGAATAGCTAGGAGGCATAGGGACAGGATATGCTGGAACAATAGTAAATGTGAAACTGTCATTAAAAAGGTACTTCACACAAAAGATTTTACCTTTTACATCATAATAATTAGTCAAATGCATGTGTGTTTTGCTGCGCATGCATTCAATGTAGTGTGTTTTAGCTCAGGTACCCACCTCCCCTTTTAACCCTAATCATTTTACCATCTGACATGGCTTCTGTTAAGTCAAGCATGCTCAGTGATCACATGAGCCAGACTGGGAGAGGGAAAGTTTCTTTTATGTCAGTTCACACATACCAAGTAATACCCTTTCAATACAGCAAGACGGTGTTTAAGACAATGGGGGTACTTAAGAGACAGATTTATATTGGATATAAAGAAATAAATATTATTCCACCGACCCCGAACGTATAGAGCTGGTGTGTCCCCAGCCTAAATGTTCTCAACAATCAACAAATATCCAGAAGGGCTGGTCTTACCAAAGTCCATGACCAGCTGTAACAAGTGCTGGGAAATTAGAGGATGCTGAACCTTCCCAATACATTTTGTGTAGGTTAGGTTTAGGTCTCCTGCACTGATCATTCTAAATCCCAACTAGCTCCATATAGTACCACCTGGAAAGGCAGATTTTATAGAACAGATGGCTGGAAATGGTTATCTATATGACATCATTCGCCTGTGAGATCTTTTGAGTATAGTACAGGTTGTGGCTGTAAAAGAGAAACATTAAATATGTAAAGTCAGAGGACAAAAAATGTAATTCACAATGAGCCAAGAAGTTCCACAAGTTATTTAAAATAGTTTAATCTCCTAAAATCCTACTCATTCCATTTCATAGCCACAATACAGTTATCCGCTGGCTTACATTCATATTGCCTAAATACTAGACCTATTATAAACCTGATCCATAAAAGAATACTTAACTCAACAAGGGGAAAACCTTTTCTAAATTCTAAGGATTCTTTTAGCTTTGTAGACACTTCCAAATATATTCTTATTAGCAATACATTAACTCCAGTGCAGTTATTTCAAATTAGGGAAAGTTTTGCACATGTTTATACCAGAGAACTGCAGTAAGAAGAACTATGTCCATATTAAGTTGGATATAAAACAATTTAAAATTAAAAGTGCCTGGGGTATGGAGGTAGAGATTGGTAATTCCTACCTCCCAAAATCATGTTTAATACAGGAATGCCCAGACACTGAAGACTGGGCAGATGAAAACTGAGCTGGTGCGCCTCAAATAAATTATATTGGGAGGTAGGGATAATCAACCCGACCTACTTCCCCAGTACTTTTTATTTTTAAAAAAGCTGTTTTTATAGTGTAGTGTGTCCTTTAAAAACTCCCTAGCTATTCCCTTGTAAGCCTCACTGGACTCTTTTATTAACCATCGTGTTTGATGTATAACATGTTCTGTTAATAGAAGTAGCATGTTGGGATGAAACATGGTTATAGACAAGTATACAGTTCAGATTGCACGGTGCTTGAGGGCCTAGACACATTAAGCCAGGGCTGCCCTGTCTACCACGGAGGGGAAATTATCGGTAAGTGTCATACAGCGCTGAAAAGATTGATGTACATTGCAGAAAACTGGACGTGTTAAACTCAATACTTTTCCTATATTAGCGCCCAAATACTGCCATATAAAACCCCTCCCAGAGTAGATTATGATCATATTGGGCCTATGCAGGGCCATCTTTAGGGCCCCCTTTTTGCAACATATATTGTATAGACTATATATTGTTACTGCTTTTGAAGCTGGGCCCCCAGAGGTTTCCTGGGCCCTAGGCAGGGGCTAGGGTTGTCTTGTTATAATCCTGCTTGCCCCCTCCCTATACTCCCCAAAATTACTCGAATCAAGGGCTGTTCCGTGCCCTTCATGCTGGACACACCATTAGATCCTTCATCTCAAACACCCATATACTTCCGACCATGGCCAGGACAAAGAACTGTTCAGTTGTTGCAAACGTAGCCGTGTGCTGTCAGCGTGCGTTCCAAAGAGGACGCATGATGCCCGTGGTTTCCGAAGTGTGACGGATGAAAAGCAAAAAAAAAAGTTTTTTCACCCCGATCGTCTGATACACTGAACAATCGCGTCCATTGCCATGAAAACTTGCGTGGGTGTGTACACGCCTTAGCCAGGGTGGAGAGAACATCAATGAGATACTCTGCCCCATCTGCATTGATGGAGGGTGGAGTGGTGTGCAGAAATTGGTGGAGAGTCGTGTTTTTCAATTTTTAAATCAGCAATTCTTAGCTGTGTTCAGTATTGCCTGTATCTCTTTAATGCGGGAATAACGTTATAATACTGAGGGCTCATATTTCAAAATGTCCCTATTAATTCCCTTCAATTGCATGGCCCAAAATAAAGGAAACACATACTAAGAGCTATTTGCACTACAAGAGCAGCTCCTACCCAGGGGACACACTGGTTTCTGTCAAACACACAATTGTTCTTCATTTTCTTTCTGAACCAATGAGTTATTGCTTATTAAAGGTTTCTTTTTCACGGCCTCAATACAACATACCGGTACCATTCATTAGCAATGGCAATGGGCATTTGGACAACAACAATTTAGTATTAGAATTTTAAAGCCACATGAACCCTGAACATTGGTAGAGTTGTGTCTTCGAACAGAGGTGGAATAAAGTCATGAATTGTCACAGCATCTCAGTAACTGATTCAATAATAGGCTTTTGTTACTGTATATGTTTTGGTGGGGCATAGCTACCAGGGGGGCAGAGGGGTGACCACAACCAGGCCAGGGTGGGTCGACTTTATCCCCTGCACAGTACAAGGTACCACCCCCGCAGCCACTGTAAATGACACAGGAGGAGGGCTCATTTTTTTTTGCTCCCCAATGTAGCAAAAGTGCTAACGGAGGGACTATAAGGCTGGGCCACATAATGGGGCACGGGGAAAGCGCGCTCACATGCATGCGTTTCCCAAGCATACTGATCATGCATGCGATTTGCAAAAAAAAAAAAAACAGGAATGCTTGCGCTGTGAAAGCGGATCGATCTACTACAATATGTAGCAGGATATATTAGGGAGATCTCCTGTAAGAGATTCACCAGGGGATGTGCGACTCTAGCTATAGTTCACCTGACGTGTGTATTTAATTTCAGTATAATGTGGTGTTAAACACACTGCTTCTGAATAGCTGCACAGCGCGTGGTGAATAGCAAGGGGTTAAAGTTATGTGGAGCGTAATTTAACACATTGCAGCAGATCTCTCGCTGAATGCCTCTGTGTATGTGCCATAAAAGGAACTAAAGTCTTAGGCATATTGGAGGCTGCCACACTCACCTGATTGTGAAGTTAAAGTATAGACCGATTTTCAGTTATAAAGTGCACTGTGCTCAATTTAACTTAAAAAAAAAGGCTTAGTAGTCACCATTATTTATTATTACACAGTTCTCTGTGTTTGCAGACAACACACCATTAAAAGCTACAGATGATGTGCAATGTTTCGGTGGAACTATAGATTGTCACATTGGGCTGCTAAGGCAGATGAGATTCATGTTGATAAATGTAAGGTGATGCATTTGGACTTAAAAATCCTTGTGCTGCTTATACTATAAATGGCTCTGTGTTAAGTGAATCCCTTGTGGAAAGGGATCTAGGAGTTTTGGTGGATAAGAAAAACTTAACTAAACGAGCCAGCATGGTATTGTCTTGTATAAAGAGAGGTATGGATTCAAGGGAGGAAAACGTAATTCTCCCTCTTACAAGGCATTGGTAAGGCCTCTGGAATATGTAGTGCAATTTTGGAATTGTGTACAAAAGGACAAATTAGAAATTGAAAGATTCAGAGAAGAATATAAGGGGACTGGGGGAGGTTAAATATGAAGACAGATTGGATAAGTTACAATTATGTTTAAAGGGCATGTCCACCCCCAAAACTATAATCCCCCCACTACTGGCCCCATATGTAGTGTAGTTTAATCCTTACCTCACATCCAGCTCCATATGGTTCTCCTGTAGTCCCCCCCCAAAGTCCCAAAATTGCCCACCAGGGGATAGCAGAGTCCATATAGGATCTGCCTCCTACCTGGCCTCGGGAGAAGTTGTGGATGCGTTCTGCAGCCCTTATCCCCTCCCTCCCCCCCCTCTCCCTCCGGATTAGGATTCCCTCCCCCTAGTGTAAATCCCTTTTTCCAAAGATTCCCCCTGTCACCCCAGCCCCAACCGCTATGTTAAATTATTAGAAAATGCCTGAAACATTACTTACCTTCCCTCTTGCCTAGGCCGCACTGAACTCCTGGCAGCCGCATCCGTGATTGGCTGCCACTCAGCCAATCACAGACGCGACTAGAAGGCCTGGCAGCGCGGCGGAGGCAAGAGGGGAGGTAAGTAAAGTTTGGGGCATTTTCTAATACGATTAACATAGCAGTTGGGGCTGGGGGGACAGGGGGAATCTTTGGAGGAAAGTTTTTTTAAGGGTGGCCATACCCTTTAAAAAACAGCGGATGAGTTTCTAGAAACAAAGAATGTTGCAAGTTATGGTATTGATACATAAAGTGGAGTTGACCTGGGGATTTTTGATTGACATTGGAGTCAGGAAGATTTTTTTTTTCCTACGCATCTTCTGTAGCTTTTACAATACATAGACATTACATTTACAGGGCAGGAGAGAAAATGTTCCTGTTGCTTCAAAATACTGAATTCTAATAGATCAACAGGTACAGTATGTTAATTATGACCAATGGTGTCCAACAGCACTGGGGTAAAGGTGGGGGGATTATGCTGTCACACTGTGACACCTGGATCACACAGTCAATAATATTTTATTCCTTGTCTTTTCTCTGTCGCTTACACAGGGCTGCTTCTCTGCTATATCTACCTGCAGGTTTTTCCTGAACAATGGGAAGTATTATCCCACCATGGACTCATTGTACAAACACACAGCACCCCTGGGTACAATAAATCACAGTGTGTACATACCGAAATCTATTTCTAACCGACTAAGTAAATTGGAATGTGCGTACTAGAGCTGAATATAGGAAAGAAAAGGACATACTTGAAAATCAGAATAAACACCCATTGCATTTATGGATATTGCCAATAAATAACTGTAAGAAAAGATGTTGTTCTCCCACACTATCGTGTATGTCATCATTTAAGGATAAATTACCATCTGTCATAAAATGAATGTCTTGGATTCTCAAGGGAAAAATAACCTTTGCCTTGCTGATTCCTTAAAGCTTCTGTCCCCCCTCCCAGTTCCATCAAACTGAATTCTCTCTGTAGAAATCCATTTCTTCTAGCTGAATGGATTTTGTGACTTTCATGATCTTCCTAGACACTAGAAAGGAACGAAATGGCGAGTTTTATTCCGACTTATGCCAACTTATTTGTCCTTGTGATTTCCAAATTTTTAATATTTTGATTTTCAAGTTTCAATAAGTTGGACTTTTGGAATTTCAAAAAATTCCCCTGGATCCAGGGATTTTTGAAACTGGCTGTTCAAAAAACAAGTTTGTTTTGAATCCAGGACTCAGCTCTACTAGACACAGTGACCATAATTATTCTGGCCACACACCTATAAGACACTCCTTAGATTACGACTTTAAATCTAATGTCGAGCTAATGACTAATGAACCATTATATATACCCTAGGAAACCCCCTGGCCTAATCTTATTTTGTGATCCACTATAACAAAATGAATGGGCCAGACGGAGAGCGTTGGAAGGTGACAACCATCTCCTGTAAGTGTTGTTACAATCACTTTGACATTGGAATTGCCATGAACTTGATGTAATGCCGGCCAAATGTATGTCCAGCTAATTACTTTCTTGTGATTTTACTTACCAATGTTCCCACGAAATTTCCAGTCCTGGCCCATTCGTCTGTGATTGAAAGTCACTCACAAAAATCATTGGGCAGCTAGTTTTGAAAACAGTTACGTTACGGGAACATTATATGTAACTATCCTAGTATATGACCAGCTTTAGGCTAAGGATACCTAATCAATTTTGTTAGATCCATCTACTTTAGATTGATTGTGATTCAGATTCAGACGGGTTCAATTATTTTCTAGATGTGATTCTAAACTAATTATTCCAGTAAGTGTTCATGTGTGTTAATCGAACAGGAATCAATCGAGATGACCCCCAAAAAAGTTAGATTCTGTACAATCCACTGAAATGTTTCAATCTGACCAATCAAGGTTCCATCAATTTTACAATATCAATCCCTTTTAGATCTCACCTGTATGGCTAACCTGTATGGCAGGGTACATATCGCACATAATACAGTTCAGTGGAAATTATCAATAATGTTAGTTTGTGTGATGCCTTCTTAGTTATTCTACATATTCTTTACCATTTTGAAAAATCAGTTGTTTTCATACCCTTTGCTGTTCCCTGCTGTTGACATTAGTGAGCTGACATTTCAGGTTCTAACATCCTCTTCTTCCCAGGATGCACAATCCTTGGAATGTTCCTCAGTAATTTACTGATTGGCTGTTGGATGGGTCAAAGATGCTCAGATCTCTACTGAGCAACTGAATCAACCCAGGTGCTGGGTCAAGGCAAGACCATAACAGTTCTATTAGGGGTCCTGCCAACAGGAAGCCAGTATTTGTTGCAGTTTATTTATACACAGACAAAATGCTGAGGTGGCAGATTAAGGTCATTGGATGAAAAAATGCTGCTTTTTTCTGAAAAAACATATGATTTGCACTGAACTTCCCTTAAGATTTCTATTTGTAGGAAGGACGTATTCAACCCACACTGTGTTACTATTAGACTTGATTGATCTGTTGTAAAATGGGAAGTCATAAGATCCGAATATTAATAAATTCAGATTCATGTGACAGATTATAATCTAGAAATAGGAGGATATTTTAGGTGGCCAGATGCACTTTATGTCACAAAAGCTGAAGTGATTCCAGAATGATATGACAAACACCAAGCCAAACATACTCTGTTTCCTGACCTAAATTTAACTAGAACACTAGTGTTGACATTATTTATATTCCTATCTGTCAATTAGACATGACATGAAATCACTAGTTTTGTTCCGTTTCGGATTCCCGGATTTCAGGAAAATCTCAAAGATCCGAAATCTGAAACAGGAAAGAATTTTCGATTGTACGGGGCTTTTTTTTGATAATTTTTCGAAAATAACCTTGAACATTCAAAATTCTCGAAAATACGGTCCATTTTCGCTTTTCCGATCATATTTTTGAGGCATTTTCGAACGTTTGATGCTATTTTGGAAAAATTATGAAAAAAGCCCATACATTTGAAAATTCCGGATCATTCGGATTTTGGAAACCGGAGTTTCGTTGCGGACCCAGATCCCATCTCTCACTGTCAATAAGTAAAGGACCCAGGATTTGACTCTCTGTATTTTATTCTGGCCTGAGGCTCATCTAGAGGTAACAGGGCCCCAGAAATATACAAGCGTATTCTGGGCATAATGAATCTAATTTGGAACATGTGTATGTACAAATTATGTACATATAATATACAGTATGGTACACATAATTCTGCATTTATACATTGCGCACTTACTTAGGTTGACAATCATCAAAACTGCAAACATATCTGATGAGATTTCTCTCTGAATACAATCTACAGATCTGTGTAGACAGATGGACTTAAAAATAAAAACACATTGCACAGCTCACGTTGGAAATTCGTGTTCGCTTTGTAAAAATAATTTGAGCGCTCATTAACTTGCTTATCAGTATCAGTTTTGGTAAGCACGCAATGCTAATTTTAAGATATTTTTAACAAGTTAAAGGGCAAGTTCACCCCTCAAATGACAATTGTATATAGGTAAATCACCCCCAAAACTACAATCTTTAGAAAGTTGAGAGGTGTTCTTCTTGGTTATTCCAGTTAACATCTTGTCGTAATGTATGTTAACAGATGACATCACAGCCAATGAATGAATGCTATTCCTCCATCTGAGCATGTGCAAGCTTAGAGAGATTGAAGAGGAGGCGGAAAGTAAAGGGGAGAATACTATTTTGCTGCATAAACAGATAAGCCCTATGACTGTCACCCTTCTAACTATTGTCATTTTGTGTTTTGGGGGGTGATTTATTTAATAAACATTTTTCATTAGACATTCGCTCATAGGAATAGGACATTATGAGAAAATTGTAGCAGAATGCCCCATGCCATGTATTTTAAGATGTGCCAGTTACTTATACTATATATATATCACTATTTAGATCCCTTGCTTTATACATAGGATAATTCTCTCTGTACTGTCCACCTGGTTTATATACCCATTGCCATACAGCTATTTTTTATTTTTAAATAAATCTTCATTTTTTTAAACTTTATTTCTGACTTGATCTTTGTTATATCATTAACCTCACACAATTATAGAATAGACGTCAGATCAACTGTTCGAAAAAAAAAAAAAACTCAGAAAAACATTGGTTATGGAGGAAAATCCAGAGAGATTTAACACAATGACCAAAATATTGTGGCGGTGGGTGTTGGTGATCTAAAACACTGACCACAGGCTTTTCACACTTCCATGAGCTGTAAAAATGCATATGGCAGTTGTTTTTAATGTTTTTTCAATGTGTTACATGGTGTTACTGTTCATTTTCTTTGCCAAAGAAACCCACAAGCTAATAATTGTGGAACATAGCACGCAAAAGGTTTATGGTGTCCCAAACGCACGTGCTATAACAAAAAAGAATGCCTCTACAATATCACATACCTTTGCGCGGTTACAACGCTCAAAAAAAGCCATAGTGTGAAAAAGTCATAATATTTAACTTAACAAATGCTGAAGTTAGTGGGGACCCCATTGATGTGATAGAAAGGACGTGACTATAAACATATAACATATTGTTATCCTGTCACTTGAACATTAAATACTGACTAGATATTGATTTAATACCGATGTGATGAATTTAAATATGATGCTTTTTTATGTGCTGTATTTAATGCGATATGGTTAATAAGCTAATGCCTATATAGAAAAAATAAGGATTTTTAATAGCATTGTATAGAGTGTTCTAGTTCAGTCCTTCTTTTTCTACAAATACAGTTAAATATTTTCTTAAAATAGCCCCTTCTCAACTAAGAGCATTACACTATATCTTGTGCCCTTCCCAAGCTATAATTATTTCATAAGTGTGTTTGGGCATAAAAGTATCAACCCTGGGTTTTCATTTAAAAAAAAAAAAAAATTATTGAAGCAGTCAAGTTGGAAGAATTGCTGATACCATTAGGCTGTATTGCATGTTATTATGCCAAGGGTTCTGGAAACATGCATTAGCCACAGGACATAAAGTAGAAACTCTGCATGTCTCTGCCAATTTCTCTAGGAATGCTGGGAGTGAGAAATCATACCTCATTTGTTAGATTATTTAAGCAATGTGTTTTATAGCATAAGGCTATGAAGTGCCATCTGTTTAAAGAAGACTCTTTTATTTTATGCTCTGTGGAGAGCTTATTGTTCAGAGGGAGGACTGGGACTTGGCCAGGGGGGCAAATACATCAAACTGTCTCTTTCATGGTAGATTGCAAAATGTTTGACCACACCCACTTTGCTAAGATCACACACTTTGCAGGTATCCACCCCTCTGGAACTTCCAGGAGTCTCCCTCGAATTGGGGTGGTCCCGAGCTACCTGAGACCACCCCAATTTCCCGCAACAGAGAGGAGTCCTGAATCTCCTCCCGTCACACCCTTTTTGCGCACCACCACCCCGGACCGCCATGTCACACCCACAACCCCGCCTCCTCCCACCTCGCCCCACCCAGGACGTGACGTAAATTACGTCACGCGACACCACCACGTCCCTCTCCCCCCCTGCCCGCAAGTACATAGTGGCAGGGTGGGTGTCTGCACTTGTTAAATTCTGCCCATCTTAAGACTACTTTTTCATTTTACATGGTTACCTGCAACAATTTCAAGTGTATGATGTGGTTAAGATAACATAACAGACATAAACTGGAGGGCTGCCTTAACAAATGCTAATGATCTAGAAAGCGTGATAACACTGGCTAATGAACTAAGGTTGAAAATTCTGGGTAACAATCTGGAGGGCTGATAATGCTGGCTAATGATCTGAAGGGCTGACAATTCTGGGTAATGATCTGGAGAGCTGATAACACTGGATGAATATCTGTAGGGCTGATATCACTGAATAATGATCTGGAGGGCTGATAACACTGGATGATGATCTGTAGGGCTGATAGCACTGAATGATGATCTGGAGGGCAGATAAACACTGGATGATGATCTGGAGGGCTGATAGCAATGAACTGAAGGTGGCTATTAAAACATTTGATAATATACCTGAGACCCCCATATATTGCTCTGCTTAGCATCCTTCAATGGGCTGTCCAGACTGTCAGTAATTGATCTGCTAACTTTAGACACTACTTTCTTGCTTCTATTAATCTAACAGTCAGGCGAGGAGTTTGAAGGGAGCCAAGAGCAGAGCAATGTATGTAGTTACATAGATGGGTACATGCTACCCCCTCCCCCAATCATCATGTCAGCCAATAGTTAAGCTTAAACTGAGGAAGTATCTCCAAAACCTCATTACTGACCTCCCATTCTGATATCATTTTAGTTTAGGCTGTGGTGCTGTGTCTTTTCCCAGTGTTAGTAAAGGAAAGACCATGTTAGAGGTGCGTGCTGTGCCGTTTAAGGTGTGTAACTTACTAATAGCTTCCATAGCAGCACACATTTTTAATTGGAGACCAGCCAGGGGGGCATTTGCCCCTCAGTCCACTGGGTCAGTCCTCCCTGTTTATTGCTCCTGTAAGCCCATCCCACCTTAAAGGGCATATAGGCGCAGGACCCCCTAAACCCCAGTTAGGTTTTACTTTTTTTTTTACTGCACCTGTGATCTGCAAAGAACAAGCAGTCAACGAAAGGCCACTTCAGGCAATAATCATCCATGTGCATGTGTTTAGTACGATGAGGCAGGTTGAAGCATATTAAGAGCAGCACCAGTTTTGATGGCAAAAAAAATGTTTTTTCCCCTGGCATCATGTGCCTGGGGCACATTACTTTTCAATGTCAGCCCCCCCCCCCCATTTTTAAAAAGCACATATTTTTGGGAGGTACTGTCACTTTAAATAGAAGGGGAAGCCATGGACTTACATTGAACAATAGAATGCAAGCTAGGACTTCTCAACCTCCCTTCTGATTGGCAATCCAATTGCCAATGTTTGTTAGCCCTGCAGATCAAAGCTCAATGTTGGCCATCATTTACCAGTCACTGTGGGCATCTAATACCAGTCACTAAGGGCATCATTTACAAGTCATGTGGGCATATTTTTACCAGTCATGTGTATAAAGCCCCTCCCACTTTCTGACAAGCATACCCACTTAATTATAAAACCACACCCCTTCCGGTGGCCCGGTGAGGGGGGGGGGGGGGCAGCATTTGGAATTTTTCTTCAGGTGCCAAAATGTCTAGAGACTGCCTGGCGGTGTTATTTATTGATCAGCCTGGCAGACTGAACTATACACAAATAGGAGATAGTGTGTATGAATCCTACAGATAAACAGGATGGGGGAGAGTTCACAAGTCCTAAAGAATTGTCAAGTTTAGTTAGTGTAGCAGAACTGTTTCTAGGTATAGCGAGAATGACCAGAGGATATACATATATATGTATATACAAGCAAAAGTGTTTCCGTTGATGCACAGTGGAAATTATGGTGTGCATGTTTTGCTATGTATGGATATATTGGATACAATCTTCACACAGGTTACTCAGTCACCAGCTTCTAGGGAAACAAAGGATAATCCTGCAGGTCTGGGAATAGACCCAGGAATCCTGCCACACTGGTGTTAAACTAAACATGCTTGTATATACTATTAGTTTCACCATGGCAAGTGCATATTATAGCTGCTTATGTTACAACTTGGGAGCACAGGATACTAATTAGCCTTTAGATTAGGTGAGGTGGGGCTAAAGGTGCTAAACACTCCCCACAGAGTATAAAATGAAATAGAGCCTTCTTATTACAGAGGTACCTTACACCCTCATGTTTAAATAGCATTGCCCTAATAATCTAACATATAAACACATATTTATCACTGACCTTTCACTGTTTGAAAACGACAACTCCCAGCATTCTTTGTTAGCAGTAAGTTTCTCCTTTATGTCCATTGGCTAATCTATGTATACAGATACAATACAGCCTAATGATATAGAGCACAGGTGTTTACTTTCCACATGTTTAAAACTCCCAGCATTCTCTGGTTGCACAGAATGGTGTAAAATGTTGTTTTTCGTGCTTTAGAGATTCCTACCCAAGGGCTCGAATATGCAAGGGATCCACTGCCCTTCCCTTACATCAATAGCTATTACACTATTGGCCTATGGAAGGATTATTTAGGTCACTTCAGGCAGTAGGAGTTACGAACCTTACCAAACTTGCCCCCTTCCTTTTGCATCTAACTGCCAGCTAGAATCCAGGGGTCTAAGTGTAATAAACCAGCAGGTCTGAGAATAGACCTAGACAATCTTGCCACAATGTTCAGTTCAAACTAAACAGCACCATTGGGTGACCTTGACTCTAAACGGGATCCAGATTAACATATTATGTTCATACTAACCACAGCAAGTTCCAGATTTACAGTTGCTATGGGGTTAGAACTTCGGAGCACAGGATACTGATTAGCTTTATAGCTTAAGGTGAGGTGGGGTTAAAGGAGCTAAAAGAGTATAAAATGAAATAGAGCCTTTTATAACAGAAGGTACCTCACAGCCTCGTGTTAATATAATAGCATTGCCCTAACAATCTTACATATAAACAAATATCTTTCATAGGCAGGAACATGCAAAGTATCATCTTTTATATCCTCTTTCATACTTTTTCAAAGCACTTTTTAATAACTGAAACTGCTTTTTATTCAGTATTCAATCTTGGTATACCTGCCTGTCTTACCACTAAGCAAAAGACTAAGGACTTGCAAGCGAGCACCTTCATCCCGACAATTAATAGTGGCTGCCAATTCAAATGTTCTAGCTAATCAGTCCACTCCTAGTTACTCCATCAAATGGATTAGGTTTAAAAATAGGTTTGGCAATTGGATCTGGTAGAGCTACTGAGTAGCTTCATCTGCAGGTACAAGGAAAGGAGGATTTAAATCAATACTATCAGTAGCAGCCTCCATAGCTTAATACAGAGAACAAACAAAGAGAAAACAAGGAGAATAAATGTATTATCAGCACGCTGCCCGAATTTGTATCAGATCACAGCTTTTGGAAGGATTATGGGTAGCATGGCAGAAAGTGTGTACTCTGGTGGTCTGGCACACAAGCAGACAGTGCACTTTCTTTAAACAAGAAAACCAAAATAAACAGTTTCCCCACATAAATAATGCAGTAATGGAGTAGTCCCTGCCTATGGTGCACCACTTCAATATGACCAGGCCTGATTATTGGTGTCCTTGTAAGTTGGTGTACACTTATCTGTGTGCCTCATAGGTTGTATCCAATAAGGTAAATTGTCTGTCCAATAATCTGTCCTCCCAACAGGTGGGTAACAGGATTTATCACAGGATGTTATGTTGCATTCAATATCACTCCAAAGCACACACCACAATCTACTTTCACTTCCTCTCCTCCTTTCTCATAGAGAGCAGGGATGTCTTGTCTTTATTAATAACCACCACCTGCAGGCTGGAGTTGGTACATAAGGAGCCTTGATGTATATGTCCATTACAATATACATCACGTCCTGTGTAGAATTTTGTAACTAATCTTCAATTGGTTTACACTGTCACCTCCTAATTTAGAGAGAAGGAAAGCAGTGAATGGACCTACCTTGTTTCTTGATAGTAAATAATCTTCCAACTGGTTACACTGTCAGCTCCTAATGTAGTGAGAAAAAGACCAGTGAATGGACCTGCCTGTATCTCAAATAGTAACTAATCTTTCAACTGGTTACACTGTCACACCTAATGTAGGGAAAAGGAAAGCAGTGAATGGACCTGCCTTGTATCTCACTGATAGTAACTAAGCTTCCAACTGGTTATACTGTCACCTCCTAATGTAGGGAGTAGGAAAACGAAATAGGAAATGCCTTGTACCTGCTATAGTAACTAATCTTCCAACTGTTACACTGTCACTCCTAATGAAGGAGGTAGCAAGCAGCGAATGTCCCTGTCTTGTATCTCACTGATAGTAACTAATCTCCCAACTGGTTACACTGTCACCTCCTAATGTACGGAGAAGGAGACCAATGAATGGAACTGCTTGTATCTCACTGATAGTAACTAATCTTCCAACTGGTTACCCTGTCACCTCCTAATGTAGGGGAAGAAAAGCAGTGAATGGAACTTCCGTGTATGTCACTGTTACAGCATTTATAATTACCTAATTATTGTTCTAGAGATGCAGTGCTCAATATTTAATAGAATCTATTGTATTACAGTGAACAGGCAGGGAGTGTTCCTGATTCTCCCTCTTCTAAATGTCGTCATGTATATAGGGGGATTGAGAGTAATGCTGGATGGTTTGGACACTAATTTTACACTGTGCCATTTAATGTACCTTATGACAAGCCTATATAAACTGCACTACAAAAGCCTAAAGTACTTACAGGGAAATGCACTGCTGGCTCCTATGCGAAAATAATTATAATAATCAAAAAAAGTTTGTTGTGACCTTAAGATGGGGTTTGTGGGGGCTGCACAGGTTTCCCAAAAGTCACAATAACAGAAGCATTTTAGCACCAGCCAATGGGTGGCTTTATTGTCACGCAAATGTTTCACAGGGAATCAATGCAGAAAGAACTGCTTGCCCAATTACATTGGAGGTGTGATTGCCCCCTCACACCATCAGACTGAGAGAGAATCAAAGGGGCAGTGACCAGAGACAATCCTACTGAACAGCCCAAACAACCCAATGATACACCCCCCAGTCTAGGGTTAGACCAGGGATTGGAGGACATCTTAATTAACTAGTGCAGCTGGACTGATTTACATTTTTATTCATCCTTACTGTATATTTTAAGCTATTTTTATACAAAGGATATTGTAGCATTTCTGAGCAAATTCAGATGTTTAGGGGCAAATATGTGCTTTATGGCTTTATGTAGCATTTTATCAATGGTGACTCCTTAAAAAAAAAAAAAATGTTACCTGAGTGAAAACATGCCACTCGTGTGAAACTAGATAGAAAACAAGCTGCCTAGGGAAAGAAAAGTATAAATCCGGCCCTGACTATGAGCGCTGTTCATGGTACCAAGGAAACAAAACATGGTAAATAAACCAGATTACTGATTCCTTAAAGGGAATTACAAAACATTTGGGAATTTAGTTTTATTGAAAAACGAGAGATAAAGAAGCTGTGTCTTACCTCCCATCTTCAATAAAACGATCAGGAGCCAGGAGAGAAGGTAAGGGACTTAACCGATCACTCGCTCCCTGCTGTGCAGTTGACAGGTCCTGAAGGACTCTCAGGGATATTCAATAAAAGTTCTTATCATTTAAAATGGTGCTAATTTTGCCCATTTTAAAATTAGCACCATTTAAACGAGTTAGAACTTTTATTGAATAACCTGTCTGCCTTCTATGTGCATACGCATCGCACTTGTACATCAGCATAAAGTACAGAGGCAGCAGGGAGCGAGTGATCGGGTAGGTCCCTTACCTTCACTCCTGGCTCCTGATCGTTTTATTGAAGAACGGGGAGTAGACACAGCTCCTTTACCTCCTGTTCTTCAATAACTGAATACCCAAATTTGTTAATACCAGTGGAGATACCCTTTAAGGGCCAAATGGGGACCTGATCCTTCACAGAAGTCACAAATTAGGCGTAAACACTTTACTGTGTATGTGTTTATAGTCTATATGAGCTGCATTTATGATAAAAGCAGCAGACACAGTGTGGGATCTAAAATAAATGATTATGAAGAATTATTTTGTGCAACTTTCTAGAACCTGTTATTTTGTAGCCCTGCAGGACTTCTTGAAGGACAAACTTAAGATCCAGAGGGTGGCTGAATCAGTGGCTCAGTGAAACTGTGCATGGCGCAATCGTTGATTGAACATGCGAGATATTGTGAGATTTCTGTGTCTTTTTCGATGGGGATTAATTGATTAGAATTTCTTACCGAGGCGTTAGTACCTTGATGTTGAAGCGCTGGTATAAAGCAATACAAATCATAGTGGCAGTAATTATGTGCCAGGCTCCAGGGGATATGCATGCAGAATATGGATTGAATTCTTAGCTCTCTCTAGTGTTCAATCCCTAGATGATAAACCAGTAAAACATTTAACATTGGCAATAAAGGAAAATTACACACATATATATATAAACATTATATGGCAAAGGGAAAGACAAGATCAAGAACGTGTGACGAAATAATGTACCATTAAACAGATTATTAAAAAGTATTATAAACTTGTAAAACCCCATAGTGTTGTTTTGCGCTATATGTAGAAACATAAATGAACGCCTTTTAAATTATGGCATTACCCTCCGTGCTTCGTACCTGCCAGATTCCCACGATACAGTAAATCAGTGAATACTGCATTGGGAGACCCCGGAAGGAAGAAGAGGGGGAGGGTAAGACATTATTACATTTCCCCGACAATATTTCTGTTAATGGTGGGAATTTACGTAATTTGTAGGGGGGAAAGGAAAGTTATCACTCTATGAACACTGTTTATTGTTACAATGCTTTACATGGAGGGTCTTATGTAGGAAGTAAAAGCAACATAGACAGTTCACCTTAGTGAATTAATATTAGCAGGGGTTCAAGTCACACCCATGGCCTTCCAACAACCACTCCCACCTGCCTGGTCTCTTTTCCCCAATTGGCAGCATGCCTTAAGCAAGGGAATTGTGGTCATGTTAGAGAGCAGTCCTGGATTTGAAGCAAGCATGGTTGTGAAGCACCACTTCCAGTTTAGAAAATCTGCAGATTTGGCAGTTGGGCTCTATAGGGAAATCCTGACAAACATCGAGGAGTGAGCACACCAAGTAACAAACCTGGAACTCCATGTGGATTAAAACATTTTTTAGAACATCATATATGGACCCAGAGGATCACCTAAAGATTACACAACGAGTGCACAACAGTGATAATACATCCTTAATTCTGCTCAATACAGCATTGTGCAGGGGAGGGATTACAGGTACCCAAATCCCCCTCCCTTATTGCTGCCACTAATAGGCCAGGCAGCAGAAAGTCTAGGGGTCTCATTTTCTAGGATGGTCTGTGACTTTACAATCTGCCTCTTTCTCTCTAAATGAGCATCTGCGCAGTAAAGGTAATAAAAATATACAGAATGAGTACTTTAAGGTGGGACAGGCCTTTAAAAAGATATGCGGCTAACATTTTGGTGGCACATGATTAGGTAATCGTTAACTGTAACTGAGTAGGGAAGGGGGCACCGGGGGAGATTTGCTTAGGGCAGGGCACCAAAATGTCCAGATTGCCCAAGTTAGGAGTGTTTGGTTACATTAGTAATTTCAGATGATTTTTTGACCCAATCCATGGCAAATTTACAAGTCAAATGTCATCCAGAGCGTGTCCCAGTCTTTAAGATCCACTAACTGGTGTGTGTCGTTGCATGCCTTCAATCCAGTACATGTTTTGCTCAGCCAATTATTCCTCGAATAATTTCACTGACTCATCCTTCCATTGGACAAGACTTTCTGAGAAGTCAAGCATGCTCAGCAATCACTATGATCAGCACTGGGAGGGGATATTTTAAACCAACACATATCCAAAGGGTCAAGTGCTACGGACCACCCAACGGAAAGTGAGGTAAGTATAAAATATAGTCAAACGTGGCACTTAAAAAATGTTCAATAAGCAAACAGTGTGCTACTTACACGCTGTAACAGTGTGGGCTGGGTGGATATCCCCCCAAGACCAGTCGCTCCAGCGTGCATGAAAGTCACGGTTGGCCCAAACAGAAGCAAAAGGCTTGTAAATATAGCAAAAAGAGCTCACCAAATCCAGTGGGTAGTCTCTGATGAAGTGCCATATGGGCACAAAACACGTCAGACATGTGTAGCTATGTCTGTATCTATATGTGTAAATAAAGTTTTTGTCCTATTATCCTCTTGGAGTCCGATGTTTGGTGGCATGTGATAGCCCTTCATGGATTTGATATTTTAAACCAAGCAACTCATAAATTCCAACTGTTACTAGTTCAGCTAGAGCAAAACTGTACACACAGAAGAGTTTATGATAATAAGGCACTTGAAACGGGTTTCTAAAGATATCTAAAGAAATGGAGGACAGATCTACAAAAAAACCATAGTGATAGTTAGGAAGAATTATAGAGATATAAGGTGAGAAGCTCAACGCTTGTATAGTTTATATTGGCACAGTATTTAGATGTAACCAAAAAAGTCTTACAGCAGATTTTATGTAGGTTGTGTTGGCACCAAGCATCTGCTGTTTATAGGTATCCTGTGCCAATGTAAGCACAGCAGGCTGTTTGTGATTGCTAATCTACAAGAAAACCTCTAGAGCATTTGCACTGAATTTGACCAAAGGGCCACGAGACTTGGCTTAACACAGTGCCAGGAATATTATCTTTTCCAGATGAATTCGTTTGCAAGGGTTATAGATGGAAAGCGATTTATTTAGGAACGGTGGCAGTAAAACGCAATCCTCTCGGGGGGGAAAAAGAGTCAGATAAACAAAGTATAAAAGTATAACTGTGTGACCATATCAGGCTTGGAAATCTTCGAAAAGTGATTGTTTAAATTCTCTATAGAGAGAAAAATGAAACTATTGCAGTGGAAAATACATATTGATTAACTGCTAGAGTTCCGCAGTAAATCCATTGATAGCGGATATAAATTGTAAGTACGGACTTGACAATATTTTGCTATTGTGTTTCTTAAACTAACTGGAACATTCCAAGTAGAAATACTAGAATATTATGGCTTGTCTGCCAGGAGGAAAATGATCATACAATACCTTACCCAATTCACAACATGTGCCTTAGAATCCATTATTATTATTAATGGGGACCTAAAAAAGCTAGAAATACATAATACAAAATACATATGAAGAGTGTATGGAGAAAATAGTGCACTACTGTATGGTGCTGGGAGTTTTTTTCAAACATCTAGAGGACCATACACCCCCATGTAGTCATTCAGCTGTTAGACGTGGTACATACAAGATGAAAACCACCAAATTCTCTTCAAATCTCTCAACATGGATGATCGGACTTGCCAGCAAAGGTCAAATCACTCTGAACAGTTCTATGCAGCAAGTGGTTGGTTGGGGTGAAATCTTTTGACTTTAGACTGTTAACAGAGCTGGTATCATGTCTGTATTGGCCAGTGTGAACTAGGTCTTACAAGTATATCGCTTTTGAACAATGAGGTGTGTGTGTAGGGTGGGTGGGGGTGGTAGAGTCGAAATTGCAAAGTACGAGAGGGAAGGGCCACTAATTATTGGGGCTTGAAAAAGCCAAATTAATGTTCTTTCTTCCGCTTTTTTGGACTGTATCTCCTCCCACAGTTTTTGAGCAAGAGACATGAAATTTGGTACAGACATGCGGGGCATATAGGAGAAGTGTGCTTCTTCTAGCTATCTTCTAAGCCATATTTAAAGGGTAACTAAAGTCAAAAAAACTAATTTAGATTTATCCTCAATAAAAGATAGTTTATGGTTGAAATACACAAAAGACATACCACCTCAACCAGACCCAGGTATAACCACCTATGATCTACTTATCCATTACAGTGGCAGCCGTACTTAAAGGGTAACTAAAGTCAAAAAAACTAATTTAGATTTTTCCTCAATTAAAGATAGCTATATGGTTGTAAACACAAAATGACATACCCCTCAACCAGACGTAGGTACACACACCTACTGATCTACTTATAAATTACTGTGGCAGCCAGTTGTTTTTTTTAACCCCAACCCGATACAAGTACACACACCCAAAACTAATTTTGATCAATAATGAAAAGTTTGTTTTATAACTTTCAACCTGATCCAGGTACACACACCTACTGACCCACCCTTCCATTTCCATGGCAGTCATATTTAAAGGGTAACTATAGTCAAAAAAACACATTTTGACCAATCATCAAAAAAGTTTTTATCCCCAACCTGATATGAATACACTCACACCAACTGACCTACCTTTAATGCATGTGACATATTTAAAGGGTAGTAAAGAACAACAATATCCTCTTCATTGCCATTATTGAGTTTTAAAATCTGCAGCACAAACACACAATCCCTTCCAAAATGCAGTCTTTTCAAGCCAAATTCAAAGTTTATACTTAAACTTTCCATTTCTAGTTAATGTTACTGTAAGTTTAAAGAACCATGTGCCTCAAATGTTCAGATCAATAGTTAGGTGAGCTATAAATGATGTTTCCTAGTGTTCTTTAAAGGATAACAATGCATGAAATCATGACCTGCTTCCCTTATAATCCAATAATTTAAAATGAAAAAAAACATATAATGATTACTGAGCATGCTTGTCCTGACTGATAGACAGATAGTCAGATAGTAAGAGAGGCGATATACTATACAGTATTTTTCCCCCAGTTTCTATACCCTTAAAAATATAGTTGGGTAATTATGGTGATCCAAGCATTTAATGTAAATAGGTGAATGTTTATAAACATTATTCAATAAAATATTGTTAAAAATGGTGCTAATTTTGCACCAACCAATCAGATGTTAGGTTTCAAATGTTAAATAAGATCTAATTGGTTTGGGTAAAATTAGTACCATTTTTACAATGAGAACTTTTATTGAATCTCCCTGTATGAACCCAATGTCTCTGTATGTCTGTTAGACAGGGGCCACCAGAATGAAGTTAGGGGCCCACCTATATTTTATATCTCCATTAACTCATTTACAAATTTATTTTAATCCTAATAACTACTATGGTTATTAAAATGCATTTCTTTCTGGCCCTTTGGCTCTGTGATTTTCATTTAAGAAGTTTCCTCTATTTATTCCTCTATCATTAAATTAGCACCATTTCTAACAATAAGAACCTTTATTGAATCCCAGTTAGTATATACATTTCCTTATGGGGAGAAAATGCCCTTAAACTGCATTCCATGAGCTAAAGCAGAACTGAAAAGAGAAAGGTCAGTTAGCACTTTCAACCTTCTACAGATCCTCAATAAGTCTACTGGGTTTAAAAGCACAACATCCAGAAGCATCCACCACCATCTAGAAGCCCTGAATTGTGCAAGCCCAAACAATTAATAATTGCAGTCACACCTTCTGTGACCAGGTGCCTGGGGTATACCCATATATGCTCCACTCCTCCCTGCCCTGGACCACCCAGCCACACTCCTGAAATGCCCAGGCCAACACCACCCCACCCTGAGACAATGTCTAGAATGCCAGTTAAAGACCCTTTAGATTAGGTCTGTCCTGGCCAAAATGGGGCAATTGTCAGGTATGGTTAACAGCCAAAAAAATCCGACATACCTCTCACACTAGTATCAGCTAAATGCTATAATGGGTAGAGAAGAACTGTCCCTGGGAAACCTTCAAAGAGCAAGAGCCAATCAGGAAGTGTCATGACTAGCAGTGCACTACCAGGAACATAATAATTAGATACAGAGTTTAACCATTGTAGGACTAATGCATGACTTAAGTCCACTTCCTAGTGCTGTGGCTCTCGGTGCATTGCCTGTAAGCCCAGCCAGATGAAATTTATCTTTGACTTGTTATTTTGAGGGAGAATCTACATAAACAAATATATAATTGTTGACAATCTAACATGTGTATACACTAATCTTTTAGTGATCCTCCCTGCCTGATTGTTAATTATGTCAGAGGACACGTGGACATCCTTTAAGGTTAGAAGAATAGAAGTTCATCTTTTGGTTAGGAAGGTTTCTTTAGAGTGAGAACGGTGAAACTATGGTATTAATACATATTCTGTAGTTCTGGTTGGTAAAGGGATACTAATAATGTTGAGAATTACTGGTATTAAACATATACTGTAGTTCTGGTTGGTACAGGGATACTATATAATATTGAGAATGACTGGTATTAATACATATAGCTGTATTTCTGGTGGTAGGGGATATATAATATTGAGAATCATGGATTAATACATATACATATACTGTAGTTCTGGTTGGTACAGGGATACTATATAATATTGGAATTACTGGTATTAATACATATACTGTAGTTCTGGTTGGTACAGGGATACTATATAATATTGAGAATTACTGGTATTAAAACATATACTGTAGTTCTGGTTGGTACAGGGATACTATATAATATTGAGAATTACTGGTATTAATACATATACTGTAGTTCTGGTTGGTACAGGGATACTATATAATATTGAGAATTACTGGTATTAATACATATACTGTAGTTCTGGTTGATACAGGGATACTATATAATATTGAGAATTACTGGTATTAATACATATACTGTAGTTCTGGTTAGTACGGGGATACTATTTAAATCTTTCAGAAATCTGTGCTGTGTGTACCTAGCTTTACTATGTAGGGTGTCCTTTCTCTTGGTTGCTCCCCCTCCCCTCTCCACAGAACACCCTGCTTGTCTGCTGCTGATCAGCCTGACTCTAGGGAAATATACAGATAAGAAATTGTCTAACAATTAGCACTGACGTAGCTTTAGGATCAGAAACAGGTGGGTTTGTGCCCATAATTCACAGAGATTGACTCAAGCACACCAAACAAACTGCCTGTACTAGGTATATGCAATCCTCACAGCCCCCAAACCCAGGGGTCAATTGCAATCCAATTTGTAAAGTAAAAAGTAGAGGCGCACACTACCTAATTAAAAAAGTGATTATTTATTAAGCAAAAACATACCACGTTTTGGGGATATGATGTCCCCTTCCTCGGGTTTATCCTGAGATATATATACCTTTGGGCAGCATATCCCCCGAAACGTTATATGTGTTTGCTTAATAAATAATCACTTGTTTAATAAGTACCTTTGACTTTACAAATGTGTTTGTGCCCATGCAGAGGCTCTGCCCCCAAGTGAACACAGGTAGAGGCACATAAAGGCCAAAACACCTTCACCAGGAGCAACAGAGAAACAAGGCAGGCAGGCGGCGGCCGCGCGTGTGATGCGGCTGCTTCCTTCCGGGTAAGGATGGGACGAAGTCTCGCGAGACGCGGTGCCAGCGTGACGTCATTACGCCACGCCGCGTCTCGCTATATAAAAGTCGGAGCCACAAGGTCACCGGCGCCATTTTAGCAGCGCTGGTGACCGGAGAAGGATCTCCCCTCCCTCCCACCCTGTTATAAAGTTATTTGTAAATGTTGTGTAAAAAGTTTTTATAAAAAAAAAAAAAGAAAAAGAAATTGATGATAAAAAATCAAGGGCATATTTAATAAAGGGCATATTTATTTAAACTGATTTAAATTTATTTAAATCATGTGTTAATTTATTAATAAAAGCTGTGGCCTATTTTGTTACCCAAGAAAAGGAAGTGGTCTGTGTCTTGATTATAGTGTTAAGCTGTAAGAAGGTTAAGGTGTATGGCTGACTGGGTCCTGTAAGTCTGTTTTCCCCCTCTGGGTCACAAACATAATGTGAAATCCAGTGAACACTGGATTTGTTTTTTCATTGTTTAGCTGGAAAGTTATGCCCCATCTAAACAGAAATGTAGGTGTCCTGTATGGTACAGTACAGTACAGTATTGCAGTAAGGTACCGATATGCACAATAGATAACTTGGTGCTGTCGGCAGGTGCACTATGGGTTGGATTACTTTAAGTTTTCTGTTGTATTTCTATAACCCCTTTCTCATTTGAGTCTTGTGTTGAACGTGACACTATGCTTTCCGGACCTTAGTTATTTGTATATGAAGTGTGCTATGAAGTGTGCTATTTACGGTAACTGGCACACAGTTCTCATAGAAAATAGAAATGCTAGAGTTGAGTTCAGTGAATTGTCCTTTTTTACAGCCCATTGAAAAGTAAGTACTCCATGTTGCTTAATAGGGCAGAGCATGTTCAGGAGCAGCCAATGAAACGCAGCATCTTGTTTACACAGGAAAATAAGGGACATTCAGAGGAACAACTGTGCCAGAACACTGAAGTACAAAAGATCCCTATAGATATAGTTCCTGGCAGGAATTTCCATCTCCCTGCTAATCACTTGGCTGCACATTGATTATTTGCTTATTCTAACCTCACAGACCTAGCAAATGCCTAATTGCACAATATTTCAGAGCCTGTCTCACTCCCCTCATTAGCCCTGGCAGAGGCTTGGAGGCAAAATAAGATCCGTTTGTCATCTATGTATCAGAATATCAGCCAAATGCCAAGGAAACAAATAGAACATAGATTGGATCCATTCTTGTCAGTGCTACAGCCATGGATATTTTTGGTATGCAAAGAACAAATCTGCAAATAATGCTAAAGATTCTAGTTGTACCGGCAATTCACTGTCATGTCACCTTCTTTTTATACTGCTGGGTAGACTGTCTAATAGCTAACACTACTATATATTGTAAGAAACTGGCCAAACTGGGACTATTCTAAAACCTAGTACCCTCTGTGCAGACTGCGGGCACATTTAATAGTCTGTAGTTAAAACTGCCATATATTTGTTTTATTCTTGGTCATAACTAAGACAGAGTTCCCCTACTCCTTAAGGGGCATGTCCACCCTCCCAACTAAAATTTGCCCCACTGTTGAGCCTACTGTGTAGTGTTTAAAGATCCCTACCATTCTCTTCTGCTCCATACGGTTGTCCTGCAGAGCCTGATTAAAGCACAGGAAACTGAGTAGGAAGCCAAACACAGATCTGGCTGCTGGTCCGGCCCATTTTGGTATTCCGTGCGGAAGAGCAGAAGAAGGGTCCATGAACGAGGGCTGGTAAGTACCTTTAGGAGACAATTTCGGGAGTTTCAAACCTAACGAGGTCTAGGTTTGGGGGGCTCTCCTACCTTTTACGAATTTTGAGGGGGGAGATACCCTTTAAACTATCAAACTGAACGTCAGGAACCACGTTATAATAGTAGTATTAATAGTAATACTATAATAATAATAGTAAACATCACCAAAAATTCACGCACAGTACAACATTTGAGCACCTTCCTCTGGTGATTAAAAAAAACAATTATACATGTTTATACTCATAATGCACAGGAAATAATTGCTATTGTTACCTTCTGT
The DNA here is from genome assembly GCA_019447015.1 of Hymenochirus boettgeri. NCBI lineage: Eukaryota > Metazoa > Chordata > Amphibia > Anura > Pipidae > Hymenochirus > Hymenochirus boettgeri. The sequence continues at coordinate 42,182,072 of CM033474.1, forward strand.
GATATATTGTAAATAAAATTATGATGAGAGAAAATATTTATAAACTAATTTTCCCATTTAAATTACATAAATCCTGTTTTTATAAAATAAAGCAATAATTTTATTTATTCCACCAGGTGGTGCTGTGTCTTAATTTTTTTCTAGTAGTCTACAAAGGAAACAGTACAGCTATTGCTACAATGTCCCTCTGGACAACATGCTTAAAAATACATTAAAATTAGTAATTTTAACTAAAAAAAGGACTAATTTACGGACCTTTAATGGACGCATTATACTTTAATGGACGGGTGGCGCAGGGGCAGTCAGGACTGAATACCTCCCTCTTGATTGCATTCCCTGAGTCAAGCATATTCAGCTCTGAATTCTCTTGATTGCATTCAGCTGTGTTAGAACTAATCAGCTCTGAATTCTCTTGATTGCATTCAGCTGTGTTAGAACTAATCAGCTCTGAATTCTCTTTTTGCATTCAGCTGTATTAGACCAAATCAGCTCTGATTTTTCTTGATTGCATTCAACTGTGTTAGACCTAATCAGATCTGGTTTCTCTTGATTGCATTCAGCTGTGTTAGACCTAATCAGCTCTGATTTCTCTTGATATCATTCAGCTGTCTTAGAACTAATCAGATCTGTTTTCTCTTAATTGCATTCAGCTGTGTTAGACCTAATCAGCTCTGATTTCCCTTGATAGCATTCAGCTGTGTTAGAACTAATCAACCCTGATTTCTCTTGATTGCATTCAACTGTGTTAGACCTAATTAGGTCTGATTTCTCTTGATTGTATTCAGCTGGGCAGGTTTTAAAGCTCACATTAATAGAGCTTTGTGCAGCCTTTCAAGCCTATTTTAAATTTTCTCTTTCTAGTTTAAGGATTACCATGCTACATGTGAATTGTGGCAACTGGATTGGAGTAATCAAGGTAGACATTTGAAACATGGTAGCCATACATATGGCTGATTTTTAGCAAATGCTATTGTATCAGATACAAAGGGATTTGTTGAATATTGTGAACATGTATGGATAGATCTTAAATCAGGCAAACTATCACTTTTAGCATCAGGCTTATAAGGCAGGATGAAAACATTCTGTTGAATAGTTTCTTCCTTCTATACTACAGTAGAAGAAACCATTAAAAATTGCATTGTGGGGGATAATTTTCTATCAGATTCTGATGGAATGTGCATTCAGAAGTGACATGTGTATGGGCAGCCATGTGCATGGGCAGCTTAAATGAATGTATGAAGTAGAGGACGGATAAATGTGGTTTGGCTAAAAATTAGAAAGAAGGATTATTTTTCCTGCATTATTCTGTCCAGATCAGAAAGTCTGGTCCCTAGGAAGCAATAACCAAAAAAGACTGAAGCACACAAAATATTTAGTTGTTCCATTCTTTCCCCATGAATCCCATTAGTCAACTTCCTATATATGCAGTAAAGATAACCCTACCACACATGAATCACAGCTAAATGTTGTTCATTTTAGCTAAGGATTTTTTTGTCTAGGGAAGTGGATTTCAAAACGTTACATGTGATTCATGGAAAAAACTGAATAACTAAATATAATGTTTGTTTAGTCTCTTTTGGTAAGTTTTACCTAGGGACAAGACAATTTACAAGACCAGTAGATGAAACTATTACTGGATAACCACCATGGAATATACCCAGAATCCTCCTCTTGTATGAGGTCTTGGTGCATATACATTGTCTAACAGATGACTAATGGCACAGCTAAGCCTATCAGCCTTAAGGTACTCATACATCTATAAGATTTTACTTACCCGACCGAGCGCTCACGCGATGTTCCTTCGGTCCTGCTGGAACCGCTTCTACCGATCTTACATTCGACCGACATGCGATCGCAAAATGAATGGGATTTTGCGATCGCATGTCGGCCGAATGTAAGAATGGGAGAAGCGGTTCCGGCAGCATCGATGAACATCGCGTGAGCGCTCGGTCGGGTAAGTAAAATCTTATAGATGTATGGGCACCTTAAGAGAAGGCAGTGATTAAGGGAGAGTGGGGGTAATAGGAGCACTTTGTAATGCCAAAGCTACCACATTTAAATATTTGAGTACCACCATTTTACTTCTCTCAAATTGTAGTTTCAGATAATGTAAAGTTTTTGAGTATAGTGACCCTTTAAACTGTGAGGGGGAAACTTTTTATTAATAAGATATTAAAGGGCTGTTCAAAAAATAATTTTAGCTATAAATGTTCTCCACCATCACCCACCCACCCCAACCCCTCTTTCACATTAGCAATAGTTTCCAAATATGCCCCTGAAGTGACTTACCTCACCAGGTCCACTTGCTGCTCCTCCTCAGCTCTACGGCTGACAGCCACTCCACTTCTTGGTTACTTGCTACTGTCAGTAAAGGTGACGTCACGCCCAATTACCTGACAGCCGCGACCAGGAAATTAAGTGGCTGTCAGCGTAGAAGCCTTTTGCGCTGAAACAAGCTCAAAGCAGGAGCAGGGAGTGGAGCCTTGAGGCAGGTCATGGAAAGTCCCTTTAGGGGCATATTTGGAAATTATTGTTAATGCGAAAGTGTAGTTTGGGGTGGTGGAGATCATTTACAGCTAAATCTATTTTTTGCCTGGACATGCCCTTTAAGGATAAAATTATTAAAAATGTAATTTTATAGTTAAATAACACTGGGCCCCATTATATGTACATTGTTTATATTATGGGAAAATTGGAAAGGGGAACAGAGGCCAACCATGCATTAACCAGAAGGAAATTACCCTGTTTTAATTATTGGAGTGGAGAATTCAGTGTAAAGTTCTTTTTTTCCTGCAATGGATCCCTAAATCAAAGGGCGTTGAACTGAACATGTTTTAGAAAAAAGGAAGGTGGCTCCTGGGTTCATGTTTGGGTGCAATAGTGCATGAAAGGATTACAAGAGTTGTCAAAAATGTCTTAACATTTACATCATGTCTCCCGGGCTATGTGATTAGCTTGGACTCTCCGGTAGCTCATGACTGCAGTAGAAAGAGTCATTGTTTCGGGGCAGTTCTTGAGGCCTCACAGACGACCCATTTCTGTGCACTGAGAAGGCAGCGTAATGACTTGTTTCCTTTGTGATGTTTTACTGGTTTGGGATAATAGTGAAAAGCTATTAATCTCTATTTCTGTAGAAACCAAAGCTGTCGGATACATCCTAATATTTTGACATCTCCCTGACTCATTTGTTTGGAGCTGCCTATTAACAAAACGATTGGCAGATCAGAGACGGTTTTAAAACATGCCACTTTTTTTTTTATCAGCCATCTTTTTTGGCAAGCCATTGGATATCCTTTAGAACCCTTCTCATGGTAACTAGTAGGAAAAAAGATTTTCATATACTGTACTGCGTCTTTAAATAGTCTCCTAAACAGTCTGTGAGTTTGAATGTCCCTGTAATTTTGCTTATGGAATGTCTTGTTTTATTTTAATGGCCTAATATACCTCAAGGTCTCGAATATGTGGCTAATTTGTTGTGTTTGGCACTGACATACAATGCGATAATGGCTTCTTAGAAACAAAACAAGACCTGGCGTGGTTTCAAGTAAAATACAGTATGTTTAGTCTTTTGATACAAGGGTTTGTTTATCTTATTCTCTCTTTTTGTTTGAAGCCTGAGCAGGGCAGGATTCTACAAGTCTTTTTGCAGCCCAGAGGTTCCATCCTTCTGTACTATTAAAATGATACCTTTTATTGGTTTAGTTTTTATTGGGTCCTGTTCTTAAAGGGAATGTCCACCCTTAAAAAAAAAAAAAAAAGGTCATTTATTTGCCTCTAAATGCTATTTTTGGAACTTTATTAATCCCACCCCTCCCGGGAGTCGCAGGAGTCACCCTGATTTTGGGGTGATCACCTGTACACTCGTGAGACCACCCCAAACTCCCTACCAGACAGTTCACCTCCGGAACGCCTGCTTTTTCTGGTCACGCCCCTACGTCACACAGCCCGGTCACACCCTTAGCCACACCTCTAATGTAATTGTAATCGCTCTGGCTGTTGCCGCCTGGCACTGCTTGCTACCTTTAAGTTTGTTATCCACCAAAACTCCAAGATCCCTTTCCAACAGGGATTCACTTAACACAGAGCCATTTATAGTATAAGTAGCACAAGTATTTTTAAGTCCAAAATGCATCACCTTACATTTATCAACATTGAATTTCATCTGCCACTTAGCAGCCCAATGTGATAATCTATCTAGATCCCCTTGCAACGATTGCACATCCTCTGAAGTTTTTAATGGTCGACAAAGTTTTGTGTCGTCAGCAAACACAGAAACCTTGCTGACAATACCCACTTCCAAATCATTAATAAATAGATTAAATAGAAGCGGCCCCAACACAGAACCCTGTGGCACCCCACTTAGCACTTTAGTCCATAATGATGAAGCCCCATTAACAACTACTCTCTGCATCCTATTCTTTAACCAATTTTCTATCCATGTACAAATGTGACTCCCCAGACCAACAGACCTTAGCTTATTCATTAGTCGCCTATGGGGGACTGTATCAAAAGCCTTTGCAAAATCCAAGTAAACTACATCTACTGCTATACCAGAGTCTAAATTTCTACTTACTTCCTCATAAAAGCCAAGCAAGTTAGTTTGACAAGATCTATTCCTCCTAAATCCATGCTGGTTACTACTTATAATGTCAGTCCTTGAAACATACTCTAGAACATGATCCCTTATTAAACTTTCCAGGATCTTCCCCACCACTGAAGTTAAACCTACAGGCCTGTAATTACCCGGCTGTGAACGACTACCCTTTTTGAATATTGGAATAACATCAGCCTTTTTCCAATCCAGAGGCACACCACCGGACATGAGGGAATCAGCCCTCATGTCCGGTGGTTTGCAGGACCCCTAATAGAGACCGTTATGGTCTTGCCCTTGACCCAGTGCCTGAGTTGATTCAGTTGCTCAGTAGAGATCTGAGCATGTTTGACCCATCCAACAGCCAATCAGTAGAAATCACTGTTAGGAACATTCCAAGGTAGTGTGCATTCTGGGAAGAAGAAGGACCATTATAGAACCTGAAATATTAGCTCACTAATGTCAACAGCAGGGAATAGCAAGGGTATAAATTTAACTGATTTTTCAAATGGAAGAAAATATTTAGAATAACTAGGTAGGCATAATATAAACTAACAGGGTTATTCAATAAAAGTTCTTATCGCTTAAAATGGTGCTAATTTTGCCCCAACCAATCAGATCATATTTAACATTTGAAAGCTAATATCTGATTGGTTGGGGCAAAATTAGCACAATTTTAAACGATAAGAACTTTTATTGAATAACCCTGTAAGAATTTTAAAAATAATGACATTCCTTTCCCTTTAAAGTTTATGTACCGTATATAGTCAAGTATAAGCCGAGGTTTTAAGCTTGGCTTATACCCAGGTCAAGCTACTTACTTGAAAGAGCTAGTAGAGGAAGGAACATAGGGGGCATGCTGTCCATTTAAAGGGAAACTAGTGCCTCAAAACAATACAGAATCAGAAGGAGGATGTTATATATTGTTGAAAACTGCCTTCTGATTCTGTATTCTTTTGAGGCCTTAGTTGCCCCTTAATGGAAAGCAGAATTCCCATACAGAAAATAGCCAAATCCAGTATGGCTATTACTGTATGGGACGGCTGTCCATTTTAAAGGGCAACTAAAGCCTCAAAACAATACTGAATTAGAAGGCAGTAGGGGTCATAATTTCTACCCTGGGCTTATACTCGAGTCAATTAGTTTGTACTTGTTTTTCAGGTAAAAATAGGCTTATACTCGGATTGACTTATATTCGAGTATATAGGAATTATTAATCTGTTGTAGAAACAACAGATTTTCGTGATACTGGTACAGCAAACTGGCATTATATGGGTACACTGTACAAGTACCCATATCATGCCAGTTTTCTGTCCACAGCTTTAAAGCAAACTGACATAGTATTGGTACTTTTACAGTAAACTGGCATGATATTGGTACATGGACAATGTACAAGTAACCACATCATGCTAATTTTCTGTACAATTAGCAATATTATGCCTGTTTGCTCTGTACAGCAAACTGGCTTGAAATTGATTATTTTACAGCAAACTGGCATAATAGTGGTAATTGTACAGCAAAATGGCATGGTATTGGTACTTGTTCAACAAATTGGCATGATACAGGTACTTGTACAGCAAACTGGCATAATATTGATACATGTACAATCTACAAGTTCCTATATCGTGCTAGTTTGCTGTACAAGTACCAATATTATACCAGTTTGCTCTGTAAAGCAAACTTGCTTTATTGAGAAAACTGGCATGATAGTGGTACTTTTACACAAACTGGCATGATATTGGTAGTTGTACACTGTATAAGAAGCAATATTATGCCAGTTTGCTGTAAAAGTACCACTATCATGCCAGCCACTGCATCATGTGCTTACAATCTAAGCACATTTATTTGACACATACAACCTATCAGTATGTCTTCATGATTGTGCACGGCATCAGTGCTAAGAACAAACTTAAAGGTAGCAAGCAGTGCCAGGCGGCAACAGCCAGAGCCAGCATGGTATTGTCTTGTATAAAGCGAGGTATGGATTCAAGGGAGGAAAATGTAATTCTCCCTCTTTACAAAGCATGGGTAAGGCCTCATTTGGAATATGCAGTGCAATTTTGGAATCCTGTGTACAAAAAGGACATCTGTGAAATGGAAAGGGTTCAGAGAAGGGCAACTAAATTAATAAGGGGATTGGGGGTGCTTTAATATGAAGAGAGACTGGAAAAGTTACAATTATGTACGCTGGAGAAAAGGCGCTTGCGTGGGGATATGATTACTGTGTATAAATACATTAACGGGCCATACAATAAACTATCTGGGGCATTGTTCACCATTAGAACATGTCACAGGACATGAGGACATCCCTTAAGACTTGAAGAAAAGAAGTTTCGTTTTCAAGCTCGGAAAGGGTTTTTCACTGTGAGAACGGTAAAGCTATGGAACTGTCTTCCAGTGGACGTTGTAATGGCAGGTTCATTGGTCAGTTTCAAAAAAAAGCTGGATGACTTCCTTGGAGTCAGGAAGGAATTTTTTCCCCCTTCATAAATTTGGTGGGGGTTTTTTGCCTTCCTCTGAATCAACAGTTAGGCAGGAAATGAGGATATTGCTAGATGGGTTGGACTGGATGGACGTACGTCTTTATTCAACCTCAAATACTATAAAACCCACTATACTATAAATGGTACCATTTAACTGGTCTTCTACAGTTAAAGTCGAATTGGTTGCTGCAGATTAGTACCACAGGCAAATCATTATGTTAATGGTTAATAATCTCTTGGAGGAACAGCCTATTCCCAAACTGTTCCATGTAGCAGGTAACCATTTGGGCATTAAGAAATAAAACAATCTGATATATGGCAAACTTTAACTTTTTATCTCTTCAATGCCACACAACTGGTAAATGGTACACTTTCCTTTTAATATCTGCAAAGATACAAACTGGGAATTCCCTTTTATGATGTATCCCAGAGCCCCTTGTGCTCACACTCTATTTGACATGCCTGTAATAAGTCAGTAACATTGGCACAGCTTCACTTTTGGAGATTTAGAAGGTTCCTCTCACCCCGAAGACAACTCAATGGATTTATCAGCTTCAGCTCAGACAGACTTGACACTATTAGACAGGCTACTCAGGCTAAGCAGAGAATTGGATGGTTGGCCTGGAAATTCTGACGAATGGATGATCTGACATGTCACTTGACTTAATAACTGCCTGCTCCTCTTCTAAGAGTCTGGCATGCACAGTGGAGCTCTCTCCCCCTCCAGGATCCCTTGGTGCTGCATCTATGTTTTTTTTTTAAAAAAATCATACCATGCAGAGGACTCCCCCAACCTAAAAGCTAGCTTGAAAACTTTAAAATCATCACCAAAATGTACTTCTCCGACCTTGTTCTCTCTGCTTTTGATTTCCAGCCAATCACAGCTGTGGCTGCTGTCCCAGACCCTTCTGCTCTTACATTCCCGGAAGTAGCAGAAGAGGCGGTAAACGAGGGAACAAAGGTGGGTAAGTACATTTCGGTGATGATTTTATAGTTTTCTAGCTAGCTTTTAGGGTTGCGGTGGGGTTCCTCACATTATTTTAAGTTTGGGTTTAGTGGGTGGAGATCCCTAAACCCTAAACCCTGTAATCCTTCTCTGGGCTTAATACCTGGCAGGGAGACTATTTTCCAGACTGTCTGAGTGAAAAGTTACACTTGCATTATTAAGACCCAGGCCCCTGCTAACTTTAAAAAACCTGTCCCATGTCATATTTATCACAGATATATAACACTTGTGTTTGTAAGAAATTCCTACCCAAAGACATAAACATGTATGTATTTGTTACCCCCTTCCTACTCGTTCCTAGTGGCACAGACATGCTCAGTTAACTTTATCCAAGGAAAAAATGAGGCGCTATCTGATTAGCTTATTTCCTGTGTGAAAGTCAAGAAGGGGTGAAAATAACTGTAAAATTGCAGTAGTAAAACATTTTACTAATTTCATACAGGTATATCTTTGCATAATAATAACTTAGAAAAGTTGCATTAATCTTTAATTAATCTATAATCCAAAGTGAAAAACTTGAGACTTTCTAATACTCATCATATTAATAACTGCATAATATACACTAAACTTGGAGATAAAATCTACAGTGTTTGCACTTTGTATATTACCTAAAAAGAATGTTTAATTGGTCAAGTGAATTATTGCATTTAAAGGAGAACTATAGTGTGTATAAAGTGTTTTATTAAAATACAGTACTTGGGACAGGGATACTGGATTGGTAATTCCTACCTCCCAATATCGTTTCTGTGAGAAGAACCAGCCAAAAAAAACGGATTCTGCCAGTCTTCCTCCTGGCTTCAGCACTACCTTCAATACAGGAATAGTCCAGGACTAACCTGGCAAATGAAAACTATACGTACTGTAGCTCCTCAACAAAATGATATTGTGAGGTAGGAATAGATCCAACCCCCTGCCCCAGGTACTTTCCATTTTTAAACAGTATAAAGAAAACTACTCGAAAAAAACACCGAAAATTGGAAAGTGCAAGTTTATGTATATCACAATGTTTGAGAATGGGGAAATAAGAATGGATTCATCCAAGTCCACTTAGTCCAACCTAGTCAGAAATACCCACATTTCCTGCATAACTAGTGATCTAGAGGAAGGCAAAAAACAAACAGTATGAATGGGTTACATATTCCTTCCTGATTCCAAGTAGTTGTTGGTGTTAGGATTTGCCAAAATTGACTATGTAAATCCACTATGGTGTAAATTACATTAAAAGAAAGAGAATGTATAAAAAAGCAAATTGGTGATATATATTTGTGTGTAACACAAGGTGGCAGCGATGTGCCCTCTATAACAACATGGAATTACATTTCCATATTAGAATTTGCTGTTTTGCCTTGAAATGATGAAGAAAACATCCACCATATCTAATATCTGTCTATCTATCTGTTAAACTATTCAATCATTCAACATAACATGTTATATTATCTGCTATCTGCTAAACTAGCTATAAATTCACATTTAGGCAATTCAGGTAAAGGGCATGTCCATCCCCCAAACAAACCCCCAAGTATCTGTAGGGGCGTCGCTTGATATCACAGGGCCCCATAGCAAGATTTTAGATGAGACCCCCCCACATAAAAAACTTTTTGGTGCAGTTCAACCTAACCCAACATGCCCTTTTTTAAAGTGCACGTCCACCCTCCCAAAAAAAAGTTTACCTCACATAGTTCAGCCCCACAAACCCCCTTTTGATTTAACTTTAACCTGGGAGCTGTTACAAGAGTCACTTTATTTATGGATGTACAAGTTTGTGAAGAGCTGCTGATGCTAATAAGGCAGAAGAGGGACCAGCAAACGTCATGGAGCATAACTTACTTCAGGAACGCCAGATAAATAATGCAATAGTAGGGTTTTGCCGAACTTGTTCAAAAGTGTAAGATAGTAAATATCTATTACAAGACATTCGGCCTAGTTCACCTCTGGCTGCAGCAGTAAATTGTGAGGTTAAAGTCACTAACAATTCAATACTGGTTAGCTTGACTTTGTGTGTTTTTGTTTATGCTGTATATATAAAAACAATATAGTACAGGGGGAGGATAATTAAGTGAACCTGATCTTAGCACAGCTCTGTGCATAGCATTTCTCATTAGTATCGTGTATGGGCACTCTGATGGCTGAAACAGCTGTTTGTTCGGCAAAGTGCCTATACACGGCACAATTATCGACTGAAATGCCATGCATACACATCATGCCTTGCAGATCGGCCCCCACGATCGCATGTGTGTATGACTCTTTATTAAAGGAAATGTTGGAGGGTAGGAAGAGTGTGTTTTGGTTTATGCTGAATATATAAAAACAACATAGTACAGAGCTGAAGGGGGAGGATAATGAAGTGAACCTGATATTAACACAGCTCTGTGAAATATCTCTGTGAAACCATATATTTGTAGATTTTTTCCTAGTGTATAGCACATTTTCCTAGTGTATAGCACATATAGCCCTAGTAGTGATTTTTTTAAGCACTACAGCCCTTTATTTTGTTTATATATGCGCTATGTACTTTTCCTATTGTCTGCACTTTAAACTTGTGGAATGTGGCCATGATATTTCCATGGCCCTAGCATTATGGTTTGCATGTTTCCACATAATTGGGTGTGTTCTGAGGCCGCCCTCCTCTGTGAGGTCACATCCTGGGTTTTTATACGGCTTGTCCTTGAATGTGTATATTGATATGTCGATTTGAAACGTTATATTTTAAATTTTTTTGCGTTGGAATCATCCCAATATATTGTCTGCCTCAGGAGGATTGGGACAGACATCTTTTATCCACCAAAACTCCAAGCCCTCACTCACTCACTCACTCATCACTAATTCTCCAACTTGCCGTGGAGGCAGACGGCTTAAATTTTGCAGGCTCATTCATTGCATCTTACTTACAAAAGTTAAGCAGGTTTCGTTTCGAAATTCCACCTGTAACAGTGAGTATCTGACATTGCACAGACTTATGGTTACCTAGCTTACAAGCTATACAAATCTAAATTTTGTATGCATATACTCCTTTACCAGTAAAAGGTTAACAAAATATTTTTTTTAGGGTGGGGGTGAATGGGGGGGGGGGAATAGAATTTTGAACTCCTGCACTCTAACGGCTGGACCGATTTTTACCAAAATTTCAGGGTGTGTGCAGGGACTGGCTGAGGTGTAAGGGGAAGGGTTTGGAGGGTGGACAGAGAGGAATAGTGGGGGGTATTGGGGGCAGACGGGGAGGGGTGGTGGGGGTTATTTTCACCAAAATTTCGTAGTTGAATAAAAAATATAATATTAAATTAAAGTTAATGAGTGTTGCATTATCGTAAAGCTTATTGAATTGTCTTTCTTTAATATATCAAATGCGAGTGATTACAGCAATCTTGATACATTATTGCTTTCTTACTAAAAAGGTTATTTGAATACATCTCCGCTGCGAAGCGCGGGTATTTTGCTAGTCATTAATAAATAGATTAAATAGAAGCGGCCCCAACACAGAACCCTCTGGCACCCCACTTAGCACTTTAGCCCATAATGATGAAGCCCCATTAACAACTACTCTCTGCATCCTATTCATGAACCAATTTTCTATCCATGTACAAATGTGACTCCCCAGACCAACAGACCTTACCTTATACATTATTTGCCTATGTGGGACTGTATCAAAAGCCTTTGCAAAATCCAAGTATACTACATCTACTGCTATGACTAGAGTCTAAATTTTTACTTACTTACTCATAAAAGCCAAACAAGCAGGGGAGGACTGGCCCAGTAAACTGAGGGGCAAATGCCCCCTGGGCTGGTCTCCAATAAAAAAATTGGGCTGCCACAAAAGCTATTAATAGGTTACACGCTTAAACGTCACTGTGCGCACCTCTTGATCTAACACAGGCAAGGAACAGAAGACTCCTCTGCTGCTAAAATTCTTTCTTTACTGACACTGGGAGCTGACATGTACCACAGTCTAAACTAAAATGATTTATGAGAATGGGAGATCAGTAATAAGAATTTGGAGACACTGTCTCAGTTTAAACATTAGTTATGTGCTGCCTGCCCTTGCTGATATGCTAAAAAATTATTTGGGGGGCGGGTTAGCATGTGCTTATCTATGAAACTACTTACATTGTTCTGCTCTTGGCTCCCTTCAAACTCTAGCCAAGACTGTCAGATTAACAGAAGCAGCACGGCAGTGTCTAAAATTTAGCAGATTACTTAAGGAAGTTGAGAGCAGAGCAATGTATGGACAGTCTCAGGTATATATACACCTTCAGTTCATTAGGCAGTGTCAGGCCACCAGATCCTTAGCCAGTGTTAGTCAGCCCTTCAGATCCTTAGCCAGTGTTATCAGCCCTCTAGATCATTAGCTGATGTTATCAGTCCTCCAAATCATTAGTCAGTGTTATTAGACCTCCAGATCATTACCCAGTATTGTCAGCCCTCCAGATCATTAATCAGTTTATTAAGCCACATACAGTTTTACCTCTGACGAACAACCCCCAGAGCGAAAGGCAAAATGGCAACAAACACTCGTTTCAGATGATAATTGCAATTGTGTATGCATTCGGTCAGCATGGTTAGTTGATTCGCCAAGGTGAACTTATACACACGCACGATTATATGCTGAAACAGCCATGTACAAAGCTTTAGTCTGTTAGTTATCTTAACTACATCATACACTTGAAAATGTTGCAGGCAACCATGTAAAATGAGAATGGTAGTCTTAAAAATGGGCGTAACTTAAAGCGTGTGTGATCTTAGCAAAGTGGGCGTGGTCAAACATTTTGCGATCTGACGTAAATGGGCCACTTGGTTGTATTTTTCCCCCAGGCCAAAAGGTCCCAGTCCTCCCCTGCAAACAAGTTTGAAAAGACCAATCCCTAATAAATCCATGCTGGTTACTACTTATAATGTTAGTTCTTGAAACATACTCTAGAACATGTTCCCTTATTAAACTTTCCAGTATCTTCCCCACCACTGAAGTTAAACTTACAGGCCTGTAATTACCCGGCTGTGAGCAACTACCCTTTTTGAATATTGGAACAACATCAGCTTTTTTCCAATCCAGAGGCACACCACCGGACATGAGGGAATCAGCAAAAATAGGAAACAATGGCCTAGATAAAACTGAACTTAGCTCCCTAAGTACCCGAGGATGTATTGTATCCAGTCCAGGAGATTTATTAATATTAACCTTATTTAATTGTTTCTGTACCATATACTCAGCTAACCAAAGTGCACTTGCATCTTTTATACCATTATTGCTACTATACTCTATGATATTTGTACTTGGATCTTCTATAGTGTATATAGAGGGGAAAAAAATATTTAAGACATTTGCTTTATCGCCATCCCCGGTAACTAACTTATCCCCATTAATTAATGGTGCCACATTTTCAGTCCTCATCTTCTTACTATTAATATACTTAATAAAATGTTTAGGCTTAGTGATGCTTTGTTCAGCTATCCTAACTTCATTATTAATTTTAGCTAGTTTGATTGCTTTCTTACACTCCTTGTTACAGTTTTTATAATCCCTAAAGGTCCTTTCCGTTCCCTCGGCCTTAAAGGTTTTAAATGCCTTTTTCCTTCTTTCCATTTGCCTCTTTACATCAGAATTTAGCCACATGGGCGCAGATTTATTTTTTTTACATTTATTTCCCAAAGGTATAAATTTAGATGTGAACTGGCTTAAAATCCTCTTAAACACAGTCCACTTCTGTTCAGTACCTTTACCTGATAATACCTTATCCCAGTTGACATTCTGAAGAGCTACGTTTAACCTGGGAAAATTTGCTTTCCCAAAATTAAGTCTTTGTTAACCCAGCGCACTTTTTCCTTCGATAACATACTTCAAATGACACTATTTCATGGTCACTATTCCCTAAGCCTCCAGTTACCTTTATATATATATAATGTGTTCCACGATGTTAGATATTACCAGATCCTACAGAGCTTCTTTTCTAGTAGGAACTTCAACCACCTGTGAGAGAAAATTATCCTGCAGCAAATTCAGGAACTCATCGCCCTTTTCTGTGTTGGCAGTTCCACTCCACCAATCAATGTCAGGGTAATTAAAGTCCCCCATAATGACTACACTCCCCAAACTTGCAGCCATTGCCAACTGCATATGAAGCTGACTCACTGCTAGCATTTGGCGGCTTATAGCCAAAAGTCATTTGACCCTGGGGGTCTATCACAAAAGATAACGGTCCATGCAAAAAGGACCCACAGACTCTTTTGGATGTGGCTAGCAACCTACTTACCACATTCCGGCAATAGACTCAAGAGTCTTACCAATAACTCTTATGGTGCCCTGGAGGATCTGATAGTACAAGATCAGTTATTGCATGTTTTCCTAGCAGATGTTCGACAGTTTGTGCTAAAGTGAGAACCCAAGTTAGAAACCACTGCTGCTGAACTGGCAGATACTTTCATTGCAATATAAGTGCCTGACACACGCAGAACTTCGTCCCAGGGATGGACCGGAGACATCGGAGGAACACACTTTTCACCATTGTCACCAGCCAGGACACATCAAATTCTACTGTCCAGAGCTGAAGAGCACCAGCAGCAGCAAGCCCGCAGCAGGCTAGACACCCCTTTACACCTTGATCATGAACTGTTCTATTTGCCGGTAGAAAGAAAATCCACCACAGCTCTCAAAATCACCAGATGGTAAAAGTGGACGACCAGTTTGTAACTGGCTTCAGGGATACTGCAGCAGATGTCACTTTGGTTCACTCCAACCTTGTTCCCAAAGAGAACATAGCACCAGATAAATACCTCACTTGAGTGAAGGGCACCCATTCCCACATCACCCAGGCCCAAGTGGATATCGACTGGGGGTGGGAGTCCAATAGAAAGTAGTGGGTATCTTGGTATGATATCCCTGTTTCAGTGTTGTTTGGGACATAACTAGACAAGTTAGTGGCCCATTATCAACTCGCCAAAAGCATACCAGAGTCCCATGGGTAAAGTTCAACTCACACTAAGGTACTGTACACCTGTGAGTTAGGACAGCAGGGACAAGGTGGTTTGACAGGACCTAGTTCAGAGTAACCTAGTTTAAATGTACAACCCAGTAATTATTGTGTATCTAACATTAAGCCTGTAACTGTGGAAAGTAATGTTGAGAATGCCAATGATTGCACTTGTAATAATGTTGTACCGGAAGTAGCAGTTACTAGTATTGCTGCTAGGATCCTGGGTTCAGTGCTGGCAGAGGGATTCCAAGATATCCCTTCCTGACCTCAGAGATGTTAACCATCAGCAGTTGACCTCGTATGTTACAGGGCAACTGGCTGAAACTGGTAGTGCCGCATGCGTTGAAGCACTACACAGAACGCCCAGTCTGGAGTCACTCAGAAGACAGGCTTTTGAGCCACTAGCGGAAGGGACAGCCTTCAAGGTATATTTGAAAGGTAGTAAATTGTACATGTAGGTTACATGTTGATA
This sequence comes from Hymenochirus boettgeri, assembly GCA_019447015.1. Lineage (NCBI taxonomy): Eukaryota > Metazoa > Chordata > Amphibia > Anura > Pipidae > Hymenochirus > Hymenochirus boettgeri. Next base: position 42,197,586 of record CM033474.1, read on the forward strand.
ATGCAAAGGGTGAACCTGTTAATAATATGCTGAAGGTCCATAAGGATAGAACCTAGTAGTGTGTAGTCAGCTAGAACAGGGGGAACTAGACCCACACTTAGTGCTAGCTGACCAACCAGAGTTGGATTCGGACTTAAAAGTCAACCTGTAAATTTCACCCTCACAGGAAGTCCCATTACAGGTATTGCTAAGAGAAAACCCTATTGTAAAATCTGATGAGGGGTTGCTTAAAGGACTAGGAATAAAGTTAAATTATAGGAATGAACCCATTCCTGCAGAGCCCATATATATATATATATTAATGCACAGTAAATGGTGATGATCACTGGCAAATTACAAAGACATTGCATAGCAGTGTAGCTCAGCAGAATGTTTGGAAACTACAACTCCCAGCAACTAAAGCATGCTGGGAGTTGTAGTTTGCCAACATCTGGAGTGCCAAGGAATGGGGGATACTCTATGCGGGTTCTGCTGTCCATTTAAAGTGCAACTAATGCCTCAAACAACACAGAATCAGGAGAATGTTATCTATTGTTAAAGATTGCCTTCTGATTCTGTATTGTTTTGAGGCTTTGGTTGCCCTTTAACTGCATAGAACTAGGTAGTCAAAGCTAAAATGACTGGTGAAGCTAATTAACATATTGAAACATGAAATTTGCTAGGAGGGTCTGAAAAATCCCATGTAAAATTTCTTTCTATGGCAAAATCACCTTATTTCTAAATATAAATATATATATATATATACTTTACTTGAAGCACACAGTCCATGATATCAAAGGCACGGGATGAATGCCAGGTTAACGCCAAGATACAGAAGGGCTAGGAACCATATGCATTAATCTAAATGGAATCTTTCTCTGCAAACCTTGGCATAACACAGAAAAGAATCCAGAGATCAAACATGGCACTTTGGAGATGGACATCCAAACGAGAGTGATGTCTAGGTGATAGTTAACAGATAACTAACTACCATGATAACCATAACATACAGCTCCCCTGCTACTATAACAACTACTGTATTTAACTATAGCAACTATAGGTAACTATAGCAGCTCAGTACCAGGACTTACAGTGCTCAGTGCTTTATTGTCCTTCTAGGCAGTTAACCAGGCTCAGCAACCCTTCCTGTTTGGACTTCCTCCGCGGGACACAAAAGGAGGAGGAATTGCTGACAGAGTTCTATGCCTCTGCATCAGGCTCCGCCTCCCAGACCCTCTTACTGGATGATACTGCAAGAGATGGCACAAAGGCACAGGAAGGCAAATTTGATTGATCCTCCTTCCTTCTCAGCCGCGACACCCCCCCCCCCCCCAGCGAATCTGCAATTCATGGGGCTGAAGGTAGGAGGCGCACCTTCTACACAAATTTTTTTTTTTTAATTTACACAGTGGCATTGTTGGTGACCTGGACAGCAGGGAAAAAGCCCCGAAAACTGGACGGGGGGGTCTGATTCCCAGACTGTTCGGGTGAAAACCGTACAGGTGGCAACCCTAGTCAAAAATGTGTGTATCACTTTAAGATATTTTATAAATGTGTTTCACTTGAATTTTTTTTAATCATTCCCAAAGATGATCATCAGATAACGAATTTGGAATATGGACATTAATGTCTGTTTTTCGAAAATCCGATCAGAAAAATCAAGAAAACGTTTTCCAGGAAGTCATTTTTTTCTCCATTGGCAAAGATCAATACTAAGATGATCACAACTGATCACCTAATATTAATCTGGGCCTTTAAATTTTATCTAAGTCTTTAAATAGCAAATCTCTATTTGTGGATCTCTTTGATTCATTCAGAAATACAATAGTAAGCGTTCAGTGTTACAGCTTACCAAATGGCAAGTACTGAACTGTGATCAAAGAGCTGATCACAGTGCAGTACCTCCACTTGACCACCAAGGTGCTCCTGCTCAATTTGTGAATGGATCTCTTTGATTTCATGCTCTGGTAGAATGTAATAAAGGACACCAATGGTTCTTAAACATAAACAATGCCTCTTTGTTGACAGATTCAGAATCAGAACTTTCAGAACTTGGAGATAGCAGAGAAGTGGCAGCACAATATTTGATACTCACAATACTCTTGGGTAAATAGCAGCACAATGGGTAGTTGGTTTGCAAATGTCCAACCTTTTAAAGAGTATGTCCACTCATCTTTTTTATTGTTTGACTGAAACACAGGAGGTAAGAACAGTCTCTGACGCATCCACGATCCCTTGCACTGTGTGCGCATACGTAGACGTGTCCTTTAAAGGGGTGTGGTTAAAATATTGTTGGAGCTCTCTTCCTTGTAAATCCTGCACTTTCCCCTGTAACTAACTACACTTTTACTGTATGCACTAGGATGTGCACTTGGCTTCAATTTATTGTGTGTATTTTGCTTGTTGCATTGAAGGTTTGACCAAGCCTCTTGGAAATGTGTACTCCACCCAAAGTGGGTCATGTGTTCAAGAATTAGAGCTGGAGAGTCAGTCTCAAGAAAGCAAGCAAAAGAGCAGCAGGGACTTTCATCTCATGAAAGGCAGGTACTGATATAAGAAAAAAATTGAGAAATATGTCTCCTAAGAAGGTAAAAAGTTACTAAGGTAAAAAAGGTTAAACATTAGGACCCAGCAGAATAAAGCAAACCTTGAAGTGGTTGCTGGGCTTAAAATAATTTGGCCAGTTATTGAACTAACTGCTTTTAGAGAAGGGAAGGCTTTTTAAAGTCACAATACAATGGTAATACAAAATGTACGCAATTCAATTGGATGTGCACTAGGCTTCTATTTTTGTCTGTTCACTTTTACTGTCACTAGGGGGGTGGATGTGTGCTGCAAATGTATTACCTTTCTCTATTTGTTGATGGCCACTATACAGCGAAAATTAAAAGATATGTCTTCACTTACTCATCAAGAACACAGGTGAGCTGTAAGAGGTTTTCCTTGGCTAGTGTGGCTTCCACCTAAAAAAATGTTAGTCATGTAACATAAAACTTTTAAAAGACATGCATTTGAGTTATTAACCTTAATGTGCCCTACACAGTTTGAAGTTGATCCTTTTAAATCACTATAAAATTGATTGTTCCTACCTCCCTATATGATTTAGTTAGGATTACCTGTATTAAAGTCCAGCAGTTGTACATGGCGTTGCCTGTGTACACATGTGGGTATAGTATTTTTTACGTGCAGGTGTGTTTGGCTTAGATGGAAGAGACGGGGGGAAAAGTGCACAGTTTGTAATGTACGTCATGTATTTAATAGTTATGAGTTGAGGAGGTGACATTGCTTGAGGGACATATAGCACATATGTTTATTGCAAAACCATATATACAATTTTATCAGTTTTTCCATTTGGAGCGTAAATATACAAATTTTCTGGTGAACCTGCTACATAGAATTTGCCATGGGGAAAACATGTTGATTACAGCTGAATACCACAACACTGAGTGACTGATGGGCGTCAGTGTCTCTGAAGCATATGACGTGCCTCTTTGTCTGTGTTGTTAAAGTCGGGCTTCATTCTGTTGCTCTGTGTTTTCAATAAGCGTGCTCTATTTTTGCACATTTAACACTTTTTAACCTTGCTTAAACCACTTTATATCGACTATTAGATCCCAATAAATAAGTTACTTTCTGGTCTGAATTAAAAGTGCCAAGATGTCTTTATTTTTTTAGTTGTAACTATCTGTGAAGTGTGTGACATGTGGGCAGTGTAGTCAATACCCCCCCAACCGTCCCCGTTTGAATAGGTGGATGGGGCATGTCTGCGATGTTGCGGTGGGTGGGGGGTCACGGCATTCTAGGAGGGCATCTGTGATGTTGTGGTGTCCAGGAGGCTTGCATGTAACATTTGGTGGTCGCAATATTAGGGGGCCTGGCCACGCTGTTTCAAAGGGCCATGACATTTAGGGGTGTGGGTATGATGTTTTGGGGCATTGGTGTATGGAAGTCTGCCTGTGATGTTTGGGAGCATGGTCAGGATGTTTGTGGATGTGGGCATGAGTTTGGGATGTACCTGTAATGTTTGGGGGTGTGGCCATGATATATAGGAGCAGATCATAATGGTTTGTGGGGGGGGTTGTGGGAGGGACCACAATATCTGGTAGGGTGCTTATAACATTTGTGAGCACGGTTGCGATGTTTGGGGGCATGGCAGTTATCTTTGGGGGCTTCATCTTGATGGTTGGGGTATGAGCATGACCGTGATTTTTGGTGGTGTACACGTGACAGCATTAACTGGGGGCATGGTCACATTCCAGGAGGCTCTGCTTTAAATTTCTTAGCATTACAATAACCGCAAGTGTGATTCATATCACCAATAGTAACAGTCTTTCCAGGGTTTATATTTGTACATAAATGTGGTTCATATCACCAATAGTAACATAGTCTTTCCAGGGTTTATATTTGTATATAAATGTCATTCATATCACCAATAGTAACAGTCTTTCCAGGGTTTATATTTGTACATAAATGTGGTTCATATCACCAATAGTAACATAGTCTTTCCAGGGGGGGGGGATTTATATTTGTATATAAATGTCATTCATATCACCAATAGTAACACAGTCTTTCCAGGGTTTATATTTGTATATAAATGTCATTCATATCACAAATAGTAACATAGTCTTTCCAGGGTTTATATTTGTATATAAATGTCATTCATATCACCAATAGTAACATAGTCTTTCCAGGGTTTATATTTGTATATAATGTCATTCATATCACAAATAGTAACATAGTCTTTCCAGGTTTATATTTGTATATAATGTCATTCATATCACAAATAGTAACATAGTCTTTCCAGGGTTTATATTTGTATATAAATGTCATTCATATCACCAATAGTAACATAGTCTTTCCAGGGTTTATATTTGTATACTAGCAAAAGTGTGCCCGTTGGTGCACAATAGAAATCATGTGTGTGCATGTTTTGCTATGTGTGGATATAGAATCTATACATAGGTATATTTTAAACTGTTACACAGTCACCAGCTTCTAGAGGAACCAAATAGGAGAATCCTGCAGGTCTGAGAGAAGACCCAGGCAATCCTGCCACACTGTGTGGTTGAAACTAAACATGCTAGGTTGATACTTATTAGTATTCACCATGGCAAGTGGTGATGGTACCTCATATACTATAACAGAAGGTACATCACAGCGTCATGTTATTATAATAGCAATGCCCTAATAATCTAACGTATAAACAAACATTTCTCATTCCCAGTTTACCTAAAGAAATGGATTTATCCTTTATATACTCTTTTATACAGATCCAATTGAAAAAAATAGCTTTAGAGCAATTTTTAATAACTGATAATTACTTTTTATTTCAGTATTACAGTAAATCCTTTGTATACCTGCCTGGCTTTACCACTAAGCAAAAGGCTAAGGACTTGCATGCGAGCACCTTCATCCTAACCATTAATAGTGGCTGCCAATTCAAAGTGTTCTAGCCAATCAGTTCACTACCTAGTTACCCCATCAAATAGATCAGGTTTAAAAATAGGTTTGACAATTGGGCCTAGTAGAGCTACCGAGTCTAATTGGGTAATTTCATCTGCAGGTACAAGGGCAGGAGGATTTAAATCAATACTTTCAGTAGCAGCCTCCATAGCTTAATACAGAAAACAAACATACAGAGAAAACAGAGAGAATAAATGGTATTACCAGCACCGCTGCCACCAATTTGTACCAGATCACTGCTTTATGGAAGGATTATGGGTAGCATGGCACACAGTGAGTTACTCTGGTGGTCTGGCACAAAGCAGACAGTGCACATAAACAGGTTCCCCACATAACATATGCAGTAATCAGGGGTGTCCCTGGCTATGGTGCACCACTTTGAATATTGACAAGGCCTGTTTATTGTGTATCCTTGTAAGTTGGTATACACTTATTTGTTGCCTCAGAGTTTGTATCCAAAAAGGTAACTTATCTGTCCTCCCAACAGGTGGTAACAGGATTTTATACACAGGATCTTGTGTTGCAGTCAATATCTCTCCAAAGCACACACTACAATCTACTTTCACTTTCTCTCCTCCTAGCCATAGAGAGCAGGGATGTCTTGTCTTTTATTACTCACTAACACCACCTGCAGGCTGGAGGTGGTATATAAGGAGCCTTGGTGTATATGTCCATTACAACATCACATCCTGTGTAGCAGACAGAAACTTTTTTTGGATTACACTTCCTTTCACATGGAGCAGACAGAGGGGTGTGGTTTAAGCTGCCATTTGACCATTCCATGTTGAAATAGGGATCTCAGCTCTGTAAGTAAGTTTATGTATTTTGTATATTTGGTGTTCTACCTAATATAAGTCAGTGCTATTCTTTATATACATTTACTGATGGTCATTTAAATAGTAATAGTGAGATAGTACACACATATACACCTTTTCTATATGTAATATCCTATACCCCCACCACATTGGTAGCTCCTAAAAACTCAATGCAATCTGCTATGGAGATATAAATATATTTATATAATATAAGGGATAAATGTCATTCATATCACCAATATTAATGTAGTCTTTTCAGGGTTTATATTTCTATATAAATCATTCATATCACCAATAGTAACATAGTCTTTCCAGGGTTTATATTTGATATAATGTTCATCATATCACCAATAGTAACATAGTCTTTCCAGGGTTTATATTTGTATATAAATGTTTCATCATTCATCAATAGTAACATAGTCATTCCAGGTTTATATTTGTATATAAATGTCATTCATATCACCAATAGTAACATAGTCTTCCAGGGTTTATATTTGTATATAAATGTGGTTCAACTCACCAATAGTAACATAGTCTTTCCAGGGTTTATATTGTTATATAAATGTCATTCATATCACCAATAGTAACATAGTCTTTCCAGGGTTTATATTTCTATATACACGTGATCCATATCACCAATAGTAACATAGTCTTTCCAGGGTTTATATTTGTATATAAATGTCATTCATATCATCAATAGTAACATAGTCATTCCAGGGTTTATATTTGTATATAAATGTCATTCATATCACCAATAGTAACATAGTCTTTCCAGGGTTTATATTTGTATATAAATGTGGTTCATCTCACCAATAGTAACATAGTCTTTCCAGGGTTTATATTTGTATATAAATGTCATTCATATCACCAATAGTAACATAGTCTTTCCAGGGTTTATATTTCTATATACACGTGATCCATATCACCAATAGTAACATAGTCTTTTCCAGGGTTTATATTTGAAAGCTTCCGGTAGTAATGTCTTGCAGAACTTAAGGGAAATGTCTCGTTCCCTCTGTTATAGAAGCTGTTGTGTAGCCGTACATTACACTGTTTTTGTGTCACTGAAGTGGATTCTGTGTCTGTGTTGTTGAAGTCGGGCAGCACACAGAGCCCAGGCCCTTCATCTGAGTTACTGAATTGGGGAATCACACTCTGCAAGTGACGTGCAGGCTTTTTATTGGTCAAACTGGACTTCATCATGGGTGTCGGCCCATTCAGAGGGCGTCGCTGTTATGTGGGTGATTCAGGGGTGTGGCTGTGAAGTGAGTACATACATACATACATACATACATATATATTTTTATATATATATATATATATATATATATATATACACACACACATACATACATACAAGATTTCCACTTTATATAGTAGATAGTGCTAAAGCCTAGCAGAAGCAGTTTTCTTTATGCTGGGGCTCCTCACAAAAACAGTATTGGGACCTAGAAATTATCAATCCCACCTTCCTGCAGATACTTTTTATTTTAGCAGGGCTTTTTTTAAACTTTATATTCAGTATAGTTCCCCTTTAAATTAATAAGCTATGTCAGTATAATGATTTGTATTTTACTTCCCTTTTCATTATAAAAATTTCTGTTTAGCTCTTGCACAAGATTTGAATCCGGCCCTATTTGCCATATTTGAATTGAACAATGCTTGCACTGTTAGCGGTGTTAATGTTTCATCACCTTTATACTTACAGACATCAGTAGTTTCCCAGACAACGCAGATCCAATGTAACAATTACACCGAGACTTTATATATAACCTGGAAATGTCAGGTCAGCTAGGGAGTCTTTATGTAAACAAACCTAAATAAGGGGATGGGGGGGGGGGGGGTTAATTTCCATATTTCTAACAGTTGTTATCTGAAATAAACACCATCAGGGCTATTCATTTAGCTCCAAGGTACAGCAATTTCAGTCTTAGGGACCAATATCGGCTGTTTTTTGCCAGAACTTAGTGCAATATCTGTTGTATTCAATTAGATCAACTGGACTTGAAATGTAGTTCTTGAAGACGTTTCGCTAGTCATCCGACTGGCTTTCTCAATTCAGAATGACTTGTACAAGAATCTGTGGCAATTATGTACCTGGAGAATCCCAATTAGCATTCACACCCAGGTGTTAAGGGTGTGATTAGATAGTGGCTAAAGGTGTTATAGGAACGCCAGAGTAAGGTGTTAAAACAGCATTGTACATGGCAGACAGTTGGTGTCGAACCCCCCCACCTCTATTTAGGCTTGGTTTCTTATTTTCACATAAATGGCCTCCTTAACACCTCTCTTGAACCAGTCACGTTCCTTCGCCAGTATGTTAACATTACAATCCTCAAAGGTATGTCCTTTATCCTTAAGATGCAGATACACGGCTGAGTCCTGACCCGAGGAATTGGCTCTTCTGTGCTGGGCCATACGTTGATGCAGTTGCTGTTTGGTCTCCCCCACATACAAATCAGAGCATTCTTCACTGCACTGCACCGCATATATGATGTCGCTTTTCTTGTGTTTTGGTATTGGGTCTTTTGGATGTACCAATTGCTGCCTCAGCGTGTTGCTCGGTTTAAAGCAGACAGGGATACGATGTTTTTTGAAAATTCTTCTTAATTTCTCGGAGACCCCTGCTACATATGGGATGACCATGTTCTTCCTCCTGTCTTGCTTTTCCCCTTCACTGTTGGTATTTGTGTTCTTTTCTTTCCTTCTACTTCTTTTGACAAAGGCCCAGTCTGGATATCCACAAGTTTTAAGGGCTCCTCTGAGATGTTTCATTTCTTTAGCCTTCGCCTCTGTGCTAGTGGGGATGTTCTCGGCTCTGTGTTGCAGGGTTCTGATGACACCCAGCTTGTGATCTAAAGGGTGGTGGGAGTCAAACATCAAATACTGATCTGTGTGTGTTGGTTTTCTGTAAACCTCTACTTCCAGTTTACCATTTTCCTTAACTTCTACCAGTCGGATGACTAGCGAAACGTCTTCAAGAACTACATTTCAAGTCCAGTTGATCTAATTGAATACAACAGATATACCATGACCTGGATGAATGAGAACCTTCACAAGCAAACTTAGTGCAATGATTATGGGGAAGATGTAATATGTGGGGTTCGGGGGTAAAATGGAGTTAAACGCACACTAACTAATGTCTAAGCCAATCACAGGCGCCGCTGCTGGTACGGCCCCCTTCTGCAGCTTCCTTGGTGGGTGTTCTGCCCAGATAATTCAACTGCCTGTCACAATCTAATCCAGCAGCGGCAAAAGCAGCTGAAAGCACTAGCAGTCTTGCACTCTCCTCTCTGTTCTGCTGGTAATTATCGGCAGAATGGAGAGGCGAGTGCTTTCAGCTGCTTTTGCCTCTGCAGTTTCTAGCTAGATAGATTGTGATAGAGAACAGAAAATATTTTTTTATGTTCAACCCCCCCCAAAAAAATGCCCCCCCCGCCAAAAAATGGCCTGCAAAATGTCTGTGCGTGTATTTCTGTATAGCGATGTGCTATTGATTCAAAACTCCTACCGTTAAGTTTTGTGCTATTTGGTAGTGCGAAACATAACCGTACTGTGTGGGAGGCTTTAAAATCGCCTTACCCCGATCCTGTAATACCTGATGTAATCTCATTTACGTCAGGTATTTTATCGCGGGATCAGGCTAAGGTAAGTAACGGGACTCTTCCTTATTGAATCTCCTCGTATGTTTGTATTATGCATAGTTATTCTACATATTCTTTTCCATTTTGAAAAATCAGTTGAATTTATACCCATTGCTATTCCCTGGTGTTAACATTAGTGGGCTGCCTTTACAGAATCTAAAGGTTCGTACACACGTCAGATCATTTTCACATGCTGTGCCTGACGAGTGATAAACAGCCGTCTCATTATACACTAGTTATGCCAACGATGCCTGTACATACACCAATGATAGTGGATAATGTTCGTTGGAAAAGGTGTTACATGGCGTACCTAATATGTGACGTTCGGAATATCATGTGATCTCAAAATTTGGCACGTGTGTATTTCATTCAATCTTTACATCAGTCTACCAATAATCTGCCGACTATGTACAAATATACATCAATTGGCAGAACGAATCCGCCAGGCTGACCGTAGGAAAAAGCCGACAACAGTCTTGGATCGTTGGTCTTAGAAGATTGTTGAAGCTTCATTTTCGCACGAATGTGCGGAAATTATCTGATGTGTGTACAAACCTTTACAGTCCTTATTCTTCCCAGAATGCACACTTCCTTGGAATGTTCCTAACAGTAATTTCTACTAATTGGCTGTTGGATGGGCCATACATGCTCAGATCTCTACTGAGCAACTGAATTAACCCAGGCGCTGGGTCATGGGCAAGACCATAACGGTCCCTATTAGGGGACCTGCAAACAGGAAGTCATTTTTTCGGAAGCATTTATTTATTCACAGACAAAATGCTCAATGGGCAGGATAAGGTAATTGAGATGGAAAATTACTGCTCTTTTTTTCTTAGCAGCATATGTATTTGCACTAAATGTCCCCTTTAACTAATAAAAACTATGCATATCTCATTTTCCCTACATTCAAATTTCCCCCATCCCACCCCAACTGGCTACTTCTCTATGACACCCGGCTGGAAAGAAATCATGGGGAGAACACTGGAAAAGGCCCGGAAGCTTAGCAGAAGACAGCAAAGGGAACGAGATAAGTAGGTTTAGCAGCACCTTTGAACACTAAGTACCTTGCGAGGTTGAGGTTTTGGGGAGGCAACTAAACTAATCCTAGAAGTTTGTTTGTTGGGGGAGCTGGACATAATACCCTTTAAACTTCCCAAAGTTAATAATTTGGAAGATATTTAAGATTTTGGAAAACATGGGCATATATACATATTGAACAAAACAATAAGGATAACAAATGTATAATCTTCTTTGTGTGTTTTATACTGTGTACTTGGCTAGCAGTTCGCATACCCCATAATTCATTTGCTGCTTATAAAGCTCAACAACATTTCAAACAAAGACACTGTGTGCTGGGTCATTTTAAATCATCAAACCACAAGACAAAAACAATTTCATAATGCAAACTATCCAAACCCATATTTGTTTCTATTTTTAATAAAAAAATGTAATGCCGTCCATATGAACCCAATATATTTACATTATTTTCAACAATATGCAGAGACCACGCATTAGATCATAGAATAAATATTTAGATTTCCTTTTCTTATGGGTTAAAAATATGCACCGTAAGGCTTAAGTGTCATTATGAGAACTGTATATTAAGACTCAATGACAGTTATCAAGAAAAATTTGCAACTGCAATTTACACAGCTTCTGTCTAGTAATATTTAAAATGCGTGGGCACCAACCCAACTCTGAGAAGCTGTAATGAACTATGAATATTTGGAACTACATATACTGTAACTGCCGGGCCAGGAAAATTCTGCTATTAAACAACAATCATCACAAATAAATTTAAAAAACATGGTTGTCTGCACAGGCAAGTAGGAGAAATGTACACACATTTCACAGGACTGTAAGTTTTATTGTGACAAAACTGTATGCATTGGGTGAACAGTTTGTCCCCCATTTGTGCCCATTTGTGTCACAATTAAAGGGCATGTCCACCCCCAAAACTATAATTTCCCCCACCACTGGTCCCACTCTGTAGTGAATAAAAATCCTTACCTTACATCCCAGCTCCAAATGGTTCTCCAGCAATCCTCCCCCAAAGTCCAAAAAATTGGCAACCAGGAGGATGGCAGAGTCCATATAGGACTCTGCCTCCTGTCTCTCCTCCGGGAAAATTTTACCATGTGCAGAAGAGCCCCCCCCTCCCTGTTTCTTTATCCCTCCCCCTAGTGTAAAACCCTGTTAGTATATTGTATATCCAGAAAGTGCCCCGATAGTTACTTACCTTCCCTCTATCCTCTGCCGCTGAGAACTGCCGGCAGCCACGTCCATGATTGCAGTTCTGTGCAAGCAGAGGGCCTGGGCAGGCGGAGGATAGAGGGAGGGTAAGTAACTTTTGGGGCACTTTCTGGATATAAGATTATAGCGGTTGGGGATGGGGGAACTATCCCTATAACATACTAAAACTTGCCAACTTGCCTTTGCTATTATTCTCTAGCAAACAATAAGAAGTTTTTAAACTGCAGTAAGACCAGTACAAATGTAATATCTGATAGGTGGGTTTAAATAAGCCCAAAAGGGTCTAACTATATTACTTTACTAATTTAGTTACCGGTACTATTTATTTGACAGTTCAATCAGTTAACTTGGAATTCATTGAGTCTAAAATGCCTAAGGTCAATATGTCAGTCATATATTACAGTTTTTTGTTGCTGCTTATATCCTTTGCTAATGATGGCTAATCTTGTTCCATAGTGATGACATTGAAAAATCTAGTTGAGAATCTGCAGATTATTTAGTATAACAAAGGGTGATAAAGATATTGAAAGAGATAGATCCTAGAAATGGGGTCTTAAACAGGCCTTGCACGTGCGATCTGAGAAGGTTGCTATTGAGCCTGTTGGTGATTTTTGTGTTGGCCTCCAGAGGGTTTAGTTTTGGCAGAGAGGTGGTAGGGGTGGGTGGTATGTGTAACTGATTGTGCCTGGGGTAGGAGGGTGGTGATTAGGGGTATGTGCCAATGATTGTTCCTGAGGTAGGGGCACACATGTTAACAATAACTTCTGAACCAGGTTCTCCTGATGTCATGCAAAGGACAGGAGAACAGCATGGGGACATCAGAAGGTAATAGACCTTTAGTGGTCTATCTACTACTCTACTAACTACTATACTAAAATTGTCCAAAAAATGGAAGATTACTAGTGCAATCTTGGTGCTGACTTGACCAGGCCTCTTTACCCTTGATGGTCACAAACAAGATCCACAAAACAAGGTAGTGCAACCCACACATATTACATCACAACATTTCAGGTATAATTTCCCTTCCTCAGTTGATAAAAAAAAGTGTCCTCTAATGTGATCTTGTGCGTCTTCTCTAACACTAAATTGATAACACACTAAATTTTGTAATTTACATTCAATGTGCTTACCTTGGTTGTTCTCTAGTTAATCAGCAACAAAAAAACACTACAATTGTCTCCAAGATAGAAAGTCAGATTATTGTCCGGTTAATGCAGGTAGACATGTTCTAGGTCTACAAAAATGGCAATTAAGTATTATATTACTTATTAATATAATTATTTTGAATACTCCCTATATATTATATAAAGCTCTTGTCTCACTTGAGACAACTATTGGTTGAGTGGACCATTGTCATCTCTGCAGATGGCACAGCGTTGAATAGATCATTGATCTGATGAATATAGACTTAAATGTGGCAACATAGCATAAAAAAAGCAACTGTCATTGGTTTATTATTGGGTAATAATGCATACATAGTTATTCTACATATTCTCTTCCATTTTAAAAAACAGTTGAATTTATACCCCTTGCTATTCCCTGCTGCTGACATTAGTGAGGTGGCTAGGCCACACTAGGATGCGCTTTTAAAAGCGCACAAAAATTGATGTGCGATCTGTTAATTGGAGCACATGCGATGCAGTCCAGTTTGTCCTCACCTTTAGTTCTGTATCTTCCCAGAATGCACACTACTGTGGAATGTTCCTAATAGTAAATTCTACTGATTGGCTGGTGGATGGGTTAAACTTGCTCAGATCTCTACTGAGCAACTGAATTAACCCAGGCGCTGGGTCAAGGGCAAAACCATAACAGTCTCTATTAGGGGTCCTGCAAACAGGAAGTCAGTATTTCTGAAGCATTTATTTATACCCAGACAAAATACTGAATGGGCAGGTTAAGGTCATTAGGATGGAAAAATACTGCTCTTTTCCCTTAAATGTATATGTATTTGCACTGTATTTCCCTTTGAATTTGGCTTGAAAGTCTGCAGATGACTATACGTCGGGGCTGCACAAAGCCTTTTTGTCTGTATGTGCTGTGAGTTTTAAAACACACGTTTCTATGGAAATGAAAGAAGGTGGGTTTTATTTTAATTTGTAAAGTAAATATATTCATTTTGTTAGGAGATATAATCCATAAAATGTGATGTAAAAAAGACAAAGAACAGAATTTTAGCTGCCAAATAAATCCCATCGTAAATAGGGTAAATGTGCCTTTAATTCAGTTTTGCAGAAGCTGCGTGAGTTTCGGAAAAATTACCCACACAGCTGTGGCAATAAATTGCCCTCTTTTAAGTGAATTTTTAACATTAGCTAATGGCTGGCATTAAAGTGCTGCAAAAGCTAAAGGTGGCTATACATTAGGACGATTTTACTTACCTGACCGACATGCAATTGCAAACCCCATTCATTTTGCAATTGCATGTCAGTTGCAAAGAAGAAGGGGAAAGGCGGTTCCGTCAGGGAAGTAAAATCATCCTAAAGTATGGCCACCTTAAGATTGCAGTGCACAGCTCTTCCTGCATCACCGAGTGCTCTGATATACACACAACGCTTCCTTCTCCATAGCCCCTCCTTCTGATTATATAATTAGATGAGTGGGCAAAACTTAAAACAAATGTGATTAGTGGGACTGCCCGTCATGTAATTGGTTGAATAATACCCAATGCAATTCAAACACAATCATCTGCATGTTATGCAAGAAATGTCCATTAAACGATGTTTATTTATGTATAATTGTGTATTTACAGTATATATATATTGTCCCAGACATGGTAATACCTCATGTCTAGCCAAACAATGACCTTTTTCCTATAAGACAAGTCTGTATATTCCCCCAGGCAGTGTGTTTCCACTCAGTTTATATTACACCAGGGACATTTGACCTTGAAACAGGGAACAGAGGGAACAAACTCCTAGGAGCTAAATTGGAGAAGCAGTTGCTGTAAAACAAGTGTTAAACAATGGAATAAATTGGCTCCTGAGGCAGAACAATTCTAGAACTAGCAGCTCTGCATACTGTGAATTCCGTTTAAGGAATGCTTGTAAGGTTACTTTACATCTCAGCAGTCCCATAAGTAACTGCATGTTCATTAATTCCTAGCTAGCTTGGGAACAGTAATTAATCTGATAATCTCCTAAAGAAGCTTCTGTCTCCTGTAAACATCTGTTAGAAAGTGTATGTGTGTAAAAATACAGCAAACTAATTCCGTCCCTTGTAAAAGTAAAAAACCTTGTCACTGTAATGTTACTTATTACTCCATCTGTTTGCTAATGCAGACAAAAAAAACCCTTTTCAGAATTCAGGCCTAGATGATAGAAGATGCAGGGATTCCAACAGTATGCATCAAGGTTGTATTATCTTCTCCATCAAAAAATCCCCAAGTCCCTACAGTCAGGTAGGACTCGCTCACACTACCAAAAAGCAAAAAGCTGTACAAATAATTTGCATTAAAATGCACTGCATTGGATTGAAGAACGGAGTGTGCTTGTGTTTGCATTTGTGTCCTCTTGTCCGTGTTTTCTATTTACTAATGTGGGTAAGGGCACGGCAACACTGCGTCGCAAATGCAATCGCACACGGAATCGAATGCGATTTTGTGTGATTTTTTTGTGTTTGCACATGCGGTTTTCAATATAAATATAAAAACACACGCGATCGCGATTAAAAATGCAGAACGCAAATTGCAATCACAACGCACCACAAAACGAGCGCAAACGCAGAAAAAAACGCTGGCGTGTGGCTTAGCCCTTAGATAGATTAGCAGTGCATTTGTGTCCGTTTGTCTGTGTTTGTCCGCACTTTTTTTCTGCATTGCCATAGACTTGAATTGAAATGCAAATCAGACAGGAATGGACACAAACATGGCAAAAGTCCTGCATGCATGCGGTTAAAGGTCTAGAACACAACGCACATAGTGGGAACTGGTTCCGACAAAATTTCATTAAAAATAAAATGTCATTGCAGATCATAAAATGCAAGCAGAATTAAAAACGAATAGAAACACACATAGTAGGACCTAGCCACACTGCAGCACGTCTAAATGCTTTTGGAAACGCCCACACAAGTGTGCTCCTGCATGTTGACGTGTGCTGCAATTGCACAATTGGAGCACATGTGATTAGGCAAAAATTGCTGATTTCATGCGATTCGATTAACAGATCGCAGCGCACGCAAGTGATTGTTAAAATGCCTTGGTGTGGCCTAGCCCTTAATGTGTTTGTAATTGTGTGTTTGAACGTTTCCTTTTACTGTGTCTATGCGTATTCGTTAATTTTAAATGAGAGGGGGGTAAGTTTGTTTCTAGACAGAGATGGACTGCAGCAAAATGCATTTGTGGGAGCCCTAATTATAACAATCCAATGTAAATAGAAATGTTGCATTTTTTTTAGAAATGCCGTGTACCAAAAATGCACGGAAATTTGGAAATAGGCGAAAAGGTGTCTTTTAAGGGCGTTCAGGTTACTTTCACATGGATGACATGCTGCTGTTCGGTGATGTTTCAGTGGCTGCTACATGTAGATTTGCTAGTGGCAAACATCTGAAACTGTTCAAAAAAACATCCATATGAGAGCACGGCCACGCTGTGCCGTGAGCGCACACGGAATCGCATGAGATTTTGGGTGCGATTTTGATGTGTTTGCGCGTGCATTTTTTCTTTAGAAATAGAAAAAACGCATGCGATTGCGCAAAAAAACGAGGAACGCAAATCGCAGTTGCATCGCACCCGGAACGAGTGTTTTTGGTACATTGACGCGATTGCAATGATCGGAAAAAATGTATGCGCAAACGCATATAAAACGCGCTAGTGTGGACTATCCCTGAAAGTAGCTTTAAGGATGCATCTGAAGGCTGGGCTCTTCAAACATATTTCCAATCGCATTTTGCAATCCTATCAGGTTTCTTTGTGCATTGCCAGTGCAGTACAATAGGACATGTGATTTACTGACACATCTGAATCAAACAAAGGACAACCGCCATCGGTCATGGGCGAACGTAAAATTAACACTCATATTAAGGGCCAGTCGACCAATATACGGGAAATGCTCAACTGTATTGGTAAACGATATGTTCTGACAGATCACTTCCGGGTGCTGGAGGAATGATACCTTTATTCTCCTACTGTGCAGGAAAATTTGTGGTAATTTCCCCCATGGAGCAATATAAGGAGCTTGCTTGTCTTAGGCTTCGTACACACATATGACCTGTCAGCTGCGCTGCCCAATCGCACGCCTATCTTAAGTATTGGCGCGCATCCGCAGAAGATAGGCGCTTGGTCGGGACAGCGCTCCTGACAGCTGTGGAGGAGCCGAGTGGAGTAAGGTAAGTCAACACTGTTCCCCCGGGCGTTATATTATTCACAAGGAGATGGGAATAAGTGTTCTCACCTCCCTGTAAAGAACAGAAACCAGGGTGGATAAAAAAATCTATTTTTTTTTTTTAAAAATCCCAAAAAATCTGATTTTTTTTAAATAAAATGCTTTTTGAGGAAAATAAATTACCATCCAAAGGTTATTCCACCATGAAATAAAGATTAGTTTTTTAATTATGTAGAATAAGGCTGTATATGTTACATTTTTTTGATAAATAAATTCCATTAATCCATTCACAATGTCAGGCTCTTCCAGAGGTTTTTCTAAGATTATTGGGCAGTTTCTCTGCCTACAAGATATTATCACAGATGATTGGTTTACTTTTGCAGTTCTCAAAACTGAATTTGACTGAGCAGGGATCACACGCCTCTTCTTCACAGCAAATATGTTATAACATTACCCTATATACTCGAGTATAAACCAAAGTTTTCAGGCTTTAAAAAAAGCCTGAAAATTGAATCTCGGTTTATATTCGAGTCAAGCCCTTCTCCTACCTTGTCCGGCGACCGCTCGCTCCGCATCCTCTGCGCTTCTGGATGACGTCACTACTCGGCGCCGAGTACTGATGTTATCCAGAAGCGCAGAAAATGCGGAGCAAGCAGTCTCTGGACAAGGTAGGAGAAGGCAACAAAACAGAGGAGTCCCCAATACTTCCAAATAAGAGTAAAACCTCCTTTATTTGTGCATATAACAAACCAACCAAAAAGGTTGTTTTTTTATATGCATGAATATAGGAGGATTTACCCCTATATGAAAGTATTGGCCACTGCACATGTTTGGAAACAACTCCCAGCAACTAAAGCATGCTGGGGGAGTTGTGGCTTCCAAACATCTGGAGTTGCAAGAAATTGGGGATTACTGTGTGGGATTTAAAGGGCAACTAACCCAAATAAATACAGAATCAGGAGGATGGGATCTATTATTCAAAATTGCCTTGAGGCTTTAGTTGCCCTTTACATGGACAGAATTCAGTAGTCCCATACAGTAATAGCCACATTGGATTTGGATACTATTGTATGGGAATTCTGCTGTCCATTTAAAGGGTTGGTTTATACTCAAGTATATACAGTAGTTAAACATGGATGTTTGTTTAAGCAAATAACATATGCTGTAATGTTATTGTTTCAGTTTAGTAAATCTATTTAAATTATTCTACAAATCTTCATCTACTTGCATATTAAAGTTATACCAGCAAGAATTAGACTTTATTTAGAAAACTATAATTTAAATCAAGCCTTAGGGTGAGGCCACACTGCAACGCACAGGAATCGTGCACCAAATCGCGAGCGTTATCACACGTGATTGTGTGCGCGATTCTTGTGCATTTTGCTTTTTGTGCATGCGTTTTCGCCTTTTTGCGTTATGGAAACGCATGCGTTAACGCACCAAAAATGGCGAACGCATGCGTTACCAAAACGCAAATGGACGCGCAGGAATTTTTGCGTTCCCGCGATTTCCATTTTAGAGAAAATCGCGGACGCAAACGCGCAAAAAACGCGCTAGTGTGGCCTAGCCCTCACTGACTAGTGATTTAAATCATGAAGCCTTACTGCCTAGTGATTTAAATCAGTGATTTAAATCAATTTGATTTAAATCAAATCTACCCTGATAGAAACAGATTTTATGTACTTACCGGAGAACGTAAAATCTGTTTAGTGTCCCTTTAAATGGATTTAAAGGCAACCCTGATAATGTAATACTGTACATTATCAAAGTACAGATAAGTTTATGCTTTATCTAATGTCCACATTAAATTACATTATCTAATTCCTTTATCGAAAGTTGACATTAGATAAAGGATAAACTAATCTTTACTTTACTTTCTCATTTTAAATCATATTTTCTCTATGACCAGTAATAATATTGCACTTTGTTGTATATACATTGCAATGTAGTAGCCCAAACTAGTTCATTTACCAGGTTAATATACCTATGTGTGTATATGTTTCAAAATATATGTATGGGAGAGCACACTCCAGAATAAGTGAGCTTGGATACCCCCGATCAGGGTGGTGCTAAGGGCTACATGTAAATACCAACTAAAATAGGATAAACCTATAGGTCCTCACATAGCACTCAAATCCTTGCGGCTAAAAATGGACAAATATCCAAACGGACAGACACCTCACAATCTAAACCGACATACAAAAGTAGCAATAAATATATTTATAGATCGAGCAAACGTAGTAGAGACACTCACGGGTCTTAATAATTATTGATCATTATGGATTGTTTGAAGGGCACCCGGGTGTTGCTAATATTGGGAATGTAGTGCTGACTGCTGATCTACGTTCTATATTTATAGATATATATTTATACTATATATACAAAAAAGCAAAAATATTTTTATGGGTAATAACAAACCCTATTAAAAGCTGGGGCATCCCGAGATACATAAAAACAGACCGCGGCCATACTCATAATCAGGAAAGGAGGAAGGGTAAATATAACCCACCAAAACCAGCAATAGGATGATGTACAATAACCGTTCCAAATATACGTCCCATGGAACTCCAAACATGATGCAAACCATGCTGAATACAATTACCGGTGCTATGACAAGGTACCTGGACTTGAAAAAACAAATCATCAGCTGTCCATATGAGAAGTACTCACGGTCCCTTGCAGGGTGGATTTGATTTAAATCAAACTGATTTAAATCATGATTAAACATGGATGTTTGTTTAAGCAAATAACATATGCTGTAATGTTATTGTTTCAGTTGAGTAAATCTATTTAAATTATTCTACAAATCTTTATCTACTTGCATATTAAAGTTATACCAGCAAGAATTAGTCTTTATGTAGAAAACTATGATTTAAATCACAGCCTTATTCTACATAATTAAAAAAAAATAATCTTTATTTCATGATGGAATAACCTTTGGATGGTAATATATTTTCCTCAAAAATCCGATTTAAATCAAAAAAACATCAAAAAAGTCCGTTTTTTTTTTTTTTTTTTTTAAATCATTGATTTTTATCCACCCTGGTCCCTTGCAGACGTAAATGCTTGAAGCTGGACTACAGATGCCGCGTACTAAGGATGCATCAGCCAGTTGAACTTAGTCGCACAAATCTTCACCCAGGACCTAAAAATAGAGCAACCACTATTCCTCCAAACGTACAGCTACTTGAACCTCCAACCACAGGATCGCGTCAACTGATGTACGTTTTGCCTAACGAGTCTCACGTCTTCATCAGGGTCATGTATGTTATATGTTTATTTATATAGCGCTGTGAAGTGCAGTACAATAATATAATACGAAAAGCTGTGCAAGAGTACAAAAAATATAAATAAATCAATAAATATACAGCTACATAGGGAATTTGTTAATACTTTGCATCTCCTCTGGATAAATGTAACCATATGTATTAAACCCCAGCTAATAGAGTTAAATGCTCACAGAGCAACAGTGGTGGCTACGTGGGTGTTTTTGGATTCTTGTGCAGCCACTGCAAGCGTTTAAAGGCACGCTAAGGCTGTGTACACACAAATAGATATTTTGTCCACCCCATGGGTTTGGTACGAGCAACGCTCGGCCAGGACAAATGTCTATCGGTCATTTGTCCCGGCACGATCGGACGTCATTTACCAACATGCCCGTTTGTCTGTCCGCACAAACAGGTGACCGGCATCAGTTGCGGCTGTGAACAAAAGCAGCACAGATTTTTTGCCCCAAACGACCGATACATGGAACTATCAGTCGATTGGCTAGAAATATCTGCCCACACTAACCAATGTTGAATCGGGTATAAATTTTTGTGCGTAGCGAGAGGCAGTGAATTGGGCAGTCCATTCCTCCTTCCCCATTAAAGTACCCAGTGTACCTGAAACGCTAGGTCCTCCTTTCTAGATTTACATTATTTCTGTACTTATACTTACTGTACCTAAAGTTGCCCTCACTGGATTCTGATCCGTTCCAGACGGTCATCCCCCTGAATCTAGAATGATCACCCCCACAGGACAGGCAAGGAAAATATACAGAATACATCCTTAAACAACTGCATAATCTTCAGAAGTTAAAGTGGGAGTGGCTAACATTTTGCTGTTACACTGCTTGTGCTACTGCTTATGAAAACACTTAGAGCATTGCAGTCTGGCCCCACCACTAGTGAGGGCAGCAAGTAGGCAAGTATTTAAACTACCTACTGTACTACTGCTAGGAGTAAGATGTAGTGTTTTAGGTGCTAACCCTGGATGCAGCCGAAGAGAGGAAAGAAGATTTTGCATCCCATTCTCGTTTAAATAGCAATGTAGAACTGCAAATTCTGAAACCCATCTTAAACACACGTTAACCTAATTTAGCCGTCAATTTTGTTAGAAGTAAAAAAAAATGTCTGTTTCCCTGCTGGAACCCATGAAATTCCAATATCATTTTAAGAAGAAGCCTCCGATATATTAAGCAGGACGTAGTTAATAAAACCACCTGTGCTCAGCTAAAATTCTAAAAACAGAAGCATTTGGGGGGAATTTTCAGAGACCCACAAGCAAACACAAGCATAACTTTACCACTGAGATTTTTGAAGCTCTCTGTAAATTCCCCTTTTCTACCAAAAAAGTATTTAAGGAAACTCAAAAATGTATTAAATTGCATCCTTAAAGCCATTTATTGTAAGTTTGTTTTTGTTGGTAACATACAGCACAGCTCTGAAAATTGACACATTGAGCGCAAGTCCACCCCCACCTTTAAAATGTATACTTACCTTCCCTATCCCCCAACCCAACCCCCAGATTGTTATACTTACCTCTCCACAATCTGTGAAGCTCCTATAGCTTTTTTTGTTGCAGTAAGGGCACGGCCACACAGCAATGCAAATGCACATGGAATCGCATGCAATTTCATGTGCGATTTTGTTGTATTTGCGCATGCGTTTTTTTCATTAACTATTGAAAAACGCATGCAATTGCGATTTAAAATGTGGAACGCAAATCGCAACGCACCCTGAAATTATGTGAAAAAAACGCAAGCGCAAAGGCAAAAAAAGCACAGCAGTGTGGCCTAGCCCTAAAGCTGCCATTTTCTGATATCAGCTTTCTTCCACTGCAGCTGTGTGAGCTCTTCCTGAGCTTATTGAGCTTTCAGAAGAGGTGAGGACCAGGAAAACTATTGCCAGCAAAGAGAGGCAAGTATAAGTATTTTCCAGGACGAAGGGAAGGTAAGAATAGATTTCAGTGCTGTTGCATATTATTACTGCCTTGACTTAAAAGACTACCTAAAAGCAGAAAATAATAAGACTGCATTTTTTTCCCTTTTAATGTATGCCGTCTAACTTGTTACAGACCTGAACTGATCAGATTCTTGTCTAAAAAAATTTTTTTCTTCTTCTGGAGAACAGATGGACAGTTTGGAGAGTGCTGTTACTTTTATTAGCTCAGTATCAGCTAAGCCATATACTGGTCGGGTATATACACCCCTGACATGAGAGTTAAGTCTCACTGAAAATATTTCCAGCAGCCTTATTTTTGGTTTTGCTATATAAATTGACATTGAAATAAAATTTAAATGTATTACCAACGTAAGGTACCTTTACATTAGCTTGATTATATTCAATCACTAATGACAAATGAGATAAATGTGTTTCCAAAACAAAGAACTTCAATCAATTACTCAATGACCTCTAGACCTGGATGAAGTAGTTATAAGCTTTCTTAAAGCAATAGTTCACTCAAAGTGAACTATTCTTTTAGGGCTAGGCCACACTAGCGCGTTTTTCGCGCGTTTGCGCACGCGTTTCGCGCTCGCGATTGCGCACGCGATTTTTGCTAAAATGGAAATCACGGGAACGCAAAAATTCTCGCGATTGCGTGTCCGTTTGGTAACGCATGCGTTCACCATTTTTGGTGCGTTAACGCAGCGTTTCCATAACGCGAAATGGCAAAAATGCATGCGCAAAACGCGACCGCACAAGAAAAGCGCACACAATCGCGTGCGAAAACGCTCACGATTTTGTGCGCGATTCCTGTGCGTTGTAGTGTGGCCTCAGCCTTAAAGGGTAACCGTGGTCTCCAATTCTTCCAAACTAGTAAGAACTATATAAAAAGCCTTCCATCGTACCTTCAAAATAAAACCAAAATCACATCTCTAGATAAAATTTGTGAGAAGTTATTGTGGGAAAGGTTCAGCAATATTACATCTGGCTTGAACTCTTCCTGTTTTCAGCCATGTGACCAGCCCCTGCCTGCATTAAGCTGGGTACACACAGTAACGATAAAGCCCCGATACCGTCGGATCCAACGGTATCGGGGCTTTATCGTTATGTGTGTACCTTCATTTCCTGAACAAGCGCGCGGCTGCCGAACGATCAGGTCGGCCAAACGCTCGTTCGGGAAAGACCGAAAATTTCCATTGGCCGTGTTAGACTCCCTATAGAGGAGTCTAGCGCGGCCGATGGAAACACAGTCCCGAGCGTTCTCCCTATGACGTTCATAGACAGAACGCTCGGGACTGTGTGTATGCAGATCTTTGAAAGATGGCAGACAGGATCTTGCAGATCCTGTCTGTCATCTTTCAGAAATCTGTACTGTGTGTACCTAGCTTAAATAGGCTCCTCTTCTCAACTGTCATTTTTTTCCCCAGGTACTTCCTGATTTCCCCAGCATTAAGTCTTTACTGAGCATTCTTCTCCCCTGGGGCAGAGGGGCTAGCAGAGGTAAGGTTATGTCACTAAAGCTACTGGAAGCAGGAAGTTTGAACATTCACCCCAATATCATTTCTCACAGGCTGAACCAGAGATGTGATTGTCGGCTTATTATAAAGGAAATACTGCAGGCTTTCATTTAACCCTAAACTTGTTTGGAGACCACAGTTGCCCTTTAATGTATTGATTGATGACTGGGGGGGGTTAAAGGACAACTCCACCCTCATAAGAACATGTTGATATATCATACTTTGTCCTATGAATTCATTACTGTATGACTGCGTCATTGAAACTGAGCAATTTAGAAGCCTGTACTGAGCCTGGGCATGCTCAGAAGAGACAGACAGGGGATTAACATTCAGTCATTGGCTGTGATGTCAACTGTCAAATCCATAACTGACAGTTGCTAACTGGAAGAACCAGGAAGCAGAAACAGGGGCAACAGGACATTGTGCAGGATTTCAGGTTAGACTTGTATATTTCACATTTCAAACTATTACCGTTTAGGATTGTGGGGGTGATTAACGTGTATGTAAGTTTTGATTTTAGGGTTGGACTTGCCCTTTAAGGAGCTTTGCCTTACCTCCTGTTCCCGTTTCATCAATTAAACAGGAGCGATGGACAAAGAAAAAAGATATTTACTTTACACGCTATCGTCCGCTGCAGCAGTGAAAATTCACGACCACTTCCTGTTCACAGTAACTATAGCGTGCATTATCTTGCATGCGCGCTAGTTACTCTGAAGCAGTCTGGACCCATCGCTGCTGCTGTGGATCCAGTGTAAGGTATTTATCTTCTTTCTTCGTCCATCACTCCTGCTCAATTGATTGAAGAACGGAAGATAAGGCATAGCTACTTAACCTCCCGGTCTTCAATCAATACATTAAAGGAATAGTTCACTTTTTAAATGAACTATTCCTTTAATGTTAACATGAATAAACAGTACAACCCCTTTCTGACTTCACTCTTAGGCAATGCATCAAAAAAGAAACTTGGATTCATGCAAAGGTGTGGCCTAGTCTTCTCTTCCCCTCTCCCAGCAGTACAGACATGTGCCTTACAACATGGGCTCTTAAAGGGCATGTCCACCCCCAAAACCAAATTCTCCCCCACTGCTGGCCCCACTGTGTAGTATGTAAAAATCCTTACCTTACATCTCTGCTCCAAATGGTTCTCCTGTAATGTCCCTACAAAGTCCCAGAAAGTGAACACCAGGATCCTTGCAGGGAGGGAAATAGTTTCCGCCTTTCAGAGGTTTCTGGCTTGCTCAGAGCAGCCCTTCCCTCCCTCTAAATCCTTGTTAGCTTTCCTCTGCCCTTAGTATGAAACCCCTTTTCTGTAGTGTTGGGCTCCCTCCCCCACCCCCTATAGTAGTTTGACAAAAATATTACCTGAACTGTACTTACATTACCTCTTTCCACTGGCGTTCTGAACTGCCGGAAGCCACGTCCGTGATTGGCTGCCTCTTAATTTTCAGTCCTATCAGGCTATAGGAATTTTTTTTATCGGGATTGGTATTTGTAAGTCCAGCTTAGGGTATGTCCACTCATTTTTTTAACAATCGTTTTTTCTGTTTAACCTAAGAACAAGAGGTAAATGAGACGTCTTACCTCCCGTTCTGCAGTAAAACTTGCAGGAGACAGGAGAGCACTTGGCGCCATCACTCCAGCGTCGGCTTCTCACTGAGTCTTTGGCGCATCCACAGTCCCTTGCATTGTGTACACATGTTGGGACCAGCCAGTGAGCCAGCACTGGAGTGACCGGTGGTAAGTTGTCTCTGGAGAACGGGAGGTAAGACATACCTCATTTGCCTCCCATTCTTCTAACTGAACTGAACCCAACTGTAACTATATTGTTATAATTGGAGCACTTCTATATAGTAGCATGCCAATTATAACATTCCGTGTTACTCACCTTTTCTGCATCTAACCCCCCGGTTCGCTCATAACTCTCCCCTCCCAGTTACCAGCGAACTGGCGAGTTTGTTGCAGAGAAGATGAGTAACACAATTTGCCTGGGGTGTGTAGGGGTGGTGGTGAAGGTATGGGGGGGGGAAGTGAATGTTGTGAGTCCAGGACCAGAGGGGTGTTAGGCTGGTTACACACCAGCAGATATTTTTGGCCGCAACCGACTTCGTTCTTTCAAATCGGTAAATTCCAATCGATCGTGCAGTTCTCTATGGGACTGCACGATTGATTGTTCGCACTTTCGG
The DNA here is from genome assembly GCA_019447015.1 of Hymenochirus boettgeri. Taxonomy (NCBI): domain Eukaryota; kingdom Metazoa; phylum Chordata; class Amphibia; order Anura; family Pipidae; genus Hymenochirus; species Hymenochirus boettgeri. The sequence continues at coordinate 42,223,965 of CM033474.1, forward strand.
CCACAGTAGAATTTGCCACGACCGATGGACATTTGTCCCAGGACAGATAGTCCCTTCATGTGTACCCAGCCTTAAAATGAGAGGGGTTAAGAGCAGCATAGTAACATTTGGGACACAGATATAGTCAGGTTTAAAGCTCCCCTGAATGGGAACAAGGGCTACATTATAAAAGATAATGTACCCTACTGTAAATTATATGGATATCAGATGTCACCTCAGAGTTCCGTGACCATTCTATATGGTCACGGAGCTCCTCTGTAACGTCTAATATCCTTATAATTTACAGTAGCGGGCACATTATCTACTACAAGGCTGCATAGCTGTGATACAAGGGAAATTAAAACTTTGAAGTTACGAGAAAACACTAGGTGAGTGAAAAATAGGGTGTACACGTCCTTTAAATACCAGAACACACCCTCATTTTCCAACATGATGGGCAGGGCGCTGTGCAGTTATAACAGATGAATGAGATTAGACGTGCTGCTCATCCAACAATGTCAAATGTTCATTAAAAAGAGTCAGGGAACCCCTGTATAGTAAGGATAAAAGTAACCGTCTCCTGAACACACAATGAGAGAAACCCTATAAAAAGTGATGGTTTAAAAGAATAAAGGACAGGAAATTGTCTGAGAATCTCAGCAACTTAGCCAATAAAGCTTGCTCTGTTTACATCCACAGGAAACATTTTCAGTTTTGCTTTACCTCTTGCCAGTAGTACAACAAACTTTTGAGGAAGTTGCGGTCACCATAAAATGTTGTTTTTAGCATGTTTTATTTCACATACTGAATAAAACTGTTGGTGTTTTGCTAATTTTGCTTTCACACATTAAGCCCTAGGCTTTGGCCACACTGCAGTGGGCAATAATGCATGGGAAAAAGCATGTGCACACATTTTCCCAAACCTAACTGTTTGCTTGCGCTGTCATCCGCACAATGTTGCACTTTTGAAGTGAATGCAAAATATGATGACCGCATGTACTCCGAAAAGCAGATCTCAGTACAGCGCACATAGTGTGGCCAGACCAATGGGCCAATACTGGCCGTGCTCTTTTAACACGAGATTAGATTGCAAGTTAAAATGCAATAGTGTGACCTAGCCCTTACTGTGCAGTGTTTTTAAAGTGAGTTGAAGTTAAGCAAAAGATAAACATGCTGCATGTCCCTTTAGTAGAATGTTAATACATAACTGCTTGAGTTTTCTTTAGACAAACTGTAACAGGGTATTTCAATTGTATATAAATAGAAATGACTTCTCATACAATTGTTAATGCGTAGATGAGAATTATGGTCTTATCAAGAGCCGCTATTGCTTGGATCTGACATTCTAGTGTGATGTACCAGAGACACCGACACATCTCCCAAGGCATGCTGGAAGGTGTAGTTTCTAAAACATCAAGAGGGCCACAGGATTGACATCCTTGCAACCCATACCAACACGATTGCATGGTACATTGCAATTTGGAGAGACTTTCGACTTGGTTTATCGCTTGCGATGGTTACATGTGCATCTTTATTTCTGTCCACTTTGTTATTTGGCGCTAAGGTTAATAAGGTGTGAAAGTAACTACCGAACTGCTGCAGTGAAATACCTGTCTATATCAGAATGTTCTGAGAAATGTGTTTCTAGGATAACAAAAGCACATTGTCTATGGGTGACCACTCTCCCGGCTGGAATAACGAAGCTATGTAATATGGATACTTCTGGATGCTAAAATCCCATCCAGGCTCTGTTGCCTTTCTAGAACGTCACGGCATGCATTTTCGGGCCAACAAACTATTTATTTCTGTGTATTGGTCGGTAAGCCTAAAAATCATAAGAGTTTTTTGGCTGGCATGACCAATTGCGGTCGCCCATTCATCTGGATTGGAAAAACAGACATGCCAGTAAATCATGGGCGATCGTGCAGTCTTCTATGACACCGCACAATCTGTGGCCGCTACTTTTGCCACGATCAACATGGATTCGGCACAGCCAACCAAACGCCAGAGGTGATCTGTCGGCTGCGAGGAATATCCTTTCTAACAGGACTCATTCCACAAAAGAATCATGTTCTTTAGTATTTCTTTTAAAACGGCTATGTACAAAACATTACTAGAAAACAATACAAACCCCATTCAGACTAATGCAAATATTGCCTGTGCTATTAATCTGCAGCAACCAATTGAATGTTATTTAAAGGGCATGCCCCAAACCCCACTTTCAAAAGATGCTCCTGAACTTCCTTATCTGACCTGGTCCCTTGCCGCTCCAACCACTTCCTGGTTGCAGCTGTCAGTTAAGGTGCGACATGATGTCACGCCCAATCGCCTGACAGGCGCGACCAGGAAGTAAAGCGGCTGTCAGCGCAGAAAAACACTGCTCCTGTTTTTACTCAAAACAGGAGCAGGGGGCAGCACCTAGATGGCGAGGGACAGGGGTCAGGTCAGAAAGTTTAGGAGCATCTTTGGAAACTGAACATTGCGAAAGTTTGGAGAGGTAGTTCTACATTTTAGAACAAAGGTTTTTTTTTTTTTTTTTAACATGCCCTTTAACTGATGTAACCCAGTAAAAAGCTAGCATCTGATCAGTTGATATGGATTAATATCAAAGTTTAAGGTGATAACATTGTGGGTATGTATGGGCAGATCATTCCATATACAGAATGATTGCTCCTGTGTATGTGCGCATTGGGCAAATTTGCAATCAGATTCCGATAGAATTGGATGTGAATTTGTGACCAAATAAGTCAAAAGGAGTTTTAACCTACAATGAGATCTGTTGCATTCTGAGGTGTGTTTGCAACACAATGAAAAGTGCTGAATTTAGCAGCTATAGCACAAAAAAAAACAGGCCAGTCAGAATCTTGCAAAACTGCAACTAGGATTACAGGAATGCAGAATACTATCTCCTATTATACACACACATTCTATGCTAACTGCAGGTTTAAAAGGTGATGAAACACTAGGTCCTTAACCATAGGTAAACTTTCATTGGTTTTGCAACACCAGGTTGGTCTGAATTCCATTTCCTTTTAATGTAAATAAGAAGTGACAATTGCAAAATAATATGGAACAGGAGCAATTTGACCAAAATATATTCATCACAATGCAATTACATAGGACTAGCACATAGAGATCATGCCCACCCCTGAACAAACCTGTTATTAGACAACAGGCCCATGAAAATAAGCAGAAGGCAAAATTTCAAAAAATTTAAGAAATTTTTATTTAAGTCCATTCTAACTGGGAATGTAACTAATCAGGGTAATAAATCCCCAACATTGTACAAAGGTCAGCAAGTATAAACAACATTAATAAATACTGAACTGCAAAATCAAAACAAACAAAAAAAATATATATAAACAAACATTTTCGTATGGCCAAAGAGTATCCTATACGCCAGGATCAAACCTGCCACAAATGTCCAGTACTTTCCAATACAACAAAATATTAAACACAAAATGTCATTTAGAAGAATGGAAAAGAAAAAAAAAAAAATTTGATGGATTTGTCACTGAACAAAAACAACAAAAGAAAATCTTAAATACCTCACATACTTTTTATTATTAACTGGTAACCAGAATCCCTCTGTTCTTTAAAATGTTTACAAAAACAGTATTTATATAAGGCAGGGACATCCCAAATCGTAGCCCCCCTATATGATTTGAGCTACAATTCTAAGCACCAATTGGAATCTGTTTCGATTATTGTCACCTCTGCCATTTAAATCAAAACTACTATAAAATCAGCATACTGAAAGGCTAAATTGTATTAACAGTAGCAGCCTGGTGCAAGCTACATTGATGTTAGCATGGCCATTAAAGACTGCATTAAATTAACTGGTACTTAACCTTGCAGCATGCAGATTTCACAGGTCCTTTGTTTTAAAGGAAAGAGGCGGCAACCCTACCTGTTCCTCAACACCACATGGAGGGCCCTTATCCCCCAGTTTGGGACATCCCTGAGTTTAAGGCAGGGTGTCCAACTGGCGGTCCTCCAGATGTTTAGATACTACAACTCCCAGCATGCTTTATTTGCAGAATTATTGTTTCCAAAACATCTGGAGGACCGATGGTTGGAGATCCCTGATTTTAAGGCATCAACATCAAGTGGTAAATGATATTACAAGGTCTAAAGTGCTGCAAACTTCCCCTGGTGCATGTGCTGTGTTTTTTGAGTCCCAGAGTAAACAACACACAATCCGTTCCATAGTAAGGTCAACAGACCCACACCCATCACATGTTGGGTTTACAGCTGCTGTAGAAATCCCATAACCGTGTGTGATCAGGTTGGAATATTAGGGATTGGATTGGCAGTTGGGTGTACAGTCCCCACACACTGACACAATCCATAACAATGGGGGATGTGTAGCAGTCCCTGTGTGTACAGCCCCAGTCAGCCATTAGCCAGGCCCCAGTCTCAGGAACAAGGGTTCTGCTCTATGTACATTTTGGAAAGAGAAAGGGCCATGGATTTGGCCAGTTCCTCGTCTCTGTTCCTCTGGGCCTGGTTCTGCCGGTACCATCTCTCGTATTCCGGGTTGGGAAGGGGCTGTTCGAACACAGCGTCGTAGTGTCCGTTACTAAGCCAGCTGAGCCAGATGCAGGGCCTCGATGGGTCCTCCCCTCCCAGGCGGTGAACCATTGTTGACACAGTAGGACATTCGGGCCTACCCCCGGTGGTCAGGCGGATGTTAACGTCCAGCATGTGGCTCATCGCCAGGAGCTCCGGGTATCCGGCCCAGGCCCCGTCCTGAGCGGCGTTGATGAGAAACTCCCCGATGTCGCCCTCGATGATGAGGTTGAACAGGTCCAGGTGATCGGCCACGTGGTGGACGGTTCTCTCCCGCAATTCCCCGTGCAGGTTCTGGTCCCCGTACACCGCCTTACTGACCGCTCGGTACAGACAGTTGCCGTCGGGGATGATGTGGAATCGATAGCGCTGCTCCTCCCGTAGGTACCGGTCCTGTTTCTCCAGCTCCTCCAGGTGCAGCGCCAACCGCTCCCTGTTCCCCGGGCTGAGCTGCGGTGCTTGGACGGGCGGCGTCTCCGGGCTTTCTGGGCGCCAGTTGCTTTCATAGTCCCGGTTGTCGGTTGGAGGCGGGAGGTTCTCGGGCCTGGGGAGGGTTTCCTGAACCATGTCGTTCAGCCAAGCTCGGAGATCCGCCTGCTGCTGGTTCTGTGTGGGGGGTGGGGGTTGCTCTTGGGAAGCTGCTGCGGACAGGTGCATAGTACGAAGTTCGGACAGATACCGCTGCTGCCCCGCGGGGCTTGGCTGCAGGATCCGGACGGTTACTACCCTCCTCTCCTCCGGGCTGCACATGGAGTGGGTGTGTGCGCTGAGCGGAGTCCGGGGGAGGCAGGAGAAGGCGGGCATGGTGATGATGTGATGTGCGGGGGGAGGAGGAAGTGTGAACTGTGTCCCTGCTCTGATCTCCCGCTCCGACCGTCTGGTCATTATATAGTAACTGTGTGTACATAGACTGGGGGTAAAAATAACCAATGGCATCAGCTAGTGACTGACACAGCTATACTAGCACATTGCTATCCATATTCATTCTCCTTGGTGCTGTGTAATCTGTACCCAATATAGATCAGTGATGCTGAACCTTGGAACTCCAGATATTTTAGAAACTATAACTTACAGAATGCCTTAGTGACATTCTGTAATTTGAGGCATGCTGGGATTTGAAGTTTCCAAAACATCTGGAGTGCCAGGTTAATATGCTGCCAAAGAGGCACCAATTCATCAATAAAATCTAACATGGGATGGAGATGTCAAGACTGAGTATTGCTTTAGCAAATAGTACTTGTATTATAAAAGGAGAACTAACGCTAACATGTAAATGACCCTAAAGCTGCGTTCACACCACACAATAATTCGGACCAACCGACATTCCAGCTTTTCAAAAATCCCTGTCTGCTTCAAACCAATCAACACACTGAGGCAATTGGTACATCTTTACATGGTACAAATTGGTACAAATTTGTACATCTGAAAGACCCAAGTCCGAAACATAAGAAGCCCGCCATCATATAGGCAGGGCAGTGTGATCTGATTTGTATGTGAGGGAGACCAAAAAGAAGCTGCACTAACGTATGGCCCAGCACAGAAGAGCCAATCTTGGCAAAGGAACAGGATTGGTTTAAGAGTGGTGTCAAGGAGGCTATTTTCGTGAAAATAAACAAATAAACCAAGAAAAGAAACCAAGCCTCAATAGAGGTGTATGTCTTGAAGGGGGGGGGGGGTGTGACACCAACTGTTTACCATATACAATGATGGGCATTTTCGATAACACCTCTTAGCGACAATGAATTCATACCTTACATCAGAAAGTCCCCAACACCTGGCTACAGATACAAGTGATAGATGTTTTTTTTAGTCTACACATTTCCTTTAAATTTTTACCTGTATACTATAATATACAGTTTCTTTGAACATTTATTACCCAAGTATAGCAGGGAAGCTGGAGTCTAAACAAGCATACCACTTACTATAAAATATCTAGATATCTTATTTGTCTGTCTATAACTTTCAAAAATCTGGTTGATCTGTTTTTTCCAATCAGTCACACCAACCACATCTTGGCAGTTACATTACCGTATATACAGTACAAACCAAGGTTTTCAGGCTTTAAAAACAGCCTGAAAACCAAACCTCGGTTTATACTCGGGTCAACCACTTTACCTTGTAAGTAATCCAGCAGCTGATCTAAAGCGTGCTGGGAGTTGTAGTTTCCAAACATCTGGAGTGGAAAGGAATTGGGAGTTACTGTGTGGGATTTACTCTACATTTAAAGGGCAACTAACTCAAAACGATACAGAATCAGGAGGATGGCATCTATTGTTGAAGGGCATGTCCACCCCCAAAACTAAAATTTAACCCACTACTGGCCCCACTGTGTAGTGTATAAAAATCCTTACCTTACATCCCAGCTCCAAATGGTTCTCCTGTAATGTCCCCCCAAAGTTAAAAAAACTGCCCACCAGGGAAATTGCTTCCGCCTCTGAGCTGTCCTCTCAGAGGTTTTTGGTTTGCTCAGAGCTGCCCTTCACTCCCTCCCCCTAGTGTAAAACCCCTTTCCCATATATTAGGGCTAGTTCCCCCAGCCCCAACCGCTATAAAATATTTTTAAGAAAGTCCCCCGATCTTTACTTCCCTTCCCTCTCTCCTCCGGCATTCTGAACTGCTGGCAGCCGCGTATGTGATTCGCTGCCAGTCCAGCCCCTTGCTTGCAGTTCCGTGCAAGCAGAAGGCCGGGCATTGTGGCGGAGGAGAGAGGAAAGGTAAGTAACAATTGGCGGACTTTCTTGACAATATAACATAGCGGTTGGAGCTGGGGGAACTAGCCCTACAACATATGGAAAATTATGAAAAGGGGTGGGCATGCCCTTTAAAGATTGCCATCTGACTGTATTGTTTTGAGGCTTTGGTTGCCCTTTAAAAGGACAGCAGGATTCCCATACAGTAATAGCCATACTGGATTTGGCTATTACTGTATAGGACTACTGTATTGGAATTCTGCGGTCCATTTAAAGAGCAACTAAAGCCTCAAAACAATACAGAATCAGAATGCAGTAGTGGTCATATTTTCTATCCATGGTTTATACTCAAGTCAATTACATTTACTCCTTTTTTCGTGTAAAATTAGGTACCTTGGTTTATACTTGGGTCGATTTATACTCAAGCATATACATTAAATTCTTGTTTTGTGTAATACTGAATAATATACTTCCAATAAATATGTGAGTCAAGATGCAGTTGACCTTGTGTCTGACAGTACACAAAGCCACAATATTTTAGGTACTGAAAATTAAATTATCCTGTTCCTTTTGCACATTGGCTGAGAAATATTACCCTGGGGTCCTCACATGATGAACATTAATGCTGGCAATAAACTAGGTAGACGTGAGATAGATTAGACATTGATTTGTAGAGGAATGTTTAATCCACCTAATAAATACTGCACATTCGGCTTAGTGGTTCTTACCTTTCAACATTCCCACCTGTCCTGTTCATTTTGCTATGGTCGAACGGTCAGTCGTGCATTACCAAACGGTACTTAACTAGCACAATGGTATTGTATGGGCAAGAGCACAATTACAATCACAATCTCAAACTTCCAAGAGCAATCATAGAAGTATGAGCACGATGATAATTGTACACTTGCACCAATTACATTAGTTATATATATATATGTATTGTATATATATATATATATATATATATATAAATAGACATCCCTTAGACTGGGTACACACAGATGAATATTTCGGGCCGACTGACCCTTTGCCACTAACGAGCAGTCAGGGATGAATTACTGTCGGTCGCAGCGAATGTTACCGGGCGGCAGTTCCCCGCTAAAGATTGTGCAGTCCATATGAGACTTGCACGATCGGCCGTGATTTACCAACATGTCCGATCACCCAATCCGGACGACAGTCATCCATCGCTGGCAATAAAACCGCCAAAGATTTTTTCAGCCCGACCGATATTTATGGAAATACCTGCTTGTGTGTACCCAGCCTATGTAACAAGACCAGTGCGCAGAGGAGTCGGTCTGTATCGAACATTAGAAGCATTAGGTGCACGTATCAACTGGTACCTTTCCTTGCAGGATGCATTGTAGATTTTATATGTGCTTCAGTTTTGAAATGAAGAAATGGCAACCCAAGGGCAAACCATGGATATCTCTGTAATGTCTGCTGTGTTCTTATGTGATTAATGTGATCACAATCTTTGCCCATTGCATAGTGACCTTCGAATATCTAGAAGTTTCTAGCGCTCAGTACAGTATAGTTCTGCGATCACGCCTCACAGATCTAGAACAGTCCAGAGCGTCCCACCATGCACTGCGTTTGTTTACATGTCGGCTCGTTGACGTCAAGAAGAACCGCCTACTCATAATCCACAACCGCACGTCCCCTTTGTGTGAAGCGGCTGCCCGACCCCGCCCAGTGGTTAAACTACGCTACAAAATAAAGAATTACCGTATGCCATGGAATGTATTGCGCATAACCTCGGGATTGCCAGTTGTTTTGCTATGCTGCTTGTCAGTCACTGTAGACGTCATTGAGCGGAGTCAGTAGTTACGGTAGTCTAGCCAAGGGGAAGCTTTATAATATTATTATTATCTCTGTAACTATCAGGGCCATTTGTTTCCATCAGTCTTCATGTATTATTATAATTTTATTATTAGCAGTTGTAGTAATGATAAGAAAGAGGAATTCTTGTGTTTATTTTATACAAATAATCTAAATCAGGATGTGAAATTTGCAGCCTCCCGAGGTGGGAAAACTACAACTCCCAGCATTCCCTTAGGGCCAGGCCACACCATTGCGCTTTTAATCACGATCCAAATGAGATTTCGATCCGCCCCTGCTTTTGAAAGTAGACACTAGTGTAGCCAATTGATGTGGCCACACTAATGCGCATGTGCACATGATCCGCATATTTTTGTGCTCCAGTTGCGTAAAATTGCGCGATTGCAGCATACGGCATCAAGCACAAGCGCGCTGCCATCTAGTGCCTAATTTATTTTTATAATAAACTTTTAAAAAGACAAGTGTGTAAAGCTCACCATACACATGACTCAGCAACATTGTGCATTTTTGATGCAGTATTTCTGAAGGTTGAAAATCCCATGTTGAATCTGAGGAAATTCTGCCAACCCTGAAGTGGAACTAACCCCATTAGGGCATCCTAAATACGTATTGTGTCTTCATAATTAGTTTTGATACTCTCTGATTTCCATTCAAGTGAAGTAAAAGCAAACTAAGTATAAACTTTGAATTTGGCTTGAAAGACTGCATTTTGGAAGGGAATTTGTGTGTTTGTGCTGCAGATTTTAAAACACAATAATGTCAATGAAGAGGACATTGTTGTCTTTTTACTTACCCTTTAAATATGTCACATGCATTAAAGGTAGGTCAGTTGGTGTGTATGTATTCATATCAGGTTGGGGGATAAAATACTAACTTTTTTGATGATTGATCAAAATGAGTTTTTTTTTACTTTAGTTACCCTTTACGTATGGCTGCCAAAGTAATGGATAAGTAGATCAGTAGGTGTGTGTGTCGGGTTGAGAGTTAAAAAAAAACTTTTTTGATGATTGGTCAAAATTAGTTTTTTTGACTTTAGTTACCCTTTAAGTATGTCTGCAACAGTAATGGAGGGGTAGGTCAGTAGCTGTGTATACCTGTATCACGTTGGGGGTTAAAAAAACAAAGTTTTTTGATTATTGATCAAAATTAGCTTTTTTGACTTTAGTTACCCTTTAAAGTATGGCTGCCACTGTAATGGATAAGTAGATCAGTAGGTGGGTGTACCTGGGTCTGGTTGAGGGGGTATGTCTTTTTTTGTATTTACAACCATAAAACTATTTTTTATTGAGGATAAATCTAAATTTGTTTTTTTTACTTTAGTTACCTTTTAAATATGGCTTCCACCATAATGGATAAGTAGATCAGTAGGCGTGTGTACCTGGGTCTGGTTGAGGGGTATGTCTTTTTTGTGTTTACAACCATAAAACTATTTTTTATTGAGGATAAATCTAAATTAGTTTTTTTTTTTACTTTAGTTACCCTTTAAATATGGCTGCCACTGTAATGGATAAGTAGATCAGTAGGTGTGTGTACTTGGGTCTGGTTGAGGGGGTATGTCTTTTTTGTGTTTACAACCATAAAACTATCTTTTATTGAGGATAAATCTAAATTTGTTTTTTTGACTTTAGTTACCCTTTAAATATGGCTGCCACCATAATGGATAAGTAGATCAGTAGGTGTGTGTACCTGGGTCTGGTTGAGGGGGTATGTCTTTTTTGTGTTTATAACCATAAAACTATCTTTTATTGAGGATAAATCTAAATTAGTTTTTTTGACTTTTGTTACCCTTTAAATATGGCTTCCATGGGAATGGAAAGGTAGGTCAGTAGGTGGGTGTACCTGGGTCTGTGTGGGGGGTTGGTATCACCATTTGTATTTATGACCATGAAAAAAACTGTTTTAAAATATCCACATTTGAGGATTGTTACCATTATAGTCTATGGGAAAAAATGTCCGGAAATTCGCAGATAACGCCGTAATGCTTCCGCGGATTCCTTAGCTAGAAGATAGCACACTTCTCCTATATGCCCCGCACGTCTGTACCGAATTTCATGTCTCTAGCTCAAAAACTGTGGAAGGAAATACGGTCCAAAAAAGCGGAAGAATAAAACGGAAGAAGAAAAAGAAGAAGAAGAAGAAATAGAAAGAACAGTAATTTGGCTCTTTCAAGCCAAATTAATAATGGTTATTTTTACATACAATTTAGTTTCCAGGGGGAAAGTCTTCAAAAACAGCTGTGAAATATCTAGGATTGAATTTGGACTTTAAATGGTGATGTTATTAGAGTGCTCTTTAAACAGATATAGTTGCAACAACTATTCTCTTTTTTACATTGTGTGAAAAAGGTTTTTTGTGGGTCAGTTTAGTAGTTTTTGTAAAAAAAAAAAATGCCTCTGCTTTTTAGGAAGATACTGTAGCGGCCTTGTGTACAAAACTTTGGCGTAGGACTACGGGAAGACTAGACTTCTGGGTAATTTTTCTTTCCATGGCAGCCCTTAAGTAAATGCTAGGCTTCTAATGGCATTTATGGTAGATGTAGAATATGTACTTAGAGGTGCACTCTAAAACCTGCACCACAACAAGTAAGTTACAATACCTTTTCAGAATTGAAAAGAGGCACACTCCTTAAATTCAATTAAGTACTTTAATATTTATCTGAAACCATGCTTCTACACAACACAAGCTGACAGCATCATTATTGAGCCATCATCAGTACAGTGTAGGCTTCTTGTTTGCATAGTAAAACATCACAGACATTTTTTCAATGTATTTTTTGCATGCAGTGTCCAATTTGACCTACTTTTACAGGTGTTTATACATTTACGTCCAATGCAGGACTGAGTTTCAGTAGAGTAGGACAATTTTAAATTAATATTACATAGTACATTTTGGTTTCAAAAACAGTCCATCAAGTCCAACCAGAACACTGTCCCTTGACAAGCGCTAGAGGATATTTATATAACAAGTGTCTCTCATGCTTTTTATAACATTTGTTTTTCCAATCCACTAGGAAGCAAACTAACTTCTAGTTTATTTGGTCTGTTTACCGACTTACTACTGTTGGCTATTACCGCAACATTTTCAATCAGAGCATTCCACACCCTTACTGCCCTTGTGTCCACCTATGAGAGAAAAAATACCATTAAATGGCTGTAATTGCTTCTTTTTTGTAAGGGCTAGGCCACGGTGGCGCATTTCCCACGCGCTTCCTATCGCATTTTGCGATCCATGCCAGTGTATTGCAAAGTGTGCTGCGATCTATATTCAGAGATCCAAAAATGGAATATTGAGCAAATCGCAGCGCAAACTGATGGCAACACTTGTGAAACGAGCTGTATTTTGATTGCGCATTTCACACTTATCCTCCATGGATAGTGTGGCTGCAGCCTTACAAACAAATTTAGGGCTTCTTTTTGCTTTTGTAGGTAAACCAGCCTGAATGTAGCATTCGATTATGGGTAGCTTGGGAGACAGGATGAGACCAGGGGGAAAAAAAGAAATGATACATTTGTAGAAATGGGTAAAAACTATTTTTTCACTGTGGCTTTTTTTAGAATCACGTCACCTACTGTATATATCATCCCGTGGATCAGGTCATCAATAAATAAAAAAAAAAATATATATATATATATAAGTACGCTTATAGACAGATAACCTTTTACTGAATGTTCTGTATTATAGATGATGTAAGTTACTATTTAGGTTTGTGTGAGCGCTTGAACTTTTTTAGAAACACGCAGCAGTCCTTAGAACAGGATGACGTTATACTAACTATGCAGAACAATTATTAAGCAGTAAGTCATACAGCAGAACGACAGCTGCATTGATGATTACTCTTTCCAGTTGACATAATTCCCAACCTAGATATATGATATGCTCTTTTCCAAAAGCACAACATTTCATGGCTAGCAGTGCTTCTATTTGTGAACCCGAAAGCATTTGGATTTCTCATTCATAAAAATAGCTTGTTGGTCCCTAAATCTGTCAGAAATTAACTTGTGGTTTGCCAAAGAATGTGTAGACTGTTTTTCAGTAAGAATGAACTATATTGAAATCAGAGGTAGAGCCATTTTTTTGCTTGAGCCTACATTTTTATGGATTTGATAATTAAAATTATTAGTTTGAAACTAATGAGTTTCATTCCGTTTTAAAATTTTCGGAAGTTCAAAAGTTTGAATTCAGACCCATGTCACCAAAACTTCTTAAAACACTTTCTGAAGTCAGGCGGGAAATTGTCGGGTTTTGCACAAGCTACATTTGATGATACATTCAAGGATTATTGAACGAACGAATCAACCTTCATGTGTAAGAGAACGGATTATCGAACAAATGAACGATCCTTCCTAGGGTTAGTTAATGGTACATTTGAGGATTATCGAACGAACCTACATGTGTTAGCGAACAGATTATCAAACGAGCGAACAATCCTTCCTGGGTTAGCAAACGGTACATTCAAGGGTTAGTTCGGATCGGACTATGTGGTTATTATATGGTTATTATATTACTAGGTTATATGGTTACTAAATTACAAGGTTATTATATGGTTATTATATTACTAGGTTATTACATGTTTTTTACATGACTAGGTTATTATATGGTTATTAAATTACTAGGTTATTATATGGTTATTAATATGACTAGGTTATTACCATATATACTCGAGTATAAGTCGATCCAAGTATCAGTCGAGGTACCTATTTTTACATGAAAAATCAGTAAAACAAGATTGACTCTAGTATAAGTCGAGGGTATAAATTATGACCACTACTGCCTTCTGATTCTGTATTGTTTTGAGGCTTTAGTTGCCCTTTAAATGGAAAGTAGAATTCCCATACAGTAGTCCCATACAGTAATAGCCAAATCCAGTATGGGACTACTGTATGGGAATTCTGCTGTCCATTTAAAGGGCAACTAAAACCTCAAAACAATACAGAATCAAAAGGCAATCTTTTCAATAATAGATATCATCCTCCTGCATCTGTATTGTTTTAGGGCATTAGTTGCCCTTTAAATGGAATCCCACACACTAACCCCCAACTCCTTGCCACTGAAGATGTTTGGAAACTACAACTCCCAGCATGCTTTACTTGCTGGGAGTTGTAGTTTCCAAACAACTCCAGCGGCAAGCACTGCACCTCCCCCCTCCCAGTGGAGGAGAGGATTTGCCTTTATATTCTTCAGGAATCCCTCTGCACGCTGACCTTCTAATGTTGCTCCATCCATTATAGTCTGCCATGTATAGTCTGCTGCTTCCTTCTCCATCCATTATAGTCTGCCATGTATAGTCTGCTGCTTCCTTCAGACCTTTAATACTGCAGCCACACATTTCCTTTCTCTTCCGCATCCAGTTCAGAATGTATGCCACTAAATAAAATGTACAAAAATATCTGTCTCAACAACAACCCACAAAGCCGGACGCTCTTGTTAGCATCTGTAACCCAAGTGGTTATACGTTACCGCCTCCCGTGCAGTGCTGACAGTTCCGATCCTGAAGGGGTAACTGAGGTCCACTACAGCAATCCCACAGTGACCAGCACTCTACTATGGGTCCCGGTCCTACAGATATCCTGGATTCTTGGGCTCAGTGCGGTCCACATGCAAAGTGTATAGTTCAAACGGCCGCTAAGTAGTGAGACCGGTGCCAAGTAGTGACATCATCCCCCTGCTCAGTGGATGCGGAAGAGAGCAGAAGAGGAAGGAAGCGTTCGGCTGCTGTATTAAAGGTTAGTGACCAAGCATAAGTCGAAGTAGGATTTTTAGGCTTTTTTTTAAAGCCTAAAAACCTAGACTTATACTCAAGTATATACGGTATATGGTTATTATATTACTAGGTTATTATATAGTAATTATATTACTAGGTTATTATATGGTTATTATATGACTAGATTATTTTATGGTTTATAAATTACTTAGAAGGGGGCATTGAGAGCTAGGTCTCTGTGTTTGCTGATGACACTAAACTATGCAGAGCTTTGGAAACTTCAAATGATGTATTAGTGCTGCAAGCAGACCTAGATAGATTATCAAAATGGGCAGCAGAATGGCAGATGGGATTCAATGTTGATAAATGTAAGGTGATGCATTGGGGGTTTAACAGTCCTGGTGCCATCACATAGTTAAACCAGCTGTATAATTACCTACACCATAAATAACTCTGTGTTAAGTGAATCTTGACTGGAAAAAGACTGGAAAAAAAACCAGTCAAGTGAATCTTGATTGGTTGATCCAGGGATACTTTCCGGATCAACTGTTAGGTAGGGTTAAAGAGTAGAATGTATGGTGTAGAGTAGAATGTAAGTTTGGACTAGATGGACGTATGTCTCTATTCAACCTCAATTAATATGTTACTATGATAGAAGATTTTACTGTCTGACTAAGCAGCTCAGTGCACCTAAGAAACAACAGGGAGAGCATTTGGAAATATAGGTTAGATCCTAATGGTGCTACTGATTACAGATACAAATCTGAGGTTTGTGAATAATTAACACCTTATTTTAATCCCTGGTTCAGTGTGTTATTTTATTGGATCTGAGTAACCTCTGATCATTTGCTGGGGTGAAAATCCTTAATTGAGTTTGATTAATGTGAGTTTTGTAAAATGGGATGGGCAAGAGAGACAGAGAACAGTCAGGCTGGGCCCATGATCAGTCAGATTTTTATATAATCTGTAATTGTGTTATGGCCATGGAGACTGTTTTCTAAATAGACACATAAACTGGAAAAGGGAATTGAGGATTCAGGTGTTTACCCACACAAATAATCTTGCTTTTCTGATGCTGCACCACATCTAGCCTGACACATAGAAGTACAATATTACAAATTACTAGTGAATTAAAGGGCACGTTCACCCTTCAAAAAAAAAAAATATATATATATAGGTTAATTACCCCGAAACCACAATAGTTAGAGAGCTGACAGATATAAGTGTAACAAAATGTCCTTCTCCCCCTTCCTTCTGCCTCTCAAATGGTTTCCACCCCCTCTACAAGCTCACCAAGTTTTTAACAACCTTGCACATGCTCAGTGGAGCAATAGTATTCATCCATTGTCATGGCACACCCATGACTGACAGCTGCTGTCAGAACCCGAAGCAGAAAAAAGGGTAACAGAACATCAAGCAGCATTTACGGTTAGTATTACATCAGTCAGTTTTCTATCTGATGCAGTTTGGGATTGTTTGTCTGCGTTTTTTACATTTTGCCCAGTATTCATTTGCTAACATAAGGCAATTTACTGTAAATGTGTTTTTGGCACTAAACTAGTGCAGCTGCTCTGTGGTGTAACTAGGAATCACTGGGGCCCCATCAAAACTCTGATGGGGCCCCTATCCATGCTTCATGCACAGTGTTTTTTTGGGAGGAGGCTAAAGCTGTCATAGGAAAAAGAGTAAGATGGGGCCCCCTTGGCTCCCAGGCCCCCTGCTAGTTACCCCCTGCAGCTGCCCCATATCAGCAATGTATAATGTAACCTGGAGTGGGGGTTATGTAATGAAAGTGCAACATTTTGCCTGTGCTATTAATGTGCAGCAACAAATCAGAAACCCAGTAAAAAGATGAATTAATGGCACAGGCAAACTTTACAATTCATATTGTGTAGGTCCCTTTGACTTTTGTAGGCCAGGGATATGCAACACCTGGTATTAGGTGCATACTGTTATGTTTTTCTTGTTATGAAGGTATTTGCAGCACACAGCATGGACATTTGACAAGATATCTGCTTGGACCAGTCCCGTTGCAGTGTGTTTTTAACAAGGGAAACAGGATTAGTCCAAGTGAGGAGGATCATGCAAAATCTATCGGCCAGCTAAAAAAAGTTGTCAACTTTTAGCATCATTTTGACATGGAGCACTATGTGTTGGCCAAGTAAAATTGTTTTTGGTTACTGTCTGTCCACTCAATATTGCCTACCACAGTTATATTTGCTCTTCTGGTATCAGAGATGTGATGGTTTGGCAGAACTAGGAATCCAGAAAGGATCAAAAATGTAATCGGGAACTCAGCAACAGAAGCTTCTGCCTAAACATGAAAAAAGATTCAGTCACCAATTCAGAAATCTGTTTGGGTGTCTAATCTTTTGGAAGGTTTGGATGCAATGCGTTTAGTTCTGGTTTTATTTTACATTAGTTCTCATTTCCAATGAACACTGAACACCATACACTACAAATCTTACCTCCCAGCATTTCCATGGCTTGAGGACAATCTCCTTGCATGGTCCTTTTGCAGTGGAACAGGCCAGAACAGGAAATGTCACAGGAACATTGGGAGGTTGAATCTATTATGGTAATAATTGTATTTCCGGCATTAGATAATTACTATATGGCAATAAACCAATATTGTATCTGCTAGGTAAACCAATATGGAAAGCAAATGTTCTTTTAAAAAGTGCTCTGGCTGCCACACTGCTATACCAATCATAACATTCCCCTTGCTGAGAACACCTGGTATAATAAATGAAGTTATTGTTTGTACGTCACATGGTCTGGCATCAAAAGTAGAGAGAGGGAGTTGCCCAAGGTGGAATGTTTACAGTTTTCTTTTACTGTCACTAAAGACACCATGACTAACACAACAGTCATAAAACTGCACAAAATTGTGTTTCCTGAAATATCTACAGCTGTAGGACAATGAGGAATTTGAATGTTATTCTAAAACATAGTAGAAACCTTTATTTACTGCTACATAATGTTAAATACACAAAAAAAGGAAATTATATCTAATACAGTACTCAGCCCAGGGTGTATATAAAAAAAGGGAGGCCAGTTACCCAAACCATCCAAACAGTACAATACAATAACAGTGGTAGCACTGATGCCTTGCAGCACCGAGGTCCTGAGTTCGATTCCACCCTTGGACACATCTGCAAGGACTTTGTATGTTCTCCCCGTGCTTGTGTGGGTTTCTTCCGGGCACTCCGGTTTCCCCCACAATCATAAAGACATACTGATAGGTTGTATGTGTCAAATAAATGTGCTCAGATTGTAAGCTCTTCGGGGCAGGGCCTGATGTGAATGTTTTCATGTACTGGGGTTATGAAGTTCCATAGAGTGGGTGTGGAATGACTGAAAGCTCTGTAACCAAAGGATTTTAGGTGGACTCTGGGGATG
This sequence comes from Hymenochirus boettgeri, assembly GCA_019447015.1. NCBI lineage: Eukaryota > Metazoa > Chordata > Amphibia > Anura > Pipidae > Hymenochirus > Hymenochirus boettgeri. The sequence continues at coordinate 42,242,151 of CM033474.1, forward strand.
ACTAGGTTATTTGAACCTGCTGATATGAAGTTGGGGGGGAGCAAATTGTTTGCAACATGTATAAAGAGCCTAAATTACGCAGCAATTTATATGAAAGGAGGCCAATTTTAAACAGGATCCATGTTATGTGGCAATGGTGCAACTGGTTTGTTAGTCTGGAAGTTTGATTCTGCACTAGTTGATAGTGATGGTCCTTTTTTGGGAGGCCTGTAAGAGGGCATTACAGTAGTCCAGCTGTGATGTGATGAAGGCATGAACAAGTGTTGGCAGATCTTCTGGAGGAGGGGGGGGGTGTTTAATTCTTCCATTGAGATGTTAGTTCTGAAATTTAAATCACCATCAATTATAACTCCCAGGCTGCACACATGCTCAGAGCTATGCAGATCTGTACCCAGTCCTTAGTAATGAAGGCCTCGATTACAAGGACTTTGTCAGCATTTAGTTTCAGACAGTTGTTTATGTTTAGAGTTGAGCCTGCTATGCCAGGTTTGCAGGATGGATATAGTTAGGTATCATCAGCTTAGTAATGGTATGACAGGTTGTGTTTCTGGATGAGTGTGCCAAGTGGTAGCATATGTATTGTGAAAAGCAGGAGGGACAGGATTGAGCCCTGGGGCTGTCTATACTTTAGTGATACAGAGGTGGACCGAAAGTGTCCCATGGATACTCTCTGTGACCTATCATTTAGGAAGGAGTGGAACCACTGGAGGACAGAAACTACTAGACAACAGTATTATCGTAGCCTGCTTAGGATGTCATGGTCAATAGTGTCAAAAGCCACAGTACTGTCCAGCAGGATTAGTATTAAGCATTCTCCTCTGTCTCTTGCCTTGAGCAGGTTATTGCAGACCTGGATGAGGGCTGTTTCGATGCTGTGATGTTAAATAAAGCCAGACTGGGAAGGGTCATGGATATTTCCTGAAAGTCTGGCAACCTTCAGGTACACAATCAGTTGTTTTAAACCTCTGCCGGTTTGATACCGTTCTTTTAAACAGCTGATTGCGCATACATTACTGCATACACACAAACAGCTATTTAGAAACAGATGATTGTGGTGCACTAGGAGGGGTGTGTGTTAGAGGTACAGTTTGGCAGCTGGTTCCACATAACAAATTGAAATTCGAAAATTCAATTTGAACCCAAATGAAGCGGAATTTCTCGACTTTTGCATTGCAATTTTCAGTAACTTTTAAAAAGTTCCATCTGAATTACAGATTTTTAAAACCAACAATTAGCAATTTAAACCAGATTTAATTTGGAACTCAGACTCAAATCTCATTTGAAACTCAAATCTCAAATACTTTTGGCCCAGTCAGAAGAGGGGACATGTGGCACGAAGATGTTCCAGCTCTATCAGAGGGGTTGGGAGTCGGATCTTTATCTTCTAAAAAATCAAACAAGCTTTAATGATTATTATCTATTGCATGTTTCTGGACAAGGTGGCACAGCATAGCAAAATTAAACTGCCACCAACATTTATTAAAGCATTACCATGACGGCATTTTAAACATGCATGCATGCATTTTCCATGAATATTCCAAAGTTTTGTGATGGTAAGGCTTGAATAAATGCTGTTGGCAACCATGACGTTGCACTGACAGTAGAACATTCCAAGGACACAACCATCTTTAAAGGGACTCCATAAAACTGTAAGATCTTCCATAGAAGTTAAGGATGTTGCACCTTGCTAGCTAGTTGAACAGGGTAGTACTTTTGTTATTTTCAGCTTGTAGAGGCTATCAGATCATTTTGCAGTAGAGCAGTACAATAGTAGCATCTGATTGGTTGTTGTAGATTAAATGCTAACTATTGTTATCATATTATTAGGCCAATAGAAGTACAGAATCTCCTTTACATCCATTTTTGTTATTTTTAATCTTAAAAGTATTACCCAGTAAGATGTTCCATAGGGTGTTTTAGTGTAGGCTTTTCTTTCTGGGTGTTGATGAAATGCATGTGCTAAGAGATGCTCCTTTGAGCAAAGATCTGATCATTGAATTCCCTTATCCCTACCCCCATGCAATCTCCCTTGGTCCTGTCACATCTTTTGGTCAACGGCATCATTATTTCTGCCAAGAAGAATCCTGCAGATTTTAGATGGAATTGAGATGTGATGCTTTTCAATGTGTTGCAGTTCTGGAGACAGCCTACAGAAATAGCCCCACCCTTAAACACAGACCACACCCCTAAACCACACACATTTCTTCTTTTTTGGGAAGAAAATAAACTATAAAGGAGTTGTATTGGTGGGAGGAGATTGACAGCCGCCCCTCCAAACTCAGGTTTCCCCCTTAGGCGCGTGCCTACTGTGCCTAATGTTAAATCCGGCTTTGGTTGGTTGCCATCCTTGTCATCAACTCCCATCATTTTATTGGGGCAGATCGACTTTTGTTCATTGCTCTTAAATAGCTTAGTGATCTTGTAGATAGCGTTAATTTAGTCTTCTGCTGTTAACCTTTCAGCAAATGCTCTTTTGTCTCTCCTGGAGCTCTTCTTACTTTTGTAGGATTTACTATCCTGCTCTTTTAGTCTTAGGAATTTTGCATGTACCGTATATAAATTGGCCTTCAGTTTATTTATTTCTTTAGTTTTTTGTAATCTAGTCCTTGTCTTTTCTCATTTTCTCCAAATTTGGTATCTGTACCGAGGTATATTCCCTTAAAGGATAACTATACTCTAAAAATGAACTTTTTAAAAATGGAAAGTAAATAATAGGAATTACCAATCCTATATATTGTTTTTGAGCAAAATTTATACACATGATTTTATCCTTGATTTCTCCACCACTTTCCAAAATCTAGGTGTGCTCGAGTTGGTTAGGTTTGGCCTCATGGTTCCACTCCCAACTTGCTTAACCACCCTTTGATTAATGGAAAGTGGTGTAGCATTGTCCTTTATTTCAATAACTTTCTGGGAGTTCCAAGAAATGTGGTCATTAGCTCTATGCCCAACACCCAAACTGGAGAAAGGGGAGCCAAAAGTCTTCTGGCCTCTATGAAAACCTGCCCAGCTTGATTAGGCCTACAAAAAGCAAAGCTTCATCAGTATAGCTTTTAGGCCCACAAGTGTCTCAACCATGAAAAGGTAGTAGCAAAGGGAGAAGATAATTGGAAACAAGCAATAACATTTCAGAGTTCCAATCCTTACCACTGCACAGGGCACTGCAAATGTAAGACTGAACTCCACAGTGCTGACAATGCAAAATATTCATAAAGCCGTGTTGAAAAATAAAGCATTTGGGCACGTAATTATATCCAGCATTATTAAGTCTTGTTATTAACCTTGTTTGTATACCCTGTAATTATACAATACGCTGGATGAATAATCAGTGTTTACTTGCTCCAGGTAGTTACATAACCTGCTTATCAGGATGCAATGTTTTCTTTGTATACAATATTATACAATGGAATAATGTCAATCTTGTTCCTTAACTGCTTTAACATATTCAATATAAACCTCCCCACCATCTTATTCTTCACATATGAACCAGCTTTGACATGGGAGTTATGGGCCTTGGATAAAGCCTATGTAGTCCAGAGCACTGTTTGGGCAGTCCATGGGCATAGTTTGAGTGGGCAGGCCACTGTTATGTCCTGCCTTTCTCACAGAGCATTTTGGGATGTAAGTTAAAAGGAGTTACAGAAGAGTCATAAAGAGCTATTTATAAGGATATATTATTAAAGGAATGGTCCACTCAAAAAGTGAACTATTCCTTTAACATATTGAAGACTGGATGGTTATTGAGCTATGCCTTACCTCCCCAATAAATTCCCCAGGAGCAATGGACAAAGATAGAAGAAACTTACCTTACACGCCATCCTCCTCTGCAGTAGCAGTAGAAATTCATGACCACTTCCTGTTCAGAGTAACTATAGCACGCATTACCATGAAGGGGATGGGACCTGCCACTGCTACAGCGGTGGATCACGAGTAAGGTAATTTTCTTTGTGCATTCATTTTGCCAGCATTTTACTTACATTTTTTTTCTTTTTGGCACCAGGAAATGCATTTTCCTGGTGGCAAAGCATCTGGAATTTCCATCAAAAGAATGCAGAAGTTTGTGTGAATATTTGCTGACTATGTAACCATTAATTGCTTTTCGAGCCTGCCCTTGTCTATGAATAATGTCTGTTGTACAATATAGGTGTTTAGTAATGTACAAAGAAGATGGGGGAAAAGGCACACTCTAGAACTCTTTGTCATAGGTATAGAAAAAAAGTGTGCAAACTTGTGTGTGTGTCTTAAATACCCGCCCCCCAGAAGGCATAAGACAACACCCTATACCCCTATATAGCAGTCGGTGTGTGTATTTGTGTGGGAGTCCTCCAAAAGGATAGGGAAGGGGCACATACATTTTTACGCACAGAAAGGCTCCTACTCTTCAGTTTCCTGGACTTTGAATAGGAACTACAGGACAACCATATATATTGCTTGTGAAGGTTCTCATTCATCCAGGTCATGGTATATCTGTTGTATTCAAGAGATCACTGGACTTGAAATGTAGTTCTTGAAGACGTTTCGCTAGTCATCCGACTGGCTTTCTCAATTCAGAATGACTTGTACAAGAATCTGTGGCAATTATGTACCCTGGAAAATCCCAATTAGCATATCACAGCCAGGTGTTAAGGGTGTGATTAGATAGTGGCTAAGAGGTGTTATAGGAACGCCCAGAGTAAGGTGTTAAAACAGCATTGTACATGGCAGACAGTTGGTGTCGAACCCCCCCACCTCTATTTAGGCTTGGTTTCTTTATTTTCACATAAATGGCCTCCTTAACACCTCTCTTGAACCAGTCACGTTCCTTCGCCAGTATGTTAACATACTGGCCATTTCAAACACTCAGCTATGGGACCCCGGATCAGAACGAGTATTTTAGAGAATTGGAATATTTTAACATCAGACAAAGTGCTTAAAAATGTGTTGCCAAGCAAACCCCTAATTGGATACAGAAGGGGAAGGAATCTAAGAGACTACCTGGTTAAGACTGTGTTTGAAGAGAAACCGAAGGAGAGCAATTGGCTACTCCAAACCAATGTCACCAAAGGATGTTTTAAATGCACTAAATGTACCTCATGTAAATCTATGTTAGCTGGTAAACATTTTGTGAACCCACAGAGCAAACAGATTCTCAACATTAGACATAGAATAACATGCACTACCACCCAAGTGGTGTACATAATCATCTGTCCCTGTAATTTAATATATGTGGGCAAGACAGATTTAGCACTTAGGCTGCGGATAGATGGCCATAGGTCGGCCATCAAAACAGCATTCAGAGATGGCCATACATCTAAACCAGTGGCCAAACATTTTCTAGAGGTGGGCCACAACATTAAAGATTTCAAGTTCACTGGCATAGACCATATTCCCAAACCCAAAAGAGGGGGGAACAGATCCCAATTACTATTACAATTAGAAGCTAAATGGATCTGGTCCCTAAACACCATTCAGCCTCATGGCCTAAATGAAAACATGCCACTACGATGCTTTCTAAGTGACAGATAGAGATATGTATCATATGCTTTCATTGAATTGAGACAATTGTATAAATTACTAACACTAGCCATTATCTATTATCCTAGTCCTTGTTATCATATGCCCCAAAAAAATTTTTAGCAAACATTTAGCAAACATTTTGTACCCACTATATTTTATCTGAGACACGTGGCACTTTATAAACCTGAGATTTCACCTAGGTTCAACACGACGTTGACATTATGCTATTTATTGTATTTATTGTATTACTTGCACTAAACAGATGTATTGATATTTATTGCACTATTTCACTTTAAGCCACAGACTAAAGGTGTGGCTGTAAATTGGCCAGGAGAGGCGTGTCGTTCACGGATTGGTTTACTCACTCATGTGGAGGTGGTTTACTCTATATATTTGCACTTTGAATCATATGCACCATTGTTTGGCTTGAGAAAGGCCCCAGACACAGGGCCGAAACGTTGCCGTTTGTATATTGAATAAACAGTTTATCAAGACCCAGGAGTGCACCGTGCATACTTACTTATATATATATATATATATATATATGTATATATATATATATATATGTGTGTGTGTGTTTGAGTTAATATATAGAAGTTATTTATTTATTTAATATTTAGGTAGGGTAAAATGAAAGGACGATAACCTAATATGGACAAAGTAGTAGTTTATATTTCAAACAGTTTAAATAGACACATTTGAAATAATTTGTTAATATATTATTTAAAGGAGTCTAAGTAATAATCACGTTACATTTATTACTGTAATTAGGTAACAAGTGTAATATCAAACAGTAAGCAACTTGGTTTATAGTGTATTGATATATGGTTATAGTATATTGATATATGGTTATAGTATATTGATATATGGTTATAGTGTATTGATATATGGTTATAGTATATTGATAAATGGATATAGCATATTGATACATGGTTATAGTGCATTGATACATGGTTATAGTGTATTGCTATATGGTTATAGTGTATTGCTATTGGTATAGTAATATTGATACATGGTATAGTGTATTGCTATATGGTTATAGTTGTATGATATATGGTTATATTATATTGATACATGGTTAAGTGTATTGATACATAGTTTATAGGGTATTGATGAACATGGTTATAGTGTATTGCTATATGGTTTTAGTTATGATATGGTTATAGTAATTGATACATGGTTATAGTGTATTGATATATGGTTATAGTGTATTGATACTGGTTTATAGTGTATTGATATATGGTTATGTATATTGATGCATGGTTATAGTGTATTGATACATAGTTATAGTGTATTGATACAGGGTTATAGTGTATTGCTATATGGTTATAGTATATTGATACATGGTTATAGTATATTAATATATAGTTATAGTGTATTGATATATGGTAATGGTATATTGAAATATAGTTATAGTGTATTGATATATGGTTATAGTGTATTGATAAATAGCTATAGTATATTAATATATGGTTATAGTATATTAATATATAGTTATAGTATATTGATAAATGGTTATATTATATTGATATATGGTTATAGTGTATTGATCATGGTTATAGCGTATCGATATAGGTTATAGTATATTGATACATGGTTATAGTGTATTGATACATAGTTATAGTGTATTGATACATGGTTATAGTGTTTGCTATATGGTTATAGTATATTGATACATGGTTATAGTGTATTGATATATGGTTATAGTGTATTGATACATGGTTATAGTGTATTGATATATGGTTATATATGATAATGGATATAGTATTGATTGTTATATAGTGTATTCTATATATGGTTATAGTGTATTGATATATGGTTATAGTATATTGATACATGGTTATAGTGTATTGCTATATGGTTATAGTGTATTGATACATGGTTATAGTGTATTGATATATGGTTATAGTGTATTGATATATGGTTATAGTGTATTGATACATGGTTATAGTATATTGATACATGGTTATGGTGTATTGCTATATGGTTATAGTGTATTGATATATGGTTATAGTATATTGATACATAGTTTAGTGTATTGAATATGGTTATGTATTATACATGGTTATGTGTATTGATACATGGTTATAGTATATTAACTTTTGGTTATAGTATATTAATATATAGTTATGTGTATTATATGGTATGGTATATGAAATAGAGTTTAGTGTATTGATATATGTTATAGTGTATTGATAAATAGCTATAGTATATTAATATATGGTTATAGTATATTAATATATAGTTATAGTATATTGATAACTGGTTATTATTGATATATGGTTTAGTGTATTGAACATGGTTATACGTATCGATATATGGTTATATATATGATAAATGGTTATAGTATATGATACATGGTTATAGTGTATTGATACATTTTATAGTGTATTGATACATGTTATATGTATTATACATGTTTATAGTACTATTGATACATGGTTATAGTACATTGAATATATGGTTTAGTATATTGATACATGGTTATAGTGTATTGATACATGGTTATAGCTACAGTTGCATACATGGTTATAGATATTGATACATGGTTATAGTGTATTGATACATGGTGTGGTGTATTGTATATGGTTATAGTATATTGATAAATGGTTATAGTGTAGTGTATTGATACATGGTTATGTGCATGATACATGGTTATAGTGTCATTGATCATGGTTATGTGTATTGATACATGGTTATAGGTATTGATACATGGTTTATGTGCATTGATATGTATATGTTGATACATTGTTATAGTATATTAATACATGGTTATAGTGCATTGATACATGGTTATAGTGCTTGATACATGGTTTAGTGATTGATAACATGGTTATAGTGTATTGATACATGGTTATAGTGTATTGATAAATGTTTATAGTTTTGATACATGGTTTATAGGCATTGATACTGGTTTGTGTGATACATGGTTATAGTGCATGATACATGGTTATAGTGCATTTATACATGGTTTAGTGTATTGATACATGGTTGTAGTGGATTGATCATGTTTGTAGTGCTGATACGTGTCACATGGTTTATAGTGTTTGTAGATGGTTATAGTGTATGATACATGGTTAGTGTATTGATACATGTTATAGTGTATTGATACATGTTATAGTGTATTGATACTGTTATAGTGTGTTGATACATGGTTATAGTACATTGATATATGGTTATAGTATATTGATATATGGTTATAGTGTATTGATACATGGTTGTAGTGTATTGATACATGGTTATAGTGTATTGATAAATGGTTATAGTGTATTGATACATGGTTATAGTGTATTGATATATGGTTTGTATATGATATATGGTTATAGTGTATTGATACATGGTTATAGTAAAACATGGATCGGTTGAGTATATGATATATGGTTATAGTATATTGATATATGGTTATAGTGTATTGATACATGGTTATAGTGTATTGATATATGGTTATAGTATATTGATACATGGTTATAGTATATTGATACATGGTTATAGTATATTGATACATGGTTATAGTTATTGATACATGGTTATAGTGTATTGATACAGGTTTAGTGTATTGATACATGGTTATAGTTATTGATAATGGTTATAGTATATTGATACTGGTTACTAGCATATTGATACATGGTTATAGTGTATTGATACATGGTTATAGTGTATTGATAAATGGTTTAGTGTATTGATAATGGATAGTGTATTGATACTGGATGTAGTGTATTGATACATGGTTAGTGTATTGAATGGTATATGTGATTGATACGTTATAGTATATTGATACATGGTATATTGTATTGATAATGGTTATGTGTTTGTAATGTTATGTGTATTGATATTTGGTTATAGTGTATTGATATGGTTTTATTATATTGATCATGGTTATAGTATATTTATAAATGGTTATAGTATATTGATACATGGTTATGGTTTGATATGTTATATGTATTGATACATGGTTTAGTGTATTGATACATGGTTATAGTGTTGATACGTGTTTATAGTACATTGAACATGGTTATAGTACATTGATATATGGTTATAGTATATTGATACATGGTTTAGGTGTATTGATACATGGTTTAGTACATTGATATATGGTTATAGTATATTGATGGTAAGTGCATATACATGGTTATAGTGCATTGATACATGGTTATAGTGCATTGATACATGGTTATAGTATTGATACATGGTATAGATGATTGATACATGGTTATAGTGCATTGATACATGGTTTAGTGTGATCTGTTATAGTGTATTGATACAGGTTATAGTGCAATTGATACATGGTTATAGTGCACATGGTTATAGTGCATTGATAATGGTTATAGTGCATTGATACATGTTATAGTGCATTGTAAATGGTTATAGTGCATTGATACATGATTATAGTGTATATTTGATACATGTTATGTGTATTGATACATGGTTATAGTGCATTGATACATGGTTATAGTGCATTATACATGGTTATAGTGCATTGATCATGTTTGCATTGGATACATGTTATAGTGATTGATACATGGTTATAGTGTATTGATACATGGTTATAGTGTATGATCATGGTTATAGCATAACGAATTAGCTATAGGGAAAACTTTTCCAGAGCCACCAGATGTTTAGTTATAAAAGAGGGAGAAGGGATTTGTTATGCCCCTCGAATTTCTTGCAGCATTTGCAGACAAACTCATCACGTAAACGTAATAGATCAAATAAATCACCCAAGGGGGCATCAATTAAAATCATACATTTGCCACTTGTTTAACAGGGGCGTATCTAGGGTCTAAGAAGATCAGGGGGCACCAACGGGCACTCCGTTCGCCTCGTGCAGCGCGGTGCAAATTTTAAGGCCACGCATTTTCTCTCCCCAATTAAGCCACACCCACTAGCTACTTACTAGAGACAGACAAAAAGACAAAAACCCAATAGACAAACACAACAGATACACAGCTAGATAGTGATAAACAGGCAAAAAACAGAGAAATAGACAGAGAAACACAAAGGCACAGTAAACTACGCAATTCATTATATACTGGTAGCAATCTGGTCATTTTAAACTCACTGTTGTGTTCAGTTGCAGTCAGACGCTTGCCCACACCTTTGGCCAGGGAGACTTCTTTACCTTCTACATGGACCTCTGCCCTATTATCTCTATCTGTCCCTCTCTCTCTCTGTATACGATCTTCAATCTCTCTCGTATATCTTCTCTATCTGTCCCTCTCTCTCTCTGTATATCTATCTCTGTCTATCTCTTTATATCTCTCTTTCTATCTCTATTTTACTGTCTTTCGACTCTTGTCTATCTTGTCGCTCTCTATCTAACTTTATTTATCTGCCTCTGTTCTCCTTCTTTTTCTCTATGTGTCTCTCTAACTGTCTATCTATCTAACTCTGTCTGTCTATTATCTATCTAACTATCTATCTTTACTTATCATCTATCTATCTATCTATCTATCTAGCTATCTATCTATCTATCTATCTATCTCTGTCTATCTATCTATCTATATATCTATATATCTATATCTATCTAGCTATCTATCTATTATCTATCACTATCTATCTATCTATCTATCTATATCTATCTATCTATCTAACTCTGTCTGGCATCTATCTATCTATCTATCTATCTATCTATCTATATCTATCTTATATCTTACTACTATCTAACTGTCTGTGCATCTATCTATCTATCATCTATCTTCTATCTATCTATCTATCTCTATCTATCTATCTAACTCTGTCTGTGCATCTATCTATCTATCTATCTATCTATCTATCTATCTATCTATCTATCTATATCTATCTATATCTATCTAACTATCTATCTAACTCTGTCTGTGCATCTATCTATCTATCTATCTAGCTATCTATCTATAATCTGTCTAACTAACTCTATCTATCTATATAACTATATCTATCTCTATCTCATCTATCTATCTAACTCTATCTATCTATGATCTATCTAACTCTCTCTATCAATCTATCTATCTTGTATCTATCTATCTAACTCTCTATCTATCTATCTATGTAACTCTCTATCTAGGTAACTCTCTATCTATCTACCACTATCTATGTGGTAAATAGAGGCTCTCTGTAGGAGGCTGCCTGTGCGTGTGACGTCATCGCGCACGTACCCCCGAATGTTTTAACTCGACACGCCACTGTGTTTTACAACAAACACTGTGTATCTCCTTAATGGGTATGTCCACCCTTGAAATAAATTTTTGTTATATCAATCCCCCTGTCCCCCCAGCCCCAACCCGCTTATTTATTTATCAGAAAGATCCCAAACTTACATACCTCCCCCGCTTTCCTCCGCCCGCGTTGCCGCCCTCTGCTTGCGAGAAAAATGCAAGCAGAGGGGCGGGACCGGCAGTCGCGTCTTGTGATTGGCTGAGCGGCAGCCAATCACGGATGCGGCGGCCGGTCATTCAGTGCGGCGGAGGAAAGAGGGAGGTAAGTAATGTTTGGGGCACTTTCTAATAAATAAACATAGCAGTTGGGGCTGGGGGACAGGGGGATTATTATAGAAAACAAAATGATTTAACACTAGGGGGAGGGAATCCTATCGGGAGGAGATGGAGGGAGGGGGAGAAGGGTGCAGTACACATGCCAACTTCTCCCAGAGGCCAGGTAGGAGAGAGTCCTATATGGACTCTGCTATCCTCCTGGTGGTCAGTTTTTTGGGAATTGGGGGGGACTACAGGAGAACCTTATGAGCTGGGATGTGAGGTAAGGATTAAACTACACTACACAATGGGGCCAGTAGTGGGGGTATATAGTTTGGGGGGGTGGACATGCCTTAATGCCCGTCTGGCATGGGCTACCTAGACAAAACCGCCCAATGCCAAAATTAGAATCCAGGAACAAAAAATGACATTGAAACTATGTGTACCCTATGGATGACATAACACATCAGTTGCTGGCATTTACATACACAGAAACATCTTATTAAGACAGAAGGAGAGATGGATAAGAAACTAGATAAACTAACTCCAAAGGGTCTTACGCAAGGTGGTGCCATTAAACCTTTTTTATATGGGTGATCCATATCCACTTATCTCTCTACAGATTCGAATGTGACTCAGAACAGGAATCCAGATGAGGTGGTAAATGGGGTATCACAAAATAGATGGAATTCTAGTTAGTGTAGGTGGGTACACACCAGGCGAGTTTTGTTCATCCAACCGAGCGAGTTGGTGGACTGAAGGGCTGGACTTAACACTGATTGATGGACTGAAGGTGTTGACTTAACACTGATTGGTGGACTGGTGCTGAATTGCAGTATTGCAGGAAAGAAGATTTTTTTACTGCGCCGTTTACGTGTTATGCCAGGGGGCCCCTGCAGCAAATGTTTCAGTTGGCTTTATTAACAACATAAGGGGGCTGTGGTGAGCACTCCTGGGCAAAATTACTTGTATACACAAATAGTGAAGTGCTATGAGATCCAAAACATTAGAACAAACAAGAAAAGAGATTATCAATGCACAGGAGTTTGAGATCTAAACCATTGACCCTTAACCCTACATTATTGACCGTAGTTTTGAAGATATAAAACCAGGAAGATTAACCTACATTATTACAGAGTTGGAGAATAAAAAACCGTGACCATTACCCGCATACATATTCGACATGGAGTTTGAGATCTAAAGAGCATTGACCTTATAATAACCTACATTATTAGACAGGAGTTTTGAGGTTAAAACTGAACCAGTAAAACCCCATTATTAGACCGTGTTTTGAGATAGAACCAGGGACATTAACCCTACATTATTAGACAGGAGTTTGAGATATAAACACAGTGGTACCTTAACCCACACTTAGTTAGACAGGATGAGTTTGAGAATAAAGCATTGACCATTAACCCAGCATATTAACAGGCGAGAGTCTTGAGGATTATAAAACAGTGACCATTAACCTACGCATATTAATGAGGACAGGCTTAGGTTTTGGAGAATATGAAAAAACAGGACCATTACCCTACATTATAGACCAGGAGTTTTGAGATATAAATCATGAACCATAAACCTACATTATTAGACAGAGTTTGAGGTATAAAACAGTGACCATAGACCTACATATATTAGACAGTAGTTTGAGATAGAACCATGACCATGATACCTCTTACATATTGACAGGGAGTTGACATCTATAACCTGACCATCTAACTCTCACATTATTAGAACAGGAAGTTTGATTATAAACAGCGTCCTTATCCCTACATTATTATAAGTATAGTTGAGGTATAAAACAGTTGACTTGACCCTACATTATTAGACAGGAGTTTGAGGATATAAACATTGACCATTACCCACATATTTAGACGGAGTTTTGAAGGGGATCAACCTATTGAACCATTACAACCCTACATTATTAGACAGGAGTTGAGGTATAAAAACAGGATACTCGATAACAGAGTTTGAACAGTACAGTAACCGTACATTATAAACAGGAGTTTGAGGTATAAACACCGTGACACTTAACCTTACTTATTAGACAGGAGTTTGAGTATAAAAACAGTGACATTAACCCTACATTATTAGACAGGAGATTTGAGTATAAAACCGTTCATTAACCCTACATATGAATAGTGTATTGATAAATGGTTATAGTATATTGATACATGGTTATAGTGCATTGATACATGGTTATAGTGCATTGATACATGGTTATAGTGCATTGATACATGGTTATAGTGCATTTATACATGGTTATAGTGTATTGATACATGGTTGTAGTGTATTGATACATGGTTGTAGTGCATTGATACATGGCACATGGTTGTAGTGTATTGATACATGGTTATAGTGTATTGATACATGGTTATAGTGTATTGATACATGGTTATAGTGTATTGATACATGGTTATAGTGTATTGATACATGTTTATAGTGTGTTGATACATGGTTATAGTACATTGATATATGGTTATAGTATATTGATATATGGTTATAGTGATGTACATGGTTTATATTGATGGTATTGATATATGGGTATAGTATATTGATAAAATGGATATAGTATATTGATACATGGTTATAGTGTATTGCTATATGGTATAGGTATTGATATATGGTTAAGTATATTGATACATGGTTATAGTGTATGATGGTTATAGTGTATTGATATGGTTATAGTGTATTGTGATATATGGTTATAGGATGTATATGGTTATAGTGTATTGATACATGGTTATAGTATATTGATACATGGTTATGGTGTATTGCTATATGGTTATAGTGTATTGATATATGGTTATAGTATATTGATACATAGTTATAGTGTATTGATATATGGTTATAGTGTATTGATACATGGTTATAGTGTATTGATACATGGTTATAGTATATTAATATTTGGTTATAGTATATTAATATATAGTTATAGTGTATTGATATATGGTAATGGTATATTGAAATATAGTTATAGTGTATTGATATAGGGTTATAGTGTATGATAAATAGCTATAGTATTAATAATGGTTATGTAATTAATATATAGTAGTATATTGATAAATGGTTATATTATATTGATATATGGTTTAGTGTATTGATACTGGTTATAGCGTATCGATATATGGTATAGTATATTGATAATGGTTATAGTATTGTACATGGTTATAGTGTAGTATATTTATAGTGTATGATACATGGTTATAGTGTATTGATACATGTTTATAGTACATTGATACATGGTTATAGTACATTGATATATGGTTATAGTATATTGATACATGGTTATAGTGTATTGATACATGGTTATAGTACATTGATACATGGTTATAGTATATTGATACATGGTTATAGTGTATTGATACATGGTGTGGTGTATTGATATATGGTTATAGTATATTGATAAATGGTGTATAGTGTATTGATACATGGGTATAGTGCATTGAGAACATGGTTATAGTGCATTGATACATGGTTATAGTGTATTGATACATGGTTATAGGTATTGATACATGGTTATAGTGCATTGATACATGGTTATAGTGCATTGATACATGTATAGGATATATACAGTATAGCATTGATACATGGTTATAGTGCTTGATACATGGGTATAGTGCATTGATAACTGGTTATAGTGTATGTACATGGTTATAGTGTATTGATAAATGGTTATAGTATATGTGATACATGGTTATAGTGCATTGATACATGGTTATAGTGCATTGATACATGGTTATGTGCATTGATCATGGTTATATGATTAACATGGTGTAAGGTATTGATACATGGTTGTAGTTATTGATAATGGTTGTAGTGATTGTAAGACATGCACATGGTTGTAGGTATGATACATGGTTATAGGTATGTGATACATGGTTATAGTGTATTGATACATGGTTATAGTGTATTGATACATGGTTATAGTGATTGATACATGTTATAGTGTGTTGATACATGGTTATAGTACATTGATATATGGTTATAGTATATTGATATATGGATAGTGTATGATACATGGTTGTTGTATTGATACATGGTTTATAGTGTATTGATAAATGGTTATAGTGTATTGATTACATGGTTATAGTGTATTGATACATGGTTATAGTATATTGATAAATGGTTATAGTGTATTGATAAATGGTTATAGTATATTGATACATGGTTATAGTATATTGATACATGGTTATAGTGTATTGATAAATGGTTATAGTGTATTGATATATGGTTTATAGGTATTATTGATAAATAGCTATAGTATATTATATATGGTTATAGTGATTAATATAGTTATAGTATATTGATAAATGGTTATATTATATTTATATATGGTTATAGTGTATTGATCATGGTTATAGCGTATCGAATATAGGTTATAGTATATTGATACATGGTTATAGTGTTTGATACATAGTTATAGTGTATTGATACATGGTTATAGTGTTTGCTATATGGTTATAGTATATTGATACATGGTTATAGTGTATGTATATGGTTATAGTGTATGTGATAATGGTTATAGTATGATATATGGTTATATATTGATAATGGATATAGTAAATTGATCTGTTATATAGTGTATGTTCTATATGGTTATAGTGTATTGATATAATGGGTTTAGTATATTGATACATGGTTATAGTGTATTGCTATATGGTTATAGTGTATTGATACATGGTTATAGTGTATTGATATAGTGTTATAGTGTATTGATATTGGTTATAGTGTATTGATACATGGTTATAGTATATTGATACTGGTTATGGTGTATTGCTATATGGTTATAGTGTTTTATATATGGTTATAGTATATTGATACATAGTTATAGTGTATTGAATATGGTTATGTATTGATACATGGTTATGTGTATTGATACATGGTTATAGTATATTAACTTTTGGTTATAGTATATAATTATATAGTTATGTGTATTATATGGTATGGTATATGAAATAAGTTTAGTGTATTGATATAGTGTTATAGTGTATTGATAAATAGCTATAGTATTTATATATGGTTATAGTATTTAATATATAGTTATAGTATATTGATAACTGGTTATTATTGATATATGGTTTAGTGATTGAACATGGTTATAGCGTATGATATATGGTTATATATATGATAATGGTTATAGTATATTGATACATGGTTATAGTGTATATTGATACATTTTATAGTGTATTTGATACATGTTATAGTGTATTATACATGTTTATAGTACATTGATACATGGTTATAGTACATTGATATATGGTTTAGTATCATTGATACATGGTTATAGTGTATTGATACATGGTCTATATACAGTTGATACATGGTTATAGTATATTGATACATGGTTATAGTGTATGATACATGGTGTGGTGTATTGTATATGGTTATAGTATATTGATAAATGGTTATAGTGTGTGTATTGATACATGGTTATGTGCATGATACATGGTTATAGTGTCATTGAGTCATGGTTATGTGTATTGATACATGGTTTAGTATTGATACATGGTTTATGTGCATTGATCATGTTATATGTTGATACATGTTATAGTTATATTAAACATGGTTATAGTGCATTGATACATGGTTATAGTGCTTGATACAGGTTTAGTGATGATACATGGTTTATAGTGTATTGATAATGGTTATAGTATTGATAAATGTTTATAGTCTTTGATACATGGTTTATAGTGCATTGATACTGGTTATAGTGCATGATACATGGTTATAAGTGCATTGATACATGGTTATAGTGCATTTATACATGGTTGTAGTGTATTGATACATGGTTGTAGTGGATTGACATGTTTGTAGTGCTATACGTGTCACATGGTTTATAGTGTTTGTACGTGGTTATAGTGTATTGATACATGGTTAGTGTATTGATACATGTTATTAGTGTATTGATACATGTTATAGTGATTGATACTGTTAAGTGTGTTGATACTGGTTATAGTACATTGATTATGGTTATAGTATATTGATATATGGTTATAGTGTATTGATACGGGTTGTAGTGTATTATACATGGTTATAGTGTATTGATAAATGGTTCTAGTGTATGATACATGGTTATAGTGTATTGAATACTGGGTTGTATATGATATATGGTTATAGTGTATTGATACATGGTTATAGTACATGGATCGTTAGTATATGAATATGTTATAGTTATTGATATATGGTTATAGTGATACTGGTTATATGATATATGGTGATATATGGTTATAGTAATTAGATACATGGTTATAGTATATTGATACATGGTTATAGTAATTGATACATGGTTAATTATTGATACTGGTTTTAGTGTATTGATACAGGTTTTATGTGTATTGATACATGGTTATAGTATATTGATGAATGGTTATAGTATATTATACATGGTTACTGAGCATATTGATACACTGGTTATAGTGTATTGATACATGGTTATAGTGTATGATAAATGGTTTAGTGTATTGATAATGGATAGGTGTATTGATACTGGATGTAGTGTATTGATACATGGTTCAGTGTATTGAATGGTTATGGTGATTGATACGGTTATAGTATATTGATACATGGTTATTGTATTGATAATGGTTATGTGTATTGTAATGGTTTATAGTGTATTGATATTTGGTTATAGTATATTGATATGGTTTTATATATATTGATCATGGTTATAGTATATTTATAAATGGTTATAGTAATTGATACATGGTTATGGTCTGATACTGTTATATGTATTGATACATGGTTTAGTGTATTGATACATGGTTATGTGTTGATAGTGTTTATAGTACATTGAATCATGGTTATAGTAATTGATAATGGTTATAGTATATTGATACATGGTTATAGAGTGTATTGATACATGGTTTAGTACATTGATATATGGTTATAGTATATTGATGGTAAGTGCATGATACATGGTTATAGTGCATTGATACATGGTTATAGTGCATTGATACATGGTTATAGTATTTGATACATGGTTATAGTGCATTGATACATGGTTATAGTGCATTGATACATGGTTTAGTGTTGATCTGTTATAGTGTATGATACATGTTATAGTGCAATTGATACATGGTTATAGTGACATGGTTATAGTGCATTGATAATGGGTTATAGTGCATTGATACATGGTTATAGTTGCATTGTAAATGGTTATAGTGCATTGATACATGATTATAGTAGTATATTTGATTGACATGGTTATAGTGATTGATACATGTGTTATAGTTGCATTGATACATGGTTATAGTGCATTTATACATGGTTATAGTGCATTGATCCATGTGTTGCTCTTGCATTGGATACATGGTTATAGTGCATTGATACATGGTTATAGTGTATTGATACATGGTTATAGTGTATTGATACATGGTTATAGCATAACGATATTAGCTATAGGGAAAACTTTTTCCAGAGCCACAGATGTTTAGTTATAAAAGAGGGAGAAGGGATTTGTTATGCCCCTCTGATATTTCCTTGCAGCATTTGCAGACAAACTCATCACGTAAACGTAATAGATCAAATAAATCATCCCACAAGGGGGCATCACATTAAAATCAATACATTTGCCACTTGTTTAACAGGGGCGTATCTAGGGTCTAAGAAGATCAGGGGCACCAACGGGCACTCCGTTCGCCTCGTGCAGCGCGGTGCAAATTTTTAAGGCCACGCCATTTTCTCTGCCCCAATTAAGCCACACCCACTAGCTACTTACTAGAGACAGACAAAAAGACAAAAACAGACCAATAGACAAACACAAACAGATACACAGCTAGATAGTGATAAACAGGCAAAAAGACAGAGAAATAGACAGAGAAACACAAAGGCACAGTAAACTAGCAATTTCATTATATACTGGTAGCAATCTGGTCATTTTAAACTCACTGTTGTGTTCAGTTGCAGTCAGACGCTTGCCCACACCTTTGGCCAGGGAGACCTTCTTGTACCTTCTACATGGACCTCTGCCCCTATATATCTCTATCTGTCCCTCTCTCTCTCTGTATATCTATCTCTCACTCTCTCTCTGTATATCTATCTCTATCTGTCCCTCTCTCTCTCTGTATATCTATCTCTGTCTATCTCTTTATATCTCTCTTTCTATCTCTATTTTACTGTCTTTCTGACTCTTGTCTATCTGTCGCTCTCTATCTAACTTTATTTATCTGCCTCCTGTCCATCTCTCTTTTATCTTTGTCTATCTGTGTCTCTCTAACTGTCTATCTATCTAACTCTGTCTGTTTATCTATCTAAATGTCTATCTATTGCTCTATCATCTATCTATCTATCTATCTAAATCTGTGCATCTATCTATCATCTATCTATCTAACTCTATCTATCTATCACAAAAATTTATTTCAAGGGTGGACATCCCCATTAAGGAGATACACATTGTTTGTGTTTAAACACAGTGGCGTGTCTTGTTAAACATTCGGGGGTACGTGCGCGATGACGTCACACGCACAGGCAGCCTCCTACAGAGAGCCTCTATTTACCACTAGATAGTGGTAGATAGAT
Organism: Hymenochirus boettgeri; assembly: GCA_019447015.1. Taxonomy (NCBI): domain Eukaryota; kingdom Metazoa; phylum Chordata; class Amphibia; order Anura; family Pipidae; genus Hymenochirus; species Hymenochirus boettgeri. Next base: position 42,262,613 of record CM033474.1, read on the forward strand.
GAGAATTACATAGATGAGGTTACATAGATAGATAGATAGAGAGTTAGATAGATATACATCAGATAGATAGATTGATCAGAGAAGTATAGATCATAGATAATAGAGTTAGATAGATAGATAGGAGATAGATAGATAGATCATAGTTTATAAGATGAATAGAGTTAGTTAGACAGATAGATATAGATAGATAGATCGATAGATAGATAGATAGATAGATAGATGCCAGACAGAGTTTAGATCGATAGTTAGATAGATATTATATAGATCTAGATAGATAGATAGATAGAAGATAGAAGATAGATAGATAGATAGATAGATGCCAGACAGAGTTAGATAGATAGATCAGTTATGATAGATAGATAGATAGATAGATAGATATGATAGATGCCAGACAAGTTGTAGAATAGATAGTTAATAAGATCTGATAAGAAGATATGATCGATGATAGAGAGATAGATCAACCGACCGAGTTAGTATGATGATGAAAATAGCTCTAGATGCTTGAATAGATTCTATAGATC